>OZ038312.1:22926690-22956690 GCA_964035775.1 Osedax frankpressi
TATGATCTTGCTTGGTCTCGGTGTGTAGGGTGATAGAAGGCGGCATTGTAGTGTTCGGCAGAGGCGTGTTATTTTTCTGCAAATGTCGCAATACTTTTAATTCATGGTTCTCGTAGTAACATGATATATACATTATGATATATATTACGATATGTATATATATATATATATATATATATATATATATATATATAGATATATATATATATAAATCATTATCATTTAAACCACATATTATGCAAGATAAAATACATAACATACAGTGAACACATTGTAGAATTACATTATACCAGAAAATGCATATGTTTAATATCAAATCAATACAGTTATTTATAACGTATATTCACGGTTTCCATTAACAGTTATATTACTTCTTCCCTTATACTATTTTACAAATGAAATAATACTTTTATACCCTCTATACAATTCCTTTCGAAACTTAAGTTCAGATATTTATAAAATACTTTTGATATTCAAGAAATACTCTGATGTTACTATTATTAATTGATTTAAATAATATATATATATATATATATAAAATCTAAATTTACCGTTTATAAACTCTGTTTCAAAGTTAATATAAAATACTAGTAATCAATTTATATCAATTTAAATCAATACCCAAACTTAGATCATAAAATTACGGAATTGTAGCGGGCGTACTTACGTCCATTGCTTTCATCATCATTGTAAGTATGCGTTCAGTGAGAAAGAACATATAGATACCGACACAGACCATTATTAAACGCCAAGCATAGATATCGGAGTATTCATCAGAATCAGCGAACTTGAAACTCTGTTATTAGCGAAAGTTATATTTTATAATTATTTTGAATTCGTCATTGTTATTTGTACTAATTATGCAGAATATATTGCTGGTTGTAAATTATAGAATTAACTTTTAAAAATAATTTTACTCTTGGCGAGATAGGACGAATTTCAGTGGTATTTTTTATGTTCGAACACAATTCCACGGAATTGACAATGAAATTTAAATAAAACTTGTTTGATTTTTTCCGCGAAAATAAATACTTAAAAGATGTTTTATACAGAATCATAGATTATAAATAATATTATACTTTGAGATATAGTAATAGAGAAATATGAAATCATTTTCTATCTGAGTTCCTATGAAGCTAATGGTCTATTGTTGGATCTAAAAAGGTCACCACTATAAAAACGTGCCAGGGATAACATACGTGCTCAAATACTGAGTTTTTTTTTTTGCATATTGTACCATGCTAATGCTGCGATACAATGTATTTAAAAATATCCTCCTATTTAAAGTTATCTCGATATTTAAAAACATTCTATACAATTAATTATAAAATCGTATTATATATTAAATCTGTAAACAATGAAATTATACTTAATTATTGTTTAGGATTAAAGAATTTCCGACGAATTTTCGAACCAAATATTTTCATGTAAATTAGCCACAAAATCGCCTAAAAATACGATTTAAATAACATCATAAAAGATAACTCATAACGAAAAGTAGACGTTTGTTATTATAATGCATTGATTATCTCTAAGCCGAAATGCCAGCCGGTGTTATTCGTCGAGAGAATACTCTCTGTGACGTAATCGCTAACCTCTGGAATCAGGAACACCATTGCACTTCCGCTGAGAGTTCCCACCGCCAGGGATACCATATACATCATTATACGCTTATAGATAAAGGTGCCCATGCAAGGCTTGAAGAAGAAACCGAGGACGGAGGTTATGTTGATGATGCTGACCGCCAAGAGACCGTATCCCCATGCTGTAGGTCAATATGTAGGTTAATGTTTAGTTTCAATGGCATAATCCTAGAGAAAACTAGTGAAAATAGCTTATACTCAATAAGAGAAAAGGCAACCCAACAAAAGCTCTCACTGTGTGAAAATGCATGCAAAATATTGCTTGTATTTCATTACTACTTTTAGAGGTTTAAATATTAACTTTTTTAAATTAATAATATATAAGTAACATTAAGTCTCATGTACATATTGCATTATATTTATATATATATATATATATACAGATATATATATATATATATATATATATATATATATATATATATATATATATATATATATATCTGTATATATATATATATATATATATATATATATATATATATATATATATATATATATATCTGTATATATATATATTCTAGGTGTAATTTCAATAGATGATTTATATTTTCAAAAAAAAATACATGACTTAATTAATACATACATACATAATTTAGGAAGTTTGATAGATCACATACACATTATACCTCGAGTACAAATAAATTATAAAGTTTGTACTTTATCTAAGGATTTATTTAAAAGTCTATTTAAAGTTTTAAATATATTAGTAACTCATTAAAAAATCAATTGGTAGCATTTCTAAATCGACCAGGCTATGACCCACAAATTACAATGTGAATCTTTAATGTCGTCTCGATTGAATTCCTATATGATTACGTAATGGTTACAGTTTATGATCAGTGGCGGTCATTTTACTTTCAAAGTAAGGTATGCTTGATCTCTGTCTGTAATCTATAAATTTACATGAGAATTAGCATGAGGTTAAGTGTTCAGTAGGTCACTAGGTCAATATATCATTAGGAAATTCGTCCACTAGTTCGAATTAGTGATCACTAGGTACACAAAGTACCGTACGGTAAGAGTATATTATTCAGAGTTTACTTCACAGTTACTTAATAGTGATATAGTTAGGTTTGAGTGACATCAATATCTATGAACTGTGAAGAAAATATTCGGCAAAATGTCCAGCGTTTTAAAAATTATATAATTAATAACAGTCTTTGGCAATACAAGAAATGAATAACATATCAGATATGGATCAGCACCCAATCGTATTCAGTTTAACTGTAATTAATGATGAAGTGCGCGACTTTAGTTACATTGTTCATCCTGCCTCGCCCTATTGTTAACCGTTGGCCTTGAATGTGAGTAAAAACACACTTATCAGATCGATCTCGAGGTTCAATTTATTATCGTTCGATCTAAAAATTCCTTACCGATCGAAATGTCCCAGAAAATCCGTTTCATAGCTACCTGTGCCCATTTCTTAAATGGGCCTATTTATTGCTGAAACAATACTTACTAGTTTAAATTCCAAGGTCGTTTAGGTATATTCTAGATTGTATATTTACTCAATACAATAGTTATTATTAATAGCTACACAATAGTAGACCGACAATATAAAACTCTCTAGACGTCGAGGGTTTAGAATTTGTCTAGTGAATTGTAGAGTGTACCCAGCAAACGCATATATCTATGTTCGTGTGAATATAGGCGCGGCTATAAATAGAATTGTTTTTATTAAGTTACCTGGCGGTAATTCTATCAATCACAAGTAAACACGTATTTCCTAGAGCCATGTCTAATCAACATAACGTCCATGCATACATTTATATATATATAAATATATATACATATATATATATATATATATATATATATATATATATATATATATAGACAATAGGTTTTGATGGAATAAAGTTGTACAATATATGCATGATATAATTAATTAATGTACATAATATATATGATTTTTTATGCTTTGTATTTGAAAGTAATTAGTTGTAAGTAGAGCCATATTCCTTAAAGTATATAAAGAACAATTTACTATATATGTATTATAATGATTCAATATAACTTATGATAATCATAATTATAAATCTATGCATTTCTTATAGTGAATGTTATTTAAAATCGTCAATTATTTACAAATATTAATTAAATGATATTCAAATACATCTTTTCACAGCAATAACTGCATAATATAATAACTAATGTATTAATGGATATACTTCTAAAGAAATAGAGTTTACTGGATAAGTATATTTTATAAATAAATTAGGAATTGTATACATAATATATAATATATATATATCTATATATATATATATATATATATATATATTTATATATATAATATATATGTATATATAATATATATATATGTATATATATATATATATATATATATATATATGTGTGTATATATCAGATAATTCATATTACATATAATATATATAATAAATATAAATACATAGTATACATATAGTATATATAATCTATGTATCCCTATATATAAATTTATAGTAGATAAATATCATTATTGGTTCGTCTATAAACCATATCATAACATAATATAACATAACATATAATATGTTATATACTATAATTATTATTATTTTCTTTGATATTAATAAGAAAATATATATTTTATCCTATTCCACTTTTATATATTTAAAGCAAAGCAACAACCGGGTACAGATAATTTAACTTTTATTTGCAGGTTACAGGTGAGATTAAATGTTGATTACATGTTGATTACTTATTGAGTACTTATTGAGTATATGTTTATTATGTGTTGATTACTTATTGAGTATATGTTTATTATGTGTTGATTACTTATTGGGTATATGTTTATTATGTGTTGATTACTTATTGAGTACTTATTGAGTATATGTTTATTATGTGTTGATTACTTATTGGGTATATGTTTATTACATGTTGATTACTTATTGAGTACTTATTGAGTATATGTTTATTATGTGTTGATTACTTATTGATTATTATTGATTAAATTTTGATTAATTATTGATTACAAAATAAATTCTTACACACTCACATGTTGATTACTTGTTGATTACTTATTGATTACTTGTTGTTTACTTGTTGATTACTTGTTGATTACTATCTGATTGTTTATTGAGTATATGTTGATTACTTGTTAATTAACTGTTGATTACTTGTTGATTACTTGTCGACTACATGTTGTTCAATTATGTATTATTTGTTAATAACTTATTGATTACATATTGATTATATGTTAATTACTTATAGATTGCTTGTTAATTACATATTGATTATGTGTTGATTATTTGTTTATTATATATTGATTACTTATTGATTACTTATTGATTACTTATTGATTACTTATTGATTACTTATTGATTACTTATTGATTACTTATTGATTACTTATTGATTACTTATTGATTACTTATTGATTACTTGTTTATTACTTGTTGATTACATTTTAATTACTTGTAGATTATTTGTTGATTACATGTTGATTACTTATTGATTAAATATTGATTAGTTATTGATTTCTAGGTATTTCCTTGTTATTTTATTTTAATTTATTGTTGATTACTAATTTCATATTAGTTTATTGTTGTTGATTGTTTATTAAATCCATGTATGTAATTAGCATAAATTCTCCACCATATATAATATATGATATTTATATTAAATCCAAGGTTATGCTAACAATACATATTTAAAATAATAACCACGTCATCAAATTTCTGTTTAATAGTAACTGCTGGTATATGTTATATGGATCTAGCGGTACGGACCTTTTGCCTTAGATGGTTTATCGTCTTCATCTTCTATCTCACTGCATTTCTTTGTAGTCTGTAACAGCAACACTGACGATAAATTACGTAATTCATAGATATCGATTCCGTTGTTACCGAATCCACTCAGCGAGAGCAATTGCGAACCGGACAAACACTGCAATTTCAACAAAGTGTTACTTAATATTATTGCATCAACGCAGAAAAATAGAATATTATCGTAAACAAATTATAATATATTATATCGTATAATATTTATATATTATACTTTTTTTTTATCTCTAACCGGACATCGTGTATAAATAAACTTGACGGTGTGTATTTATGGAATCAGAAATTGAAAATATTCATTGATTGAATCGAATGATGGAGAACGACATTAATTGCTACGCGCATCGGTGGTACACTACATATAGGTGATTACGTGAACTCTAACCCTGCCGACGATGCAACTGCTATTGATTGTCACTGCGGCATTACCGCAGTGCGCGTTGCCTTCGGAATGGGTATCGTCAAGTAGACGGTCGATTCCAACGGCGCTGAGATCGTCGTACTTGTTCAACAATACCTTCTCGGCGGCGAATTCCTCGGCATTTCGTAGAGCCGTGGCGGCTAGTAGTAGAATCACGAAAACGGTAAACATGTTTGCGAAGTGTGTGTGCATAAGCTGTGAGCATCTGCCTAGTTTTATAAACTAATCGGTGGCGAGCGGTCGACCGTGACGATCTGGTTTTTGCTCGATTACCACATCCTAGGCATTTCGTGTGCGGGGTGTAGGCGGGGTGTAGGCGGGTGTGGGCGGGGTGTGGGCGGGGTGTGGGCGTGGTTCTAGCGAGGGTATCAATAAACATATTAGTTAGGGGTGTGGGTGGGTGAGTGGGCGTAATGTTATATGTTTGTGTAGATGAGTACGTCGAAACGAGTACAAACTGGAGATTCTCGTAAAATGAATCGTCATTTAGTGGCATTACGAAGTATCTAATATCAATATCCAGAATTAAAAACTTATATATTTCTGGATTTTAAAAATAATTTATGTCACTGACTTGTAATTCGGTGAGATAAAAACTACAGATCATCGGTTACTATGGTTACATCCATAATATTATATAATACATATATATGTAGCCAGAGCCAAGCTATTAACATATATTTAAAAACTAAAATCCATATGGTTCTTTTAACATACGGCATATTAATGATTTTACAAATATTGTACTTTTTAATACACAAGTGGTACAGTATCATGTAGCTAAACTGCTCCTGATTTATCTCGGAATAAGACGAATTAAAATGATTATATATCTATATATAGTGATATATATACTATATATATATATATATATATATATATATATATATATATAGTAATACTTCTAATTGGCTAATTAATTCTCGACTTCTTGTTGATACTATGCAAATTATAATTAGAAAATGTTAAACATATATTTTATCATCTTCTTATAGTTTAATAATTTAATTAACTTTCTCCATATTTCTGAATGAAATAATTTTTAAAACTATCATTTAAACTATAGCAAATTGATAAATCTGTACCAATTAAAAGTGTATCTATTATCTGAAAACAACATAATAAGAGTTATGGTAATGAATATTAAATCAAAATTAATTGTTGTGATTCTATTATTTAAAATAATATATATATAGATTAATTCATAAAGAAAATATTAACAAATATAATTAAACAATGAAAAATTTCACAAAATTAGATAATACAAGGAGCCTAATGATATAAAGTGATTAACATTAACGATTTAAAATTTCCCATTGATATAAAGAGCTCAATAATATACAGTTAATGGAATATTCCTTTTTTACATATTTATATAAACTCCATATATATTCATATTCATATTAATTTGTATTCCAAAGTAAGATATTGAGGGTTAACAGAAAATAATTGTCATTTGTATAAAGTTTGCTTAAAAATAATTATAAAAAATCAGAGATATAGATATTAACCCAGTATCATATAAAATCATATAAAATCATATATATAAAATCATATTGTATATATAAATATATATATGATATATATATATATACATATATAAATTATATAAAATGCATTACATATTAACTAACATTATGTATTCCTACTTTCCTAAGTAACATAATTAAAATGTTGTACATGTTTGTTACTTAATTTATAATATAATTACATAATTTACCATTTTATACTAGTACCGATGAGTTATATGCATATTTATTTCGACTTTAAAGATGTATTCATTATCACATTTTTTCTAAACTTTATTTACTATCAATGAAACCAATATTCATAATTGGATTAATATTCTACATGGTCTTTAATTCTAGCTGTTTAATCTCATCAAATACATACCAAAATATTCAATAATATTATCAAATCTAACTAGCGAAACTATTTCAATAGTGATCCAGTGATTTTAACTTAATATCATTAACAAATGTTAATACATGTATGCTTTTATATGTAATAATGTATGCTTTAAACATACTTACTATTTTATATATAAATATATATGTAGATTATATATCAGAGATAGTTCATACATTGCTATATATGATAACTTAGTTAAAAACCAACCTTAGATTTCACCTAACATTAAGATTTGTTCATTTAACGCTATACTTCCAATATTAAATTATAAAAGAGATATTCTGAATTGTTTCACCTTTGTATGTATCGGGAAATGATTGAATTTGCGTATTAATGAGAAAGACATCTTTATCGCAACATTGCAATTCGTATTTCCTTTAATGATCAAAGAAACTGCCACTAGTTCCTCGTATTAACGGTATGGTACGCACATCGCATACCTCATTAATCTATCACAAGTGAATGTTTAACTTATTTAAAACACAACTAAACTATGCCGGAATATTCGGCAGCTATAAGTAGATACTGTAATAATACAATAGGTAATGATTAGGATCTTACAACTAAATATTTAGTTAGCTTATCTAATCCGTGAAGTGATCAGGAGTGTAATTATTTTTTAATTTTATTAAATCCATACTTTAGTATTAATATTATTGGTAATATTCACGGCTACCAAGAAATAATATTTAATATTCATATTATTAATATCTTGAGTCAATTACATTTCAGATATACTAAACTGATTGTCATATATATTAGTTACTTATTTAAATGTACCATAATGAGATTACTCTACAATATAATTACTAATAATATATAATGTATGCGATTTCCTCCAATTCATTTATTTCCCAGAAAATATAATAAATTATTTACTATGACCGATTTCGAAGACACCATCATTAATCAATTTATTATAATCATTAGTCTGTACTCCATAAATTGTTCACCGATGAAAAAATGTAGAACGAAGAAGATAAATCGCATATTAAATATTTCAGATTGATCTAGTAGAGTGCCTGGATAACATCAATATATAGACCGCTAGAGTAGGGCACAGCTAAACTATTTTAGACGAGCGGGCACATTTTCCTCTCTATTAGGATAGTTACATAATAATAAAGTAAAGTGCATAATGAGAAATGAGATGATACCATCACTTGTTTTACGTGAACAGTGAAATAAGTAAACGTGCATAATATTTAGTATATTTATATATTAGTATATCTTTAGAAATCGTCATGACAGCGATGACGTCAAATTACAGAAATTCATAATTTCAACACTATTAAATCACTCAGAATTAATAAATATTATTTTTTATAATAACGCGATTACTTTTTATTATTGATATCAACGCGCAATTTCGTTATAATGGTGTGACAGTTCATGACACCTGGTGACAAGTAGTTACACTAAGGGCCTGGCAGGCTCATTTCTGGATTCAAGTATAGAAACACTACTTCTTCATTACTTAAGCTTTTCTTTATGAACGATATCTGGAATAGAGTATAATATAGTATATTATTTTGTATAGTATACTAAACTATGACATATATATAATTATATATATTATATATATATAATATATATATATATTATAAATATATATAAATATATTATAAATGATTACAAATCATGCTAATTACGTATGGGTTTTCTCACTTAACCTTCGCCGCGGTACACTTTACACAGTACACTATAGGTGTACGGTGTACGGTGTACGGTGTACGGTGTACGGTGTACGGTGTACGGCGTACGGTGTACGGTGTACGGTGTACGGTGTACGGTGTACGGTGTACGGTGTACGGTGTACGGTGTACGGTGTACGGTGTACGGTGTACGGTGTACGGTGTACGGTGTACGGTGTACGGCGTACGGTGTACGGTGTACGGTGTACATAGTGTACGGTGTACGATGTACGATATACACGAGTGATGGTATTAGATTTGAAATTGGTGGTTTTTTTCAAAAACGACCTAAATACGCCAGAACAGCGATATGCGTTGCTATAGACTTCACCTTAATGTTGTCTATTTATAAAAAGACCAACGGAATCGATGTAGCCATCGAAATCACAATCGCCGCAAACACATCCGCCGACAACTAGCGGAGACTTGGAGTTTCCGATACGACCTGTCAATAGAGTCAATAATGATAACGGAGTCAATAAAGATAACGGAGTCAATAATGATAACGGAGTCAATAATGATAACGGAGTAAATAATGATAACGGAGTAAATAAAGATAACGGTATCAGCGCAATACACCGACACTCTTTTCGCGTATTGTAATACTGTAAATTCCATAACAGTAAACACCGTAATATTAATAATAATTGTCAAAATATCGTACTGACCTGAACGACTATAAAAAAGTTACATTCAATAGAAACCTTTGTTTATATGAAAACATTTATAATAAGATTTTTATATTTTACGAATACCTAAGATGAAATTACTTAATTACTTAATAATAATAAGTACAAGGCTGCATTTGGAACAAGTATTATTTAACCATAAAACTGCCATCGTACTCGGATATGGGAATATAATATTTAGTGAATTTAAATCGAAGTAGAAAATCAATAATATCAAATAAAATAAAATCTAAAGCTCTTCTAGCCAATCATACGGTAACATGTTAGTTAATAAATAATTGGTAATTTTTATTTTAGCTGTGGATAATCTGAATTATTATACTAGACTATAGTCTATATAGACTATATAGTCTGGAAGATATATATCTTGTCATAGTATGTATATTACAAACTAACCGGTTAACGGTTGGGAGGACATCAGAGCTCCTTCCATATGTTTTTACCGATTGTCCATTATAAGTAACAACTAAATGTGTCCATCTTTCACCGGAAATAGATATTTTCTGAGTTTAATTAGTTAAATTTAATGGAAGTACTTTTAAAATGATATCCTTGAAGATATCTCTTATGAAATTAGAAATCCCATCAATAATAGAATAAAGACAAATTATGTAATATTATTGATCGTTATGCAATTATTTGAACACGAATAAATCTAATATATTTTAATATATTTGCCTTATTATAAAACAAAACCTCATATGACTTAACGTATTCCTATTTAAGCTTAACTATCATCTACTTAACATGTATAAAGTATGACATATATGATCTCATGGGATGCTTTATCTATCTCATTCAATATCCATACCCCTCTGATATATACTTCTTCTCATTCTAGCATTATATTTCCATGATTGAATTATCTTTTGGAATGCAGTGGATGATATCATCGCTCAAGGATTATTTTAGTTTTTATAATTTGTTGATTGATATTACTACTTTTTAGAAGCAAGATCAACTTATATTAATATTGCTCTCGATTATTTATATTGGTCTCAAAATATTTGTTTACGATTTCTTTCAAAATTATTGATAGGAAAAAGGGTAGGAAAACAAGCATGCCTAATTATCCAGAACAGCAACTGTGTTCAATGTTTCCAGATAAAAACTAAATGGAAGTAGTGATAAGTTTTCTACATTTAATACTTCTAATCATTGGTCATATGTTCTATTCTAACATCAACATTCATCATAGATCTACTATAATCTTTTAAATTTCTTTCTGCTTGACCCTCTTCCCATTAATCTCTTTTCTTATATCACCTCTGATTTCTTCTATTACTGACATAATAAGATCATCTCTCACCTCATTTATTTTTCACTACAACATAAAACTTATCTACATTATTTCAAATTTGAATAATTCCACTCTTGATGCTTCCCAACTATTGTCTCGCAACTTTCGTCGACATCTAAAATTCTGAAAATGTTGTTTAACTTAATTACTCAATTATTCAATTACTTCTATACATCTCCTTTAAAAAATGTCCCCCTTTTATATTGTATTGTTTTACCTGTCCAGTGAATTGGTTCTCTAGATAATATGATATATACCATCTACTCCAAATATGGTTAGGTAATTCATGGTTTACGTCTCATGTATTATCTCATTATCCCCCTATAAAGATTAATGTATCATTATCTTCCCCTGTAATAAAGTATCCCCTAATAATCATGATATTCCCATAAGTCGGTATTTGGCACCATTCTTTTCATTGTTAATATATTACAGATTATATCCATTTTCCCAAAATATCTTAAAATTCACTGTCATCTCTATACTAATGATCTCAAACTCTACGATTCTTTATCATTCAAATATAATTCAGGATAAAATACAACTTTCTTTCAATAACTACATGATATTATTTCAAGTTCTACTGTAATTCTATTTCCTTATCTCTCCTTAATATTCCTCTATCTTCTAAAGATATCCTTGATATCAATTTTAGCAATGGATTGTAATTTTCTAAACCATTACTTTTATAATATATATAAATATCGTAATATACTAACTTTCTCTCTAACTAAGTTTTTTAATCACACACTTATCTTTTATGATCTTAATTACTGTATTTCAATATTTATTAACCTACCTATTTTATAACTAAGTTGTTCCACATATAGAAGAGAGTTATTTAAGATTCTTTTCAAATTAATATCCTATGACCATATCTTAATATCATCTCTCGTAGAGTCTATAGGCTATATCTAACATATAAATCATTATACAATAGTACCCAGTTATCTCGTTTCATTTACTTATTAGAGTTATCAAAATTTATATGAGGCAGACGTTAATGCCATTTAATGACTTTGGTCATTCATAGTTCTTTGCGCTTATTTGATTTTTTTCATTCGATTTTTGTTTATACCCTGAAAAACGTTCCAGTTTATGGAATCTCTAGAACAATTAATAATAACAATAATAATAATATATATATAGAGTATGACTTGAATGATCTCTTGCTAAGCTCCGCTATGACCAATTGACATGGGTGCATGAGGTATTACTGGACTCATTTCTTGTTGGAAGGATAAGGGGTATGTTTAAAAAGAATAATTTGCAAAGATTACGTATTGAATACATTGGCATTATTTTAGTTTCTTAACTCTGCTATTGACAGACAGACGATATTACATAACCAGAGCTGACCTGAGTTTCCGCTGCATCTTGTTGGTAGGTGGCGTTTTGTACTTTGACCTGTACATAGCTTTTACCGTAGAGCATGATCTTGAAAGTCGGCTGGACTAGACATTCCGAGTTGTCCAGCAGACTAGAGTTCCCGTCGGGGTCAAAACGATCGACCTTAAAGAACAACGACACGCTGAACTCATCGAAATGGTCGAAAGAGTTTCTGAATGGAGTGGTTTAAGTATGGTTATTGGGACTTAAAATCAAATTATATTATTAGGTATGCATCTTATGTTAATAGAATTGCAAAAATGTAGGGGTGTGGATTAGGCATGAAGGGTGTGACTTTGGTGTAAATATATGGATTATGAGAGGTGTGGCTTAAATAAATCGTTGCTTAAGTAATCGTTGCCCATACGAGAAGGAATGTGATTTATATAGGCGTGGCTTAGACAAAGTGTGAATGGGTTTGGTTAATGAAGAATGGGGAAAACATCAGAGAGTAATACATTTAAATTGATTAGATTTATCTTTTAAAATCTTATTTAGAAATATGATTTTATTAAATATATATACTACACCACTAAACCTCTATTTAACCATATAGCTTCTAACCTCTACTGAACCTTATACATAACACACTCTACTTAACCCTACACATAACAACATATATTAAACCTATACATAACAACCTCTTCTACACACTACACCCGCCAATATTTACTACACACTACACCTCGAACTTCTACTACATCCTACCCCCACCCAACCTTTACTACACTCTACCCCTACCCTACCCCACCCAACGTTCACTATGTCATATACCCTAAACCTTTACTATGCCCTGAACCCACAATATCAACTACACCTCTCAAGTTTATTAAACCTTATAATCTAAATTATAAAACTACTCATACACTCTAATCACATCCATAACCCTATACTCAAGCCCAATTAATATATCCTATTGCATAACCCCATAGCACGGCTTTTTTATACATGCCACTGCTTAAATACCCTCTATATTATATTCCCACTTACTTGAACATTACACAATATATCATTAATCCACAAATATAAATATTACCCCTACTAACCATACACACCAGAATACGCTAACCTTAATACGATATATATCTATATATCACTCCTGCATCACTTACAATGCACAATGCTAAACCCATCCCTACACTCCATTCCCTTAGCACCTCGTAACCTACCCCTAACTAATGTTTACATCCGATCGCTTAAACACCCATCTCAAAAACGTACCCTATTCACATAGATCATATAATACTCAACCCTGCAACACCCTCGCTCTACACTCTACAACACACTGTATACACTCTACCAACTATACTTGATATACCCCAAATCCCCTAACATTGAAAAAGCAACATCCTAGAAAACCCTTATTAACATGAAGTAGGGGATTTCAATTCGGCTTGGAGCCGAGCTATTGAAGTAGGCATAATTTCCATTGGCACTGAGGCCTCCCGAGGTGGAAGGCAGTAATTTCACATTACGGCTGTACAGCCAAAGTCCCTGTGATATTGCATTGTGTATTAGAGTTACGTTACATATCGGTATATAATTCGCTATATTATATTGCAGTGTTAAACTGCCGTACATATCGATATATAATTCGCTATATTGTATTTCAGTGTTAAACTGCCGAACTTCCCTTCCAATTTTAAATTCGACAGATTCAGATCAATGGTGTGATTATTATATTACATTGTTAATCAACTAAATCAATTCTACATATTTTCGATTTAAAATAATATAATGTAAAGATTATTATGAATAATATTATGACATATTTTGAACTACTCGCTGTACCTGTGCCATTAATTAAATATTAATATTTATAATGAATTAATAAGAATTATGAAATTTGCCCTATTTATCCAAACCAACAGTATAATATATAAAACATTGTCTATTTCAGCTCATTTATTTTTATATACAGGAGAAAACAATCGCGCATACACATTTGCATTATCACTACTGCATTAGTGATATAAGAGCCTACCTTGGTTGCGGTGATGGGCGGGTAGGAGTTGAAATTGATGAAACTGATGGAGTTGTCCTGGTGGGTATCTGTAAAAAGACGACGTTTAGCAAACGTTTTTCTCGGTGACTCATCGTTGGCCATTTAAATCAAAATAGTTCGTTTTTATTCGCACGTACATTGTATTCAATAACTTACATTGTATTCACTGTACACCGAGATGTACTTTGGTCGCATTACTCGATACGGCACATAGTGTATGACATATAATGAATAGCTCAGGTATGCCACTGTATTATATACAGTGTACAGTGTACAGTGTACAGTGTACAATGTACAGTGTACAGTGTACAGTGTACAGTGTATAGTGTACAGTGTACACCATACATTTACACATCACAATATATTCTCACCCTACCGGCTATTTTACAATATTGTTAAACAGTATTTAAAAAAATCTATTCTCAAAAATATGCTTTTGTTAAACTCCACCGTTAATATTTAATTAAATCAGTTTTATTGAATTCTTTAAAATCTAAGTTATACATAATCCTCTTTGAATTCAAATAAAAAACTTATAATATCTTATTATCATTAATTTAATGTATTGTAATATATTTGTATAAGCACATTATACAATTATTTATTGGAAAGTCATTTTCTTTAACTATAAAACATATAAGATATAAGATTACTTTATAATATACAAATAAATCATATATATATATACACATATATATATGTATATATATATATATATATATATATATATATACACATATATATACATATACATAGACACACCGCTACACATATACACATATGCATACATGCTTACATACATAAACTAATTAAAAATATGAATTTCAATATACACATTAACAATATAACAACTGAATTGCATATGAAACAACATATTTTACGAAATATACTGTCACTTGAATAACAATTGTATTGACCACAATCACTTAAACACGATTAGACACTATTTTACAATTACCGATTAATTTCAAACCCGACTCTTCTTTCAAAACTTGTTGAGTATGTCGTAACTAACTCGATTCCTGACTGATAATAATATCTCAGACTCATTACGCAGAACGAAATAAACCATATACCCGATACCATACTATTCGACCATATTAACTATATTACTAATATTATTAAACATTATGATTGTGTCATTTATGTTCTGCTGTAAATTAATCATCTTCCTACGTAACTATTAATCACAACATTCTATAACATAAACTGAAATCACTAATCACTATAATCACTTTAATAAAACCATACATCAATGGCCGTCAGCAAAAAACAGCGATGCCATTAATTGATATCCTGACTTCGGAGCCCTCCTAGACATGTTAATATTTATTCTACAATAAATATCAGACACCAAAGAAAATGTCTCACGTATAAATAACAAACATAGAGGTACCACTACAGACGACTGCTAATAATATCGGTACTAAACAAACACTCATTATAAATACGTATTATATCAACTATTCGAACTCACTTAGAGTATTGCGATGGTATAGTATAATAACTACGACAAAAACAAAGCAACCAAAATGCTCTCAAGTATTATCGTTTCTAGAAAATAAAATAGCTGAGATCTAAACATTCAACTATTTACAGAAATACTCAAAGTTATCTAGAATCACTATTACCAAATATATTATATTATATTATATTACAAAATATATTATCGATGGATCATTATGATCAAACAACAAACCTAATATTAAAATCACTAACAGCTTTTCTACTTACTTCCTCAACTTAAGAATAAACTACCATTCAAATTACAATTAGAATCAAATACAAAATCCTTCAAAAATAAAGTAAACATTTTCTTCAATTATTCTTATTATTTCTTAGTACCGACTTAACTTACAATAACTACCTAACTACTCAAGCTTACACACGACTCATGATTTAGCTATAAAGTATACACATTTACCTACAATTACTAATTCCTACCCACATTTATCAACCCACTACCACCCCTTATCATGTACACTTTCACAATATCATGGTTCTCTTAATCCTCTATTCTTACCTCAATTGCACTTCAATCACATTACTTGCACTTATTTATATTACAATTATTTTCTCAAATCTTACACTTAATTATTTTTCCTAATCCCTAATTATGTTCTTATATACATTTAATTAAGTAAATGTCTACATAAAATTTAAAATATTACACACACACACACATATACATACACACAAACACACAGACACATACATACACACACACATATACACACACACACACACACACACACACACACACACACACACACACACACACACACACACACACACACACACACACACACACACACACATATATATATATATATATATATATATATATATATATATATATATATATATATGGTATATACTTGGTGCTAAATATAATATAAACAGCATATATTTACATCACTATATTGTAATTTAATATTTCTATATTTTATTTTGATTTAATTATATACAACATTATAAATCTATTTATAGATTGTATATCTCATATTTACATAATTGACATGTTCTTAATTATTATGTTTTTATAGTTATCATACATTGTACGAAATACAGTGTCCGACGTACAGTGTCCGACCTACAGTGTCCGACGTAAAGTGTCCGACGTACAGTGTCCGACGTACAGTGTCCGACGTACAGTGTCCGACGTACAGTGTCCGACGTACAGTGTCCGACGTACAGTGTCCGACGTACAGTGTCCGACGTACAGTGTCCGACGTACAGTGTCCGACGTACAGTGTCCGACGTACAGTGTCGACGTACAGTGTCCGACGTACAGTGTCCGACGTACAGTGTCCGACGTACAGTGTCCGACGTACAGTGTCCGACGTACAGTGTCCGACCTACAGTGTCCGACGTAAAGTGTCCGACGTACAGTGTCCGACGTACAGTGTCCGACGTACAGTGTCCGACGTACAGTATCCGACGTACAGTGTCCGACGTACAGTGTCCGACGTACAGTGTCCGACGTACAGTGTCCGACGTACAGTGTCCGACGTACAGTGTCCGACGTACAGTGTCTGACGTACAGTGCCCGACGTACAGTGTACGACGTACAGTGTCCGACGTACAGTGTCCGACGTACAGTGTCCGACGTAAAGTGTCCGACGTACAGTGTCCGACGTACAGTGTCCGACGTACAGTGTCCGACGTACAGTGTCCGACGTACAGTGTCCGACGTACAGTGTCCGACGTACAGTGTCCGACGTACAGTGTCCGACGTACAGTGTCCGACGTACAGTGTCCGACGTACAGTGTCTGACGTACAGTGCCCGACGTACAGTGTACGACGTACACTGTCAAATATACAGCAAAATTCATATATGTATTTCTAAATTACTTTCAAATTATATGTACATGTAAACTCTACACTAAAATATATCAATATTATCTCTGATCTAAACTGGAACAAGGTTATTATATTGTAGCTGTATTTTGAGTCTATATTTATCAATAAGATCTTCAATCTACTATGTTGTTATATACCATATATATATATATATATATATATATATATATATATATATATATATATATATATATATATATCCATATACATATATAAATATCCATATATATACATATATATATATTTATATGTATAATATTATATAAATATCGTGTTATGTAACTTAATAGATCATTAAGTAGTTATGTGTAATGATATATTTTAAGATTTTAATAGTTTTGCCGACTATTTTCATTATTGATATCTTATGTTTTTTTATGAACAAATGAATCATCAATATATTTCAAAGTCAGGATGATAATCTGTAGAATATAATCAACAAGATCACATTTCCCTCGTCTTCCGTACCAAACACCAATCCTAATCCGCTAACATAACTAATTTGACACATACACTACCTACATATATCATATATCAAAATCTAGTTCAAACTCTATATACCCCATACTACCCCCATACTACCCCCATACTACCCCCATACTACCCCCATACTACCCCCTTACCCAACCCATTACCCACCGGACTTTCACCTATTCAGTATACTAGTGAATTTTCAACACTCCACACAGAACCGCTCCTGATGGACAGTGACAACTGACCACGGGTATTAGTTCTAATCTCAACATACATACACCATATATATACCCAAATCACTACCCCACTCACTACCCCACTCACTACCCACTCTCTACCCAACTCACTACCCCACTCAATATCCCACTTAATACCCCACTCACTACCCACTCACGACCCCACTCACGACCCCACTCACTACCCCACTCACTACCCCACTCACTACCCCACTCACTACCCCACTCACTACCCCCACTCACTACCCACTCACTACCCACTCACTACCCACTCACTACCCCACTCACTACCCACTCACTACCACACTCACTACCCCGCTCACTACCCAATCACTACCCACTCACTACCCCAGTCACTACCCCAGTCACTACCCCACTCACTACCCCACTCACTACCCCACTCACTACCCCACTCACTACCCCACTTACTACCCCACTCACTATCCCACTCACTACCCACTCACTACCCCGCTCATTACCCAGTCACTACCCACTCACTACCCCAGTCACTACCCCACTCACTACCCCACTCACTACCCCACTCACTACCCCACTCACTACCCCACTTACTACCCCACTCACTACCCCACTCACTACCCCACTCACTACCCCCACTCACTACCCACTCACTACCCACTCACTACCCCCACTCACTACCCACTCACTACCCACTCACTACCCCAGTCACTACCCCACTCACTACCCCACTCACTACCCCACTCACTACCCCACTCACTACCCACTCACTACCCACTCACTACCCACTCACTACCCCACTCACTACCCACTATCTACCCACTCACTACCAACTCACTACCCCACTCACTACCCACTCACTACCCACTCACTACCCACTCACTACCCCACTCACTACCCACTCACTACCACACTCACTACCCCACTCACTACCCCACTCACTACCCCACTCACTACCCCACTCACTACCCCACTCACTACCCCACTCACTACCCACTCACTACCCACTCACTACCCACTCACTACCCCACTCACTACCCCACTCACTACCCACTCACTACCCACTCACTACCCCACTCACTACCCACTCACTACCCCACTCACTACCCACTCACTACCCACTCACTACCCCACTCACTACCCCACTCACTACCCCATTCACTACCCCACTCACTACCCACTCACTACCAACTTACTACCCCACTCACTATCCACTCACTACCCACTCACTACCCCACTCACTACCCCACTCACTACCCCACTCACTACCCACTCACTACCCACTCACTACCCCACTCACTACCCCACTCACTACCCCATTCACTACCCCACTCACTACCCACTCACTACCCCACTCACTACCCACTCACTACCAACTCACTACCCCACTCACTATACACTCACTACCCACTCACTACCCACTCACTACCCCACTCACTACCTCACTCACTACGGTACTCATTACCCCACTCACTACCCCACTCACTACCAACTCACTACCCACTCACTACCAACTCACTACCCCACTCACTACCCCACTCACTACCCACTCACTACCCACTCACTACCCACTCACTACCAACTCACTACCCACTCACTACCCCACTCACTACCCACTCACTACCCACTCACTACCCACTCACTACCCACTCATTACCAACTCACTACCCACTCACTATCCACTCACTACCCACTCACTACCCCACTCACTACCCACTCATTACCAACTCACTACCCACTCACTATCCACTCACTACCCACTCACTACCCCACTCACTACCCCACTCACTACCCACTCACTACCAACTCACTACCCACTCACTATCCCACTCACTATCCAATCACTACCCACTCACTACCCACTCACTATCCCACTCACTACCCACTCACTACCCCACTCACTACCCCACTCACTACCCACTCACTACCCACTCACTACCCCACTCACTACCCCACTCACTACCCACTCACTACCAACTCACTATCCAATTCATTATCCCACTCACCTACCCCACTCACTACCCCACTTACTACCCCACTCGCTTCCCCATTCACTACCCCACTCACTACCCCACTAACTACCTCACGCACTACCCCACTCACTACCCCACTCACTACCCCACTCACTACCCCACTCACTACCAACTCACTACCCACTCACTACTCACTCACTACCCCACTCACTACTCCACTCACTACCGTACTCACTACCTCACTCACTACCCCTCTCACTACCCACTCACTACCCACTCACTACCCACTCACTACTCACTCACTACCCCACTCACTACTCCACTCACTACCGTACTCACTACCTCACTCACTACCCCTCTCACTACCACACTCACTACCCCACTCACTACCCCACTCACTACCCACTCACTACCCACTCACTACCAACTCACTACCCACTCACTACTCACTCACTACCCCACTCACTACTCCACTCACTACCGTACTCACTACCTCACTCACTACCCCTCTCACTACCACACTCACTACCCCACTCACTACCCCACTCACTACCCACTCACTACCCACTCACTACCAACTCACTACCCACTCACTACCCACTCACTACCCCACTCACTACCCCACTCACTACCCACTCACTACCCACTCACTACTCACTCACTACCCCACTCACTACTCCACTCACTACCGTACTCACTACCTCACTCACTACCCCTCTCACTACCCACTCACTACCCACTCACTACCCACTCACTACTCACTCACTACCCCACTCACTACTCCACTCACTACCGTACTCACTACCTCACTCACTACCCCTCTCACTACCACACTCACTACCCCACTCACTACCCCACTCACTACCCACTCACTACCCACTCACTACCCACTCACTACCCACTCACTACCCACTCACTACCCTTCCTTATTACTTTAATCATATACTAATTATGTTACTAACTCGTCATCATTACCCATTTCACACACTCCTATCCCAACTCCCAGATCCACTCCACACTGATTCCACTTGATTAGACGAACACCACGTCATCTCGCAACATTCACCCGCTCACACTTAGCCGTACACGTATAACTGCCACCACTCTACCACTTTCCCACCATACCCCCACCGCACTGGTGTTCACCTCCATCACTACGGCCCCACTACGGCCATGATAAAACCACTAACATGGATTAGATCGGATACAAGAGCATACCGTTACGTTGAAATGGGTTCCAGGAGCGCATTCCATCGTCACATCGCCTGTCCTGAACTTAGTGGGGTAACCGGTAACCGCCTTTAAGGAGCAGTTTCCTGCAAGAAATTGGCAGGGAGAGTGAAATGATAATTTCGTCCATGTTCGATAGCACCAATTAAAGCACGCAAGGGATCAAATAGTATACATCTTATCAGTTGAGAATGGGCGAGTTATATTACAAACCGATCAAAAGATATGTTTTTATCATCATTTACTTTCCATATTCTACATACCCTTCCCATAGACATCCAATCCGTTATGCAATTATGAATTCCATCGTAAATACTCAATATTCCATTCAACACATTACCCTATGTCAAATAATTCATATATCTTCGTATAAAATGCTTTATAATTGTATACCAATATCTTCGTTTTGTGTTTAATACAGAAATGACAAATAATTAAACTAAATTCTCAACTGTTTATTTCATTGTAGGTGAAATATACAGAATTATTGCACGCCGGGTGGTAATTAGAAAGGTCAAAGGTCAATACGCGCACTCTCCCATCTCTTGTATAGCGTAAGATAATTACAAAGGTCATGGGTCAATACGCGTTACTCACCCGTATCTTGAATAGTGGGCGCCACGTAGACACAATCGGTGACCGGAAATTCGTCTCGTATGCAAGTCAGAAGTTTCTGGCTCCAGATCGTGCAATTGGGACACATGTGCCTCACCGAATTGTAGAGGCCCGTCTCCGGATCACGGGTACACTGTAAGAAATGTTCGCACACGCAGTCCGAGCCTACCAGTCCGTATGAACTCTCCGCTCCGTGAACCATAGGACAACTTTCGGCTAGGTTCAGGGGTTATCAAGTCAAACTTATATAATAAAGTCAAATAAATACTTATCATTACTATTATTAGTATTATTATTTTATTTGTTATTTTATTTGTGTATATTTGCACATTAATTAATGATTATAATATGATTTGGATCATTCTGAGAATATATAATATCATATATACATTATATGTATACGTTTGTAAAAGAAACGTGAAGGATTATAATTCATACGCGTGTTGTGTTCGTAAGATATGAATAAATATAGTTTATATTTATTTTGTGATTTCATTAAATTCTGGATATAAAAGTTTGCATTGAAACTTAAAGGTGACTTAGACTAAAATATAACTGAGTAATTATGTCTTATTATAATACTTATTGAATACAAATATTTAAAAAGTAACATCCACTATTTTATGCATGCGAAACTCTGACTTCTCAAAAACTATAGAAAAATTATTTTATATAATTTTGTATTCATTTTTATAATCACATAATATAGTATATGCATCTTAATTTGGTTTAGAAAAGATTTTAACTAATACAAAATTTTTAATTTATAAACTCATTTTATCAATTAAAAAAAATAATAATGTTGGTACCTTTATTTTTATTAATTTAAAAATAATATAATAAAGTAAACCAAACAATTCTAATTAAAATACTTTTTAATATTGGAATCGTATACCTCTAAAACAACTAACTAGTTATCAACAATACAGATAACAGTTATACTATTATCAAAATATCATTTCTGATAAATTACTTGTATAAATTACAATACCAAAGGTACTATGCATGACCCCAGTTATTACTTATTTTCATTAAAGATAACCTAATAGCATCTAGACGGTATAAATGTACAATATTTTCCGATGATACTATTTTCAAAAATATATTATGTAATCTAAAAAATATTTAATAAATTATAATTTATCTTATATCAATAAATGGTTTACGTTTAACAGAATATCTCTTAACATATATAAAATAAGTACATGATAATAACTAATAAATCAATTATGAATTATATTAATTATCGAATAAAATAATTATTAAAAAATTATAACATATTTTTTTTGAACTTTGTATCCATGTATTTTTTATCTAAATTTTAACAGGACATTTTAACAATATTTTTACACTTTTAACATTTACCAAATTTGGCTCTATTACTTTTATTAAGTTATTTTAAATAATACATTTAAAATAATGTGTTTAAATACTGTCATATTTTAAATAATTAAACTATCCTTCTGAATCCTTCTGAATGCCTCATTAATAACTATTTTTTTACTAAATTTTAGCAATTTTATTTTTTATATATAATTATTTTAAACAAAATTATTATTTTATAATTAAAAAATAATATTAAAATATTAAAAAATATTAGAAATATTTAAAAATAATACATTATTTAATACTTTAATAAAGTATCACTATTTAAAAGTGTATATACCTACAATGTAGATATATATACAATGTAGGTTTTACATCGATTTCTTCAAGTTATTGTCTCGTTAAAAAATCATTTTACATTACATAATTTATTTTATTCCATTCAATTATAATATCTATCGAGAATTTCAAATTTTTTTAATATTCATATTGTTTACCTTTTGATAAAAAATTCTTTAAGTATAGTTTTTAAAATTTACGTTGTAAAAGATGAATATTTCATATATATCCAATATACATTTTTTTTATATTTATTTTATTATTGTTCGATAAGCTTTTTAGATCCTACATCTTCTCTAGGCTTTACCCAAATCTGAATACAATATGAATACCATGCAATACAATATTTGAGATTGGATAACACTTAATACTCGTGACAGGTAACTTGGAGTTATAGCTAACAAGATGTGATCTCTAGCAAGCAAGAACACGATCCGACTTGCCTCTTAATTCCTTGGCAGGGTTCCTGCAGGCATTCTCTCGTGCGAATCCTAGTGCCGTCGCATCTGCATGGCTGATAGCCAGACCATTCGCTGAACGAACCTTCAGTTTAGAAGGGATAGTGGATTGGGAAATTACGATTTAGAAATATCGTAAATAAAAATTTTTATTATTATATATAAATGATGTATAATATACCATATATTATTTGAGTATTTGAGTAAGGAAATGCTAACAATTATAACTCAAATATATCTTCAAATCATTGTAAAAGAATCCCAAAACGTAGTATTTGATCGAATATTTATAATTATCATATATTTTTAAGTATGCATTTTAAAAATGTGTAATATTTACTGATACTTATCTATTTAATATAATCAATATTTAATTCAATTATAAGCATTATATAATTATATAATTCAATTTACTAAAAATAATAAGTTAAGAATATTTTTATTTAATATTAAGGAGATATTTATTGAAAAATAAAGCTATGATTTATAAATATTAAATAAATTGATTTTGATTAGAAATTTATAGAAAAATATACAAATCTAATAATTGTTAAAAAATAATGATATAGATTAAATGAAAAAATGTAATTATTTGTATGTTATTTTATATAGTCATAGCAATATATTTAATTAACCATTACATCATGCTATTATATAATATGCTACTATATAATTGCATTCATTCCTCTTTATTTGGTATACCAATAATCTATAGATTATATTTAATCTAGTGTTGATCATGATATTAGATTTAACTAACCCGACGCATACGATACGTATACGAGAAGAACTAATAACAAACTTCTCATTATGAACCAACTGAAATTAAAACACGAGTTAATGTTATATAATTTTATATTTTACTCATAAAAGTTACATAACCGTACTTTACATTGTCAGATAACAATTTATATATATAATAAGTTAGTATCTACTAATCAGAATAGAAGTTAATAGATCATATTTGTTAGAAAATGTAATGTCACAAATTATAATATAATATATAGATAATAAAATATAATATAGATTACATCCAAATCGGCTTAAAGTTATCGATAGATCTACATATGTATATGTATTACTAAACAGACACAATTATTATCAATTTCGCCATTTTAAAATCAATACATGTTAAAACAATAACTTTAATTGGTTGGGGTTTTCGCACTAACTTTTGTTTTCTAGTTAATTAGCTAATAATAGGCTAAGCAAACAATGCGCATTATATATGCAATATCGTCATGTAAATATCATTAATATCACATTTACTACCGCCCCATATAATGTTACGATAATCTATCATCTCCTACAGACATATAAACTTCTCGTTGTTTTTCTCTGTCTTATATCTACATATTGTTTGAATTACCTACATGTATGTATGAATTTTATATACTATAGCCTATTTAAAGTTTTGTTTTGAAGTTTGGAAACCTCCTCTATTTCTGTTACATATATATATACATATATATATATATATATATATATATATATATATATATATATATACATATATATATATATATATATATATATATATATATATATTTCCGATATGGATGATAGAGCCACTTGTAAGAATGGTCTATTATCTATGAATATAATTACTTATAATTTACCGAACATGTTTAGTAATTGTATTTCAAATATTAATACAATATATTGTATTGTTTTGCAAATATATTTAAAACTAATCTATCTTAAACGAATTCGTTTAAGCTTAAGATTACCAAAAAACTCATAAATTCTTATTTTATCTAATAAATTCATTTGTATTTTATATAATACTATAATGTTACTTTATAATACTATAATGTTACTTTATAATACTATAATGTTACTTTATAATACTATAATGTTACTTTATAATACTATAATGTTACTTTTTAATATTATAATGTTACTTTATAATACTATAATGTTACTTTTTAATACTATAATGTTACTTTATAATACTATAATGTTACTTTATAATACTATAATGGTACTTTATAATACTATAATGTTACTTTATAATACTATAATGTTACTTTATAATACTATGTAGTAATATATGCTACTACTTACACTTAGTTCCGAAGATTTAATATATAAAAAGTAATACACTTATGTTATTTCGAATATTACCAAGCACTTTTATAGCTATCTATTATTTATAACTAACTATCTATTACACAAGTTAATTTAAATAACATAGATATAATATATATATTATTTTATTATTAATTCATTGTTTTAAGACTACATAAATTATAAATAAATGTATTGTCGTGAATACGAACAGATATAGGAGATAACATATCGTGTATGATTTTAGATGACAATGTTGTATTGCTTTGTATGTAATACAGAATAAAATGAATCTTCAAGTTTTTTCGAGGAGAAAGAGTCGAAGATTTTAACGAACAATAAAATTGTAGAGTGAACATATTTCTAAGCTCAAAAAATAATATACAAACCTGCACTGGAAGGATTCCAACTTAATATTGAGTTGCCATAATCTAAGTTTATAATGATTCCTAGTTGACTCCAAATATTTGAAACTCTCAACTTTGAAGGAAAAGTGGACATACACTAAAGCATGATATTTGTAAAGAGTATAAAATATAAATATAGATAAAAAAATATTAAATCATCCTTTTGTTCATTTCAAAATCTAGTATTTCTATTTATATATTCTATATTTATATATCTATATTTATATATTTATATTTATATATTTTATATCTTATATTAAAATTAAGATTCCTGTGTAGAATAAAAATAATAGTAATACAAATGTTGATTTTAGTTGTTTTGTAGAATACTTTATACTTTTTAATTTTTTGTATTTATTTTGTTATACTATTCAATACCTGTATTCATTTACAGAATAAATTATCCTTATATAGTTATTTGTTGAAAGATATTTAATTAAAACAATAATTCAATGCAAATATTTAGTATTTCATTTTTAAAACATAAATTTGTCAGTTCCTACAATTATAAACATTTTGACACGATTAATATTTCTTTAATATTGTATTATATTAATATGTATATTGTATTATTATGTACTGCTTTATTATTATTAATATAATAATATAAATTATAAATGATTAAATATATACTAATCTTTTTTGTTTTGTTAGGAATCTTATGTTATGGTTTATTTGCATATATATATATATATATATATGTGTGTGTATTTAAATCAATTAATTATAATACATATATATACAATACATACAATACATTGCTTTATACATATCATTAATATATAAATATTCTTATATTTAATATCATTATTTTTTCTATATCAAATGATAACATAATGAAAAATGGTTATCTTTTAAAAGAGCATATAGAATATGTTTAGAAATATAACCTCACAATGAATGATATTTAAAACTCTCAAAGATTCCAATGTAAATCTTCAAAAAATTAATTAGTTCCATAATTAAAACTAATCCATCGTCGTCTCAATAGATAGTATATATGCTGATGTTGTAAAATAATCTACACTCATCGCTCAAGTACATATATTACTGAAGTAATCTATATTTAGATAATACTAAAAATAAATTTTAATAATTTACAATATTAAATCAGAATCATCCATCATCTACCGTTTACATTTAATATTCATTCCGGCAATATTTCATATGTCTTTATGCTTTGTTTTTTTTTTAAACTTTCTTAAACTACAAGATCGTGCCTCTATAAGTTTTTTATTTGACAATATATTTCATATTTTGAAAAAAAATACATTCTTTAAATATATGTTCCAAATTTATATATCGAAACCAACAACATGTGTTTTTAATATATATTATTTTCAATATGAACTTAGATATATTATATCGATAGATTACAAAAATAAAATAGATTAAATCCTGAAGCACAATAACTAAATCACTCAAAAAAATATACTGCCAAAATCTACATATCAAATTCTCGTAATATGTTCAATAAATTACCAACATTACCAATCTTGTGAGATCTCACATAAGATATTCTCATATTTACCAAAACTTGGCTAAATCATACAATTACTGATGTCATGCTTTAAAATGATACTCATTATTATATTTAGATATTTTCAAGCACTACTAACAGTAATAGAGTACACCTTAAATATATCTAAACTATATATAGTTTAGGTTTAGAATATTATCTTATTTAACAAGTATAATATTAAACTTTTAATACTTTATTGTTGTTTACCAACAGAAATACAACAGGTGCACAAGAGAGAAAGCAAATCTGCAGTACTGAAGTGATAGGTCAAAACGTTTTCAATATATCTAGCTCTACGTTTGGAGATGGTGATAAATGTAATCCTGTTTTAAACAATACTTCTCCTCGAACTATAAATAATGATCTAACTATTGAAACTGACCCTCCTCCAATCAATATATCAGATTCCAATATTAGAGAATACGTAGAGATAATCACGGTTTATATTTCTGAGAGTAAGGTTAATAGTGCAACGTTTTATTAGGAACAATTCTTTTAGAATATGATTGTATAGATAAACTTGACAATATTATTGTTGAGATAAGCAAAGATTTATATTCACGGGGTTAATCGCTATTAAAGCCTAATATGAACAGTATTCAAAAATCAAAAACAGGCAAATATAGATGCAAATTCAAATAATAGATCACGGAATAAATCCATGCAGCAAAAAATAGCTCTCAAGTTTAAAAGACACTCCGAGGGAGAGTTAATTAATATGTAAGCTCTTATTTTAAGGATCACTCTCGGGCAGTAAGGAATATTATTGGATATGGCAATTTGAAATTTACTGATTTTATAAATTATCTACAGAATTTGCAAACAAAATAGTAGGAATTGCCACAGATAATAATTGCATCTCCCCTCAGCAAAATGGGTTTTTTCCGGGAGTAAAGGATATGTAAAGAACAAATATATGCATTAGAAAACTTAATTCAAGAAGCTAAGAACAAATCTGATTTATTCATTGTTTGCTAGACACTAAGAACGCTTACTTCATTATTAAAATTATTTGATTCACTACCAATACATAATAAGATCTGCTTAAAACGTTATAAATCTGTTGCATTTATAAACAATATCAAATATAAATTACATATACACTGTCTTCTGCAATTGTACCATAGTTTGTTTGAAATCACATCAGCTCTTCAACCAGGTTTTTTTATTT
>OZ038312.1:22961690-22964190 GCA_964035775.1 Osedax frankpressi
ATCATGTGATTCAGATATTGTTAAAGCGACATTCTTTCGGTCTATTTTAGTATTAATGTTGAATCTGAATTCAAATGTATATTAACTTTTGTTTATTGTATATTTAATATTGGCATGTGTAAAGCCTTGTTTAATTGCATATAGGTGAAGTGGATTACGAAATTATAATTATGTTGATTGGGATTAACGATTTCAATAATAATAGAACTGATGAGTCATGATGAGTATGATTGAATATATCGGTTCGTAGGTGGAAGAAATGATAGATGAGGCTGAGTATGACGAGAATTTTGTGGTTGAATTTCAGAATAATATTTCAGGACGATTGAATTGAAAGTGAGCAAGGGTTTGATGTAGATTCAAATTTGGTTATTTAACTTAATTTGATGTGGCAGAGTTTAAATAATTTGTTAAGTTATAAGTATTATATCTTAGTTTCTCAGTTGGGAAATAACATATGCTATCGTATTTGGATATCAATTGGTTATTTCCTTGAATTTGAATAGAATGGTTTCATTGTATAGTTCTTACATAATAATTGGAAGTATCGGGACACTAGTGGGATTTTACATATTTTATTATGGGATTGCTAGATATCCAATTATAGATGAGACTATTATATGGGTATAGGAATTCGTAGTTTATATAATAATTGCTTGGGTAACTTACCTATTCACAGTCTATTGTAAATTATATTTGCAATGTTTACTAGTTAAATAATAATAAATGTACGCCGGTGGGATTAGTTCTATATAATAAGTTACGCTTCAGAAATTGCGTAAATAGAAATATTGGAGAAAGTTTAGATATAAAGTGATAAATAGTGAATTTGGTACAAGTTTAAACAGTACTAGGTGAATAAATACACAGGTTAGTTCATGTTTGATTACTTATATTAATTATGTAATTAATTGGTAAATAAGAGTATTATTTTTAATATAGAAAGATAAAGTAAAAGTCGTATTTCTGGTGCGAACAATTTGTATGTAATAATTTTCATTGGCACTCTCTTATCAAATAATAAATTAATTAACATTATATCTATTATTTATCTAATCTTATTAGTTTTATTTTTCCTTTATGTATATTTTGTTACTAAGACTCCGAATGATGGTATTAACCTTATTTATATATCATTCTACCCTTGTCAACATCGATTCAATTAGATACTAAATAATTCATATTGCGAATTATATTAAATTTTATATCGGAAGGTGATATACGATCAACAAAATAAAGTATTTAATATATTCAGGGTGATACAATTTTTATTCTGAGTATATTCTTAGATATATTAAATAACTAGGAAGAAGTATTTCAATAGTAATTTTACATGCAATGATGTAAAGTAATTATGATTAACTAATTAATATTGATATTATTATCTGTTAATAACTATTTAAAATTAATTTTAAAAATTCTATTTATTCTGCTTTTATTTATAAGTTTTTATATATCGTAGATTATAGCTACATTTCAATTACAAAATAAGTCACAAGTAATCATAATTTCATAATGCATAATTATTATTTCTCTTTCAAGAACACCTAAAAGTATTGAACTTTAATTTTCAAATCATTAATTTGTATTAATTGTTGATATTAATGTGCATAATTAGTATAACTTTACATGATCAACTTTTTGGATACACATTTATTTTCTAAAATATATTTATATAATTTGAAAATTAAGTTATGCCATTACATGGACTGCGTATATTTAATAATAATAATATAAGTTAAGCATAAACTAACACAATAAAATGTACTGACACAATTGAATATGAACGTGAATATAATGTAAGTAAGGTTTGTTAAAATTAATAGTTAACTGCGATATCAATAATTCTAATATTAAATATGATCTACAACTAAAACGGATCTAATACATACCGGATTAATTCTAGAGTTATCAATCGTGTTGCTATGGAAACATTTCGCGGAATCCTAGCGTACCTACCCAGCGTGGCTAGTGCGATAGAAATGCATACGACATTAACAGAAATGTAGGTTCAAGAAATTCTCTCGATTACGGTAGACGCCCCAAGAACCATCCTTGGGTGTCGGTCTTTTCAGCAAACGTTCGGTCATCAATTGACCTTGAATCGGCATCGAGGCTGTCTTTGCTTTCTTGGCCGGAGTGGCGTTTCTGACTGTCCGATCGTCGCACATCTTTGTATCGGATATTCTCTTCCTGTTCCTATGATTCAGTATATATGTAATATGCAACAATTAGAGTTACTCTTAGCACCGAATGAAAGCGGATGAAAATATGCATGTATTTACAATTTTAATTTTAATATATCTCTATACCCCCTCTCTCTCTCTCTCTCTCTCTCTCTCACTCTCTCTTTAAATATATATATATATATATATATATATATATATATATATATATATAGCATACAAGGCTACTAACTCTACCAATTGCTTCCTGCAAATATCATCATATGACGGTGCATATTCTGCAACTGTCATATCTATTGAAGTCTTTTAGACTA
>OZ038312.1:22969190-22977021 GCA_964035775.1 Osedax frankpressi
TCAACTTAACTCATATCTTTATACTCAACTTAACTCATATCTTTATACTCAACTTAACTCATATCTTTATATTCAACTTAACTCATATCTTTATACTCAACTTAACTCATATCTTTATACTCAACTTAACTCATATCTTTACCTTCAACTTAACTCATATCTTTATACTCAACTTAACTCATATCTTTATACTCAACTTAACTCATATCTTTATACTCAACTTAACTCATATCTTTACCTTCAACTTAACTCATATCTTTATACTCAACTTAACTCATATCTTTACCTTCAACTTAACTCATATCTTTATACTCAACTTAACTCATATCTTTATACTCAACTTAACTCATATCTTTATACTCAACTTAACTCATATCTTTATACTCAACTTAACTCATATCTTTATACTCAACTTAACTCATATCTTTATACTCAACTTAACTCATATCTTTATACTCAACTTAACTCATATCTTTATACTCAACTTAACTCATATCTTTATACTCAACTTAACTCATATCTTTATACTCAACTTAACTCATATCTTTATACTCAACTTAACTCATATCTTTATACTCAACTTAACTCATATCTTTATACTCAACTTAACTCATATCTTTATACTCAACTTAACTCATATCTTTATATTCAACTTAACTCATATCTTTATACTCAACTTAACTCATATCTTTATACTCAACTTAACTCATATCTTTATACTCAACTTAACTCATATCTTTATACTCAACTTAACTCATATCTTTATACTCAACTTAACTCATATCTTTATACTCAACTTAACTCATATCTTTATACTCAACTTAACTCATATCTTTACCTTCAACTTAACTCATATCTTTATACTCAACTTAACTCATATCTTTACCTTCAACTTAACTCATATCTTTATACTCAACTTAACTCTTATCTTTATACTCAACTTAACTATATCTTTATACTCAACTTAACTCATATCTTTATACTCAACTTAACTCATATCTTTATACTCAACTTAACTCATATCTTTACCTTCAACTTAACTCATATCTTTATACTCAACTTAACTCATATCTTTATACTCAACTTAACTCATATCTTTATACTCAACTTAACTCATATCTTTATACTCAACTTAACTCATATCTTTATACTCAACTTAACTCATATCTTTATACCTCAACTTAACTCATATCTTTATACTCAACTTAACTCATATCTTTATACTCAACTTAACTCATATCTTTATACTCAACTTAACTCATATCTTTATACTCAACTTAACTCATATCTTTACCTTCAACTTAACTCATATCTTTATACTCAACTTAACTCATATCTTTATACTCAACTTAACTCATATCTTTACCTTCAACTTAACTCATATCTTTATACTCAACTTAACTCATATCTTTATACTCAACTTAACTCATATCTTTATACTCAACTTAACTCATATCTTTATACTCAACTTAACTCATATCTTTATACTCAACTTAACTCATATCTTTATACTCAACTTAACTCATATCTTTATACTCAACTTAACTCATATCTTTATACTCAACTTAACTCATATCTTTATACTCAACTTAACTCATATCTTTATACTCAACTTAACTCATATCTTTATACTCAACTTAACTCATATCTTTATACTCAACTTAACTCATATCTTTACCTTCAACTTAACTCATATCTTTATACTCAACTTAACTCATATCTTTATACTCAACTTAACTCATATCTTTATACTCAACTTAACTCATATCTTTACCTTCAACTTAACTCATATCTTTATATTCAACTTAACTCATATCTTTATACTCAACTTAACTCATATCTTTATACTCAACTTAACTCATATCTTTATACTCAACTTAACTCATATCTTTACCTTCAACTTAACTCATATCTTTATACTCAACTTAACTCATATCTTTATACTCAACTTAACTCATATCTTTATACTCAACTTAACTCATATCTTTATACTCAACTTAACTCATATCTTTACCTTCAACTTAACTCATATCTTTATACTCAACTTAACTCATATCTTTATACTCAACTTAACTCATATCTTTATACTCAACTTAACTCATATCTTTATACTCAACTTAACTCATATCTTTATACTCAACTTAACTCATATCTTTATACTTAACTTAACTCATATCTTTACCTTCAACTTAACTCATATCTTTATACTCAACTTAACTCATATCTTTACCTTCAACTTAACTCATATCTTTATACTCAACTTAACTCATATCTTTATACTCAACTTAACTCATATCTTTATACTCAACTTAACTCATATCTTTATACTCAACTTAACTCATATCTTTATACTCAACTTAACTCATATCTTTATACTCAACTTAACTCATATCTTTATACTCAACTTAACTCATATCTTTACCTTCAACTTAACTCATATCTTTATACTCAACTTAACTCATATCTTTATACTCAACTTAACTCATATCTTTATACTCAACTTAACTCATATCTTTATACTTAACTTAACTCATATCTTTACCTTCAACTTAACTCATATCTTTATACTCAACTTAACTCATATCTTTACCTTCAACTTAACTCATATCTTTATACTCAACTTAACTCATATCTTTATACTCAACTTAACTCATATCTTTATACTCAACTTAACTCATATCTTTATACTCAACTTAACTCATATCTTTATACTCAACTTAACTCATATCTTTATACTCAACTTAACTCATATCTTTATACTCAACTTAACTCATATCTTTATACTCAACTTAACTCATATCTTTATACTCAACTTAACTCATATCTTTATACTCAACTTAACTCATATCTTTATACTCAACTTAACTCATATCTTTATACACAACTTAACTCATATCTTTATACTCAACTTAACTCATATCTTTATACTCAACTTAACTCATATCTTTACCTTCAACTTAACTCATATCTTTATACTCAACTTAACTCATATCTTTATACTCAACTTAACTCATATCTTTATACTCAACTTAACTCATATCTTTACCTTCAACTTAACTCATATCTTTATACTCAACTTAACTCATATCTTTATACTCAACTTAACTCATATCTTTATACTCAACTTAACTCATATCTTTATATTCAACTTAACTCATATCTTTATACTCAACTTAACTCATATCTTTATACTCAACTTAACTCATATCTTTACCTTCAACTTAACTCATATCTTTATACTCAACTTAACTCATATCTTTATACTCAACTTAACTCATATCTTTATACTCAACTTAACTCATATCTTTACCTTCAACTTAACTCATATCTTTATACTCAACTTAACTCATATCTTTATACTCAACTTAACTCATATCTTTATACTCAACTTAACTCATTTCTTTACCTTCAACTTAACTCATATCTTTACCTTCAACTTAACTCATATCTTTATACTCAACTTAACTCATATCTTTATACTCAACTTAACTCATATCTTTATACTCAACTTAACTCATATCTTTATACTCAACTTAACTCATTTCTTTACCTTCAACTTAACTCATATCTTTACCTTCAACTTAACTCATATCTTTATACTCAACTTAACTCATATCTTTATACTCAACTTAACTCATATCTTTATACTCAACTTAACTCATATCTTTACCTTCAACTTAACTCATATCTTTATACTCAACTTAACTCATATCTTTACCTTCAACTTAACTCATATCTTTATACTCAACTTAACTCATATCTTTATACCCAACTTAACTCATATCTTTACCTTCAACTTAACTCATATCTTTATACTCAACTTAACTCATATCTTTACCTTCAACTTAACTCATATCTTTATACTCAACTTAACTCATATCTTTACCTTCAACTTAACTCATATCTTTATACTCAACTTAACTCATATCTTTATACCCAACTTAACTCATATCTTTACCTTCAACTTAACTCATATCTTTATACTCAACTTAACTCATATCTTTATACTCAACTTAACTCATATCTTTATACTCAACTTAACTCATATCTTTATACTCAACTTAACTCATATCTTTATACTCAACTTAACTCATATCTTTATACTCAACTTAACTCATATCTTTATACTCAACTTAACTCATATCTTTATACTCAACTTAACTCCTATCTTTATACTCAACTTAACTCATATCTTTATACTCAACTTAACTCATATATTTACCTTCAACTTAACTCATATCTTTATACTCAACTTAACTCATATCTTTATACTCAACTTAACTCATATCTTTATACTCAACTTAACTCATATCTTTATACTCAACTTAACTCATATCTTTATACTCAACTTAACTCATATCTTTACCTTCAACTTAACTCATATCTTTATACTCAACTTAACTCATATCTTTATACTCAACTTAACTCATATCTTTATACTCAACTTAACTCATATCTTTATACTCAACTTAACTCATATCTTTATACTCAACTTAACTCATATCTTTATACTCAACTTAACTCATATCTTTATACTCAACTTAACTCATATCTTTACCTTCAACTTAACTCATATCTTTATACTCAACTTAACTCATATCTTTATACTCAACTTAACTCATATCTTTATACTCAACTTAACTCATATCTTTACCTTCAACTTAACTCATATCTTTATACTCAACTTAACTCATATCTTTATACTCAACTTAACTCATATCTTTATACTCAACTTAACTCATATCTTTATATTCAACTTAACTCATATCTTTATACTCAACTTAACTCATATCTTTATACTCAACTTAACTCATATCTTTATACTCAACTTAACTTATATCTTTATACTCAACTTAACTCATATCTTTATACTCAACTTAACTCATATCTTTATACTCAACTTAACTCATATCTTTATACTCAACTTAACTCATATCTTTATACTCAACTTAACTCATATCTTTACCTTCAACTTAACTCATATCTTTATACTCAACTTAACTCATATCTTTATACTCAACTTAACTCATATCTTTATACTCAACTTAACTCATATCTTTACCTTCAACTTAACTCATATCTTTATACTCAACTTAACTCATATCTTTATACTCAACTTAACTCATATCTTTATACTCAACTTAACTCATATCTTTATACTCAACTTAACTCATATCTTTATACTCAACTTAACTCATATCTTTATACTCAACTTAACTCATATCTTTATACTCAACTTAACTCATATCTTTATACTCAACTTAACTCATATCTTTATACTCAACTAAACTCATATCTTTATACTCAACTTAACTCATATCTTTATACTCAACTTAACTCATATCTTTATACTCAACTTAACTCATATCTTTATACTCAACTTAACTCATATCTTTATACTCAACTTAACTCATATCTTTATACTCAACTTAACTCATATCTTTATACTCAACTTAACTCATATCTTTACCTTCAACTTAACTCATATCTTTATACTCAACTTAACTCATATCTTTATACTCAACTTAACTCATATCTTTACCTTCAACTTAACTCATATCTTTATACTCAACTTAACTCATATCTTTATACTCAACTTAACTCATATCTTTATACTCAACTTAACTCATATCTTTATACTCAACTTAACTCATATCTTTATACTCAACTTAACTCATATCTTTACCTTCAACTTAACTCATATCTTTATACTCAACTTAACTCATATCTTTATACTCAACTTAACTCATATCTTTATACTCAACTTAACTCATATCTTTACCTTCAACTTAACTCATATCTTTATACTCAACTTAACTCATATCTTTATACTCAACTTAACTCATATCTTTATACTCAACTTAACTCATATCTTTACCTTCAACTTAACTCATATCTTTATACTCAACTTAACTCATATCTTTATACTCAACTTAACTCATATCTTTATACTCAACTTAACTCATATCTTTATACTCAACTTAACTCATATCTTTATACTCAACTTAACTCATATCTTTACCTTCAACCTAACTCATATCTTTATACTCAACTTAACTCATATCTTTATACTCAACTTAACTCATATCTTTATACTCAACTTAACTCATATCTTTATACTCAACTTAACTCATATCTTTATACTCAACTTAACTCATATCTTTATACTCAACTTAACTCATATCTTTATACTCAACTTAACTCATATCTTTATACTCAACTTAACTCATATCTTTATACTCAACTTAACTCATATCTTTATACTCAACTTAACTCATATCTTTATACTCAACTTAACTCATATCTTTATACTCAACTTAACTCATATCTTTATACTCAACTTAACTCATATCTTTATACTCAACTTAACTCATATCTTTATACTCAACTTAACTCATATCTTTATACTCAACTTAACTCATATCTTTATACTCAACTTAACTCATATCTTTATACTCAACTTAACTCATATCTTTACCTTCAACTTAACTCATATCTTTATACTCAACTTAACTCATATCTTTATACTCAACTTAACTCATATCTTTATACTCAACTTAACTCATATCTTTACCTTCAACTTAACTCATATCTTTATACTCAACTTAACTCATATCTTTATACTCAACTTAACTCATATCTTTACCTTCAACTTAACTCATATCTTTATACTCAACTTAACTCATATCTTTACCTTCAACTTAACTCATATCTTTATACTCAACTTAACGCATATCTTTATACTCAACTTAACTCATATCTTTATACTCAACTTAACTCATATCTTTACCTTCAACTTAACTCATATCTTTATACTCAACTTAACTCATATCTTTATACTCAACTTAACTCATATCTTTATACTCAACTTAACTCATATCTTTATACTCAACTTAACTCATATCTTTATACTCAACTTAACTCATATCTTTACCTTCAACTTAACTCATATCTTTATACTCAACTTAACTCATATCTTTATATTCAACTTAACTCATATCTTTATACTCAACTTAACTCATATCTTTACCTTCAACTTAACTCATATCTTTATACTCAACTTAACTCATATCTTTATACTCAACTTAACTCATATCTTTATACTCAACTTAACTCATATCTTTATACTCAACTTAACCCTTAACATTAGACATTTCCATTTGTCTGCAAAGTATTGAACTATAAAGATATACACTTTCTTGTAACAAGTGATGTAACAAGTGATGTAACAAGTGATGTAACATGTGATGTAATGAAGTGTTGCATTATTACCCTAGCATCGTATAATATAATGAGAATATATTACCTTTCCTGCAATTCCGTTCTTTACATCCTGTAATAACACTAGTTCATGTAATAACACTAGTTTATGTAATAACACTAGTTCATGTAATAACACTAGTTCATGTAATAACACTAGTTCATGTAATAACACTAGTTCATGTAATAACACTAGTTCAGTTGGCTGTAAGATGTTTTCATTAAATGCGTATCATAAACTGTGGAATTCGCTGTTAAAAGTTACGCAACCCTAAACAGGCTACTTTGCAGTTCTGCTTCATTAAACCCACCACGGCTCTGATCACAATCTTTATGCTTCCGTTTGGTCTCTATCACGATGGAGATTTCTCGTAAGTTCTCGCCTTTGTCCATTGATGACACTGTCCGTCTCCTTGTCCTCCCTGCACTCGTAGACACCCCTTTATTGTAGTATCTTCACCCTATTCGTATCCTACTCTCCTTTCACTCTTTGTTTATTAGACACTCAAGTTTTAGACACTCTAGTTCATCTAATAAAATTATTTATTTGAATTTTCACGTAACTTCTTTT
>OZ038312.1:22977221-23006784 GCA_964035775.1 Osedax frankpressi
AATAATATATAAATAATATATAAATAATATATAAATAATATATAAATAATATATAAATAATATATAAATAATATATAAATAATCGTTAAATAAAGTTTTGTTAAATAACTGATTGCAATTGAAATTCGTATGTTGAACTCTACGAAAGTTATTGAATTTAAGTTATACGCACACGTCTATTAACAACAAATTATAGGGCATACATAGCGAGTACCTGACTCAAAAAAGTGCCCAAACCTCAGTTATTAATATCAATCTCATATGTCTTCACAATAAGTTAAAAGTGAAATGTTAATATATCTATCCACTCTTGTTTCAAATTTTATTAAACTCTGATTGTCATACATTGCAAGATTATATAGGAGATTTCTATTAATATATCTAAATTCGCTTGTTGTATAACATATATATATATATATATATATATATATATATATTTATTTAATAAATATTATTTATATCTATGTGTATTCATTTATTAGTATTATAATTAAATTCACAAATATAATAATTAATTATTATATTAGAAAAATAAAAAAATAGATTGTATTATCTAAAACTTCACAAATAACTCCTCGTACAAGGTATTCCTACCAGGGGAGTACATTATTCGCGAGGGTACCGTGGGTACCAAGATGTACTACATTCAAGAGGGTATAGTCGATATCGTCACTAAAGATGGCGAAGTTGCTACAAGTCTGTCAGACGGTTCTTATTTCGGAGGTACGTAGAACTAAAACCATATTAATAGCATTTACGATTTGATCTGTTAGTGAACATAACTTATTAATAATAAACATTTCGTTTATTATCAATAATTTTTATATTAAACTTCATTTTTTCCCAAAATCATTATTTCATTATTATTCTCGTGATTCGCTTTTGTATTTCTATTTCCAACTATAGTACGTAATATTTATATTCATTTATGTACTCATAGACATTTCATGTGTATATGTAAAGTTTCACCATTATCATATGAATATCATATTTATAACTATCCAATGAAAATAACTTTACTACTAATCCACGCTATTGTTTTCGGTTTCGTGCAGAAATCTGTCTACTGACAAACGCCAAAAGAGTGGCTTCAGTTAGATCAGAAACCTACTGCAATCTGTTCTCACTCTCCGTACAGGTAGGTAGGTAGGTAGATAGATATGCAGGTATGTAGGTAGGTAGGTAATAAGTATCGTAAGTCTCAAGTACTCAGTCCATACGTCAGATCTTGCTCGTCGATCGCCTAAATACTATTGTTACAATTTCGTCGAAAGTACTCTTTTCTTGAGACGAGGTCGTACGAAATATGATCCATGCGATAAAGTCCGAATTGAAACCACCATCGTTTTTAACTCCAGCTAACTTAAATACATATTTTCTGAAAGGTCGTGTCGTGTAGTTCTGCGATATCATGGAAGTCATGACATACGGTGTATGACATACGGTGTATGACATACGGTGTATGACATACGGTGTATGACATACGGTGTATGACATACGGTGTATGACATACGGTGTATGACATACGGTGTATGACATACGGTGTATGACATACGGTGTATGACATACGGTGTATGACATACGGTGTATGACATACGGTGTATGACATACGGTGTATGACATACGGTGTATGACATACGGTGTATGACATACGGTGTATGACATACGGTGTATGACATACGGTGTATGACATACGGTGTATGACATACGGTGTATGACGTACGGTGTATGACGTACGGTGTATGACATACGGTGTATGACATACGGTGTATGACATACGGTGTATGACATACGGTGTATGACATACGGTGTATGACAAGGGTGAAATCACCAACTACTCGTATGCAGCACATACATCAACTTGTGTACTATAACCTAGATAATAAAATAGACGACTTAATTTGTATTGGAAATATTGCGATAACAATTAAATACATTTAAAATGGCTGCAAGAAATCGCATTATTTGGGAAAACAATATAAGTCATAAAAGTAAGTTATTGGAAAAGTATACTCATATGAGTACATTGATATACAAATACTCGCATTGTTTAACTCATATGAGTATATTGATATACAAATACTCACATTGTTTAACTCATATGAGTATATTGATATACAAATACTCACATTGTTTAACTCATATGAGTATATTGATATACAAATACTCACATTGTTTAACTCATATGAGTACATTGATATACAAATACTCGCATTGTTTAACTTATATGAGTATATTGATATACAAATACTCACATTGTTTAACTCATATGAGTATATTGATATACAAATACTCACATTGTTTAACTCATATGAGTATATTGATATACAAATACTCACATTGTTTAACTCATATGAGTATATTGATATACAAATACTCACATTGTTTAACTCATATGAGTATATTAATATACAAATACTCACATTGTTTAACTCATATGAGTATATTAATATACAAATACTCACCTTGTTTAATTGTCGTAACATCTCTAACCACTCCAATACTTAAAACAATTCCTGCCACTTTAATCAAGCCTATACAACTATTGCTCATCACTACCTATCTCTTATCAACTACATCAGGTAATTAGTAGCACTAACTGTATTGTGTAATGAAAAACATTATATAACAAGACTTTTTTTACAATTTTCATATCTGCGCCTCCCGCCCCCTTCGCCCCGTAGTACTTCAATTGCATATAAAATACTACCCCTGATTAAATGAGTACAATTTTCGAACCAACTAGTCCCCACGCCCACAAATCTAACTGAACTAACGTTAACCACGCCCATTTTCTCGCCCCTCAGCACTTCAACTCGGTACTAGAACACTACCCGTTGGTTAGGCGAACAATGGAAAGTGTGGCCGCTGAACGTCTCAATAAGATAGGAGAGAATCCCTCGATGGTCAGCAACCGAAATGACATGAAGGTATGTATGTCAGGTGGCAGGTGTTAGATGTAAGACGCACTACGAAATACAACTGTTTTAATGAGTCAATTATATAATATAACTAATAAACTATAAATAATTTAATATAATTAATATAATATAACTAATATAATGTAACTAATATAATGTCACTAATATAATGTAACTAATATAATGTAACTAATATAATGTAACTAATATAATGTAACTAATATAATGTAACTAATATAATGTAACTAATATAATGTAACTAATATAATGTAACTAATATAATGTAACTAATATAATGTAACATTTCGTGATATTTATCTAAATTTCTTGTAATTTCTGTGCCAATCACATGCTACTTATATATATTTCGTGGCATTAAGAATATTTATATTCATATTTACGAGATTGGAGTAACAATATCGTTTATTATGTAATATAGTTACACCATACATGTGGTGTTATGCAATATACTCTCATTAATATCCTACCTTCCTGTGCTATGCACAACGTGCACAGTAAACCGTACACAACATACTCTACGATGTACGGGGTAAAATATACAATACAGGCAAGCTGGGTATATATCTAGGTATACATATAGGATACTATAATAAGCCAGATAATAAATAGTATTAGCGAATAATAACTGCGAAGCGATTTCATCATAATGAGTTACGTAATGCATACGCATCCTTGATCGAAATCACCGTATCGTCAGTAACTAGCGGTTTAGGGCACGGCGTCGCATTGCGTAACGAAAACGGGCTTAAAAACACTAACGGTTGTCCTTAATACCGAATGCTAGCTATGAGAACTTACGAGAGATGCATTGGGCGCGTGTACGTTACAGTTATGCGTCCTTATATGCGCCATACTCGTACTTTATAACGCGTTGGATAGAGTTGGCGCTATTTAGATATTGGGACGACGGTAGGACTCAAACTCCTGCCCCGTCGTTAGGACGACATAAGTGCCGTCAACATGGTGATAGACGAGACAACACCCCTGGTGAGCAGTGAAAGCGAGGCTTCAGTTACGTCACATCCGGCAAACTCCGATATCCTGCACAAAGCGAAACAGGTACGAATATGTTATCATGGGGTCAAAGTGTAATGGTTATTTGAACCGGCGTGTAACGGATATGCGAGCGAGGGTTTACTTATCTGAATTCGAATTTATCGTTTCTTGACCATAATTGATCATATATGAAGCAGCATTTATCTTATCTAGGGCAGCATTTATCTTATCTAGGGCATAATTTATCTTATCTAGGACAGAATTTATCTTATCTGGGGCAGAATTGATCTTATCTATGGCAGAATTTAGATACTATCTAGGACATAATTAAGTTCTATCTAGTCATAAGATTAGATATAGATAGCAATATATGTAGTATCAATCTGGGTCAATGTTTAATTGTTATCTAGTCCATAGTTTAATAGATATCTATCCCAGAGTTTATTCTCTATCTAGTTTAGAGTTTAATTACAAAATATGGTGAAGGTAGTGGTTGAAATTCCGAATGTATTTGTAACAATAAGGACGCAGAATGTAATCTCAGTATTTAGCTTCATTCCGGGATAGGGTATAAATAATATCAACGTAGACCAAATTGAGATGTAAACTGGGTCCGAAACTTTATTTGAAAATTATATTTTATTACTTATTCCAACTTTCCCAGGTTCTGAAAAAATGCAGGTCGGAAAACGACTTCCAAAAGATATCGTCGTCATCGACGGGCAAATAAAACACACTCCTGGATATGTTCAGTCCTGCCCAACCCCGCCAGCCCCTCCTTCGTTATGCACACGCACAACCCTACCACGTGGCCCATGTAAAAAACCATCAAACCCACACACAATGGAACCATCCTTTCTATTTATTTTGTATATTACCGTTAAATGTGAATAAAGCATTGTTATCATATTTACATTGTTTGTGGGTAATGTATCAATGAACAATACAATGGAATATGTTAGTATATCGCGTTCTTCGTCATCACATATGCTAATTGTATTGCCATAACAAATACTGATGAAATTGTGAATAATTTTTACATTAAAAGTTTAAAAGAAATAAACTTAAAAAAGTTATTTGAGATATAATATTATTGAGAAATATAATAACTCTATTATATAAGGCTAGATAATAATATATTACTAGTTCAGTTGATATTAACTAGAGCGGAAAAAATGGTGTGATATCAATTGGTTGGACAAATAAATCTAGAATCATTTTTTTATTTACATTAAAATATTTCCAAAACATAGAAATTTAAGAATATTTATTAAATAATACTTTATTGTAATATTAAAAATCACATTTCTATTTCTTGTTAGCAGATTTTCTGTCTCTCTATAAATATTAATGAGCTGTTAATAACTATGAATTGAGTATATAATATTTACCATTTAACTTATTTCAATATTATTATGTGTATTAACTCAAATAAATGAGAGAGTGAAATTTATATACTGGCAATTAAATATTAGAAAGCATGAGAGATTTGAAACCTTAGTAGGGACATCCATGTTTATCATATTGTAGCGCAGACACTCAACTTGTTGTTGGTTCATTCGTGTGTATAGCGTATCAGGCTCCGACTTGGGGATATATAGTGAGATAGAGAATAGGAAGAGGAAGAGGAAGAGGAAGAGGAAGAGGAAGAGGAAGAGGAAGAGGAAGAGGAAGAGGAAGAGGAAGAGGAAGAGGAAGAGGAAGAGGAAGAGGAAGAGGAAGAGGAAGAGGAAGAGGAAGAGGAAGAGGAAGAGGAAGAGGAAGAGGAAGAGGAAGAGGAAGAGGAAGAGGAAGAGGAAGAGGAAGAGGAAGAGAGGGAGAGGGAGATGTAGAGGGAGAGGAAGAGGAAGAGGAAGAGGAAGAGGAAGAGGAAGAGGAAGAGGAAGAGGAAGAGGAAGAGGAAGAGGAAGAGGAAGAGGAAGAGGAAGAGGAAGAGGAAGAGGAAGAGGAAGAGGAAGAGGAAGAGGAAGAGGAAGAGGAAGAGGAAGAGGGAGAGGGAGAGGGAGAGGGAGAGGGAGAGGGAGAGGGAGAGGGAGAGGGAGAGGGAGAGGGAGAGGGAGAGGAAGAGGAAGAGGAAGAGGAAGAGGAAGAGGAAGAGGAAGAGGAAGAGGAAGAGGAAGAGGAAGAGGAAGAGGAAGAGGAAGAGGAAGAGGAAGAGGAAGAGGGAGAGGGAGAGGGAGAGGGAGAGGAAGAGGAAGAGGAAGAGGAAGAGGAAGAGGAAGAGGAAGATCTAATAAGGAATCTGGACAACTAACCAGAAACATATTGTAGAGTTCATCTCCCATAGTGTCGTGGACATAATGGGAGACGGTGATATCATTTTGGCAGTAGTACTGTAGGTAACATATAGAGCCTACGATTAGTTTGGTTATTTGGAATAATGTGTAATATATAGACTTATATATTTATTCTACAGCAGCAAACAAGAAACAACTTCACAAATTTGTGTAATTTATGCTTGCATCACAAATAAATCAAATTAAAGAGTAAAGTTGATTGCTACGTTCATGAATGTGTTCAAGAATATTTATAATATATAAAACTAATTAAGAGTTTAGTCATTTATTATTTTAAAACTTACTATTTAAATTTAATATATGATATAAATTAACATAATAAAAATTAAATTTTAGAAAACATTTATGAGGAAGCATTACTAAAATATACATCATCGTAAACTTTAATAGAAATTGTTCTAAAAAACTCAACTTACAATCCAGGCACCTCACTATTGCAAAATTATTTTTTTAATTATTTTAGTGTATTTTACAAATATTACTGTCTTTCTATTTACTGGGAAGCAAGCATTCTTCTTTAATAAGATACGGAGCTTGAGGAGCATTGGTTTATAGGCTCATAAGAAGTGGCTGAAGATAGAGCCAACTGAAGGTATTGCAGGTAAACCTCGAGCGTAAGAGCAGCTTGTCTCTGACTGTCAGCATGATCGCTATTTCCCATCGCGTGCACCAGGTTAGTGACCACGCCCAGCTGTGGGGGCGAGGGGTATGGGGGCGGCTGAGGTGGTGACGTGGCTGAGAACGTCGGTAGAGTGGTAGGGTGAGGGTACAGGGGAGTAGTCTGGGGTATATGGATAGGCGGGATGGGAAATGGTGGAGTGACTAAAGGGAGTGATGGGGGCAAATGGAGTGATGGGGTGAAGGAAATGGTGCGGGTGAATGGAGTGATGGAGCTAAAGGGATTGATGGGGGTGAAAGGAGCGATGAGGTGAAGGGAGTAATGGGAGTGAAGGGAATGATGGGGTGAATGGGGTCATGGTGAGGAAGGAGTGATTTGGGTGAAGGGAGTGATGATGAGGAGGAAGTGATGAGGTTGAAGAGAGTAATGGGAGTGAAGGGAATGATGGGGTGAATGGGGTCATGGTGAGGAAGGAGTAATTTGGGTGAAGGGAGTGATGATGAGGAGGAAGTGATGGGGTTGAAGAGAGTGATGGGAGTGAAGGGAGTGAAAAGTTGAAGTCTGAAAGCTAGGGATATAGGCTATTTATACGGTAAGGTGATGGGATAATAGAACCAGTGGTGAGTGGGACCGTGGGGGTGGAGTTGCCTAAGATGTGTGGGTGTAAAGAGGTATATAAGCATGAGATGGGGTGAATGGGTATAGAGGTGAATAATGGAGTGATCCCCGTCCGTTGGGGTGACCGAGGAAGTCAGTAGTCATGGTGATGATGGGGTTAAGTATAGTTTGATAAAGAATAATGATTTGATGGGGGAGTGTGGTAAGGAGTGAGGGAGTGTGGTAAGGAGTGAGGGTGAGTGGTAAGGAGTGAGGGAGTGTGGTAAGGGAGTAAGGAGTGTGGTAAGGAGTCAGGGAGTGTGGTAAGGAGTGAGAGAGTGTGGTAAGGAGTCAGGGAGTGTGGTAAGGAGTGAATGAGTGTGGTAGGGAGTGAGGGTGAGTGGTAAGGAGTGAGGGAGTGTGGTAAGGAGTGAGGGAGTGTGGTAAGGAGTCAGGGAGTGTGGTAAGGAGTGAATGAGTGTGGTAGGGAGTGAGGGTGAGTGGTAAGGAGTCAGGGAGTGTGGTAAGGAGTGAGAGAGTGTGGTAAGGAGTGAGAGAGTGTGGTAAGGAGTCAGGGAGTGTGGTAAGGAGTGAATGAGTGTGGTAGGGAGTGAGGGTGAGTGGTAAGGAGTGAGGGAGTGTGGTAAGGAGTGAGGGAGTGTGGTAAGGAGTCAGGGAGTGTGGTAAGGAGTGAGAGAGTGTGGTAAGGAGTGAGGGAGTGTGGTAAAGAGTCAGGGAGTGTGGTAAGGAGTGAATGAGTGTGGTAGGGAGTGAGGGTGAGTGGTAAGGAGTGAGGGAGTGTGGTAAGGGAGTAAGGAGTGTGGTAAGGAGTCAGGGAGTGTGGTAAGGAGTGAGAGAGTGTGGTAAGGAGTGAGGGAGTGTGGTAAAGAGTCAGGGAGTGTGGTAAGGAGTGAATGAGTGTGGTAGGGAGTGAGGGTGAGTGGTAAGGAGTGAGGGAGTGTGGTAAAGAGTCAGGGAGTGTGGTAAGGAGTGAGGGAGTGTGGTAAAGAGTCAGGGAGTGTGGTAAGGAGTGAGGGAATGTGGTAAGGAGTGAGGGAGTGTGGTAAGGAGTGAGGGAGTGTGGTAAGGAGTCAGGGAGTGTGGTAAGGAGTGAATGAGTGTGGTAGGGAGTGAGGGTGAGTGGTAAGGAGTGAGGGAGTGTGGTAAGGAGTGAGGGAGTGTGGTGAGGAGTCAGGGAGTGTGGTAAGGAGTGAGAGAGTGTGGTAAGGAGTGAGGGAGTGTGGTAAGGAGTGAGAGAGTGTGGTAAGGAGTGAGGGAATGTGGTAAGGAGTGAGGGAGTGTGGTAAGGAGTGAGGGAGTGTGGTAAGGAGTGAGGGAGTGTGGTAAGGAGTGAGGGAGTGGATATCGTTATGCTAGGAATGTGAAGGAGGAGGAATTATTACATTTAGTGATTGAAAGTAAAAGTTGGGTATGTTGTGGAAAGTAATGGTAGTTGTGAAAGTAGCGATGTCTGCAAGTGTTTAGATAAGATGGCTATAATGTGTAACTATAGGAATTGTATGATTTTCTAACCTTCACCATTTCTTTGAGTATTTCTTCAGAATCTCGAATTAATACACTGCAATCAGAAATCACTTTGTAATTATTATAATTTAAATGTAAACTATTGTGATTATTGTTAAGACAATATAATATTAAATCTCAAAAATATCTAATATTAGATATAATATCAGATCTAATGTTATATCTAATGTAATACCCAATATTAGATCTAATATAATATCTAATATACATCTATCTTGATAAACATTATATATACATACGTATATACATTTTTATAATAAATCTTTTAATCTCATAAATCAATAATCACAAATATTAATTATTAATTTGAAAACAGGTTTCTGAAAACAAGATTCTGTAAATAGGATTATCAAAGATCTCAAATATATTTTTCAAAAGATATTCTATTTTTGTTAGTAAATAATTTTGATGATTTTATTTTTTATAATAAAGTTTAAAATATATTTTCTTTTATGTAGAATTTATTCATTTAATAATATTTTATAAACAATTACATTACTCTGTTTACTGAGTTATTTCTAAATGTAAATATTCCTCAAAATTATATAAAATATACTCTTATGTACCCTGTGTGACATATGTATGACCTCTATATGACCTCTATGTAATTTCTATGTTACCCTTACAACCAACCCTACGCATTTCGCGGCAGAAGCCTGTTGTATATGGATAGGCAATGGCATAATGCTTTGTTTTGCCTCCTTCTCTGATAAAAAATAGTTATGAAAAAAGGCAGGTAATAAATGAGGCCAATTAAACAATTGTATGTAAAATAAAAAGATGTACAAAAAAAGTGCTGATAGAAAGTAAAGTAATAGAAGGGTGTGTGGTAGAAAGGTGTGTGGTAGAAAGGGACGTAGTAGAATGGGACTTGGTAGATGGGGGGATGGAATAAGGGTCGTGGTAGAAGGGGACATGAAAGAAGGGGCAAGGTAGAAGAGAATCCACAATAAAGGCAATATGTAACAATACAATGATCCTTAGTAAAAATAGATAATCATAATAGTGGAGTTGCATGTAATGGAAGAAGACATTACCTTTCTCATCATCGTCCAATGGGATAAGGCGGTCATCGCGAGCCGGCTTCAACAGCAGCACAATTCCTTCTACGAGATAATGGTGCACTTGTGGATAGAACATCATGTCTCGAATTAACTCAATCACTGTAACGAATAGAGGCAATATAGAAGGAGTGAGAGTGAGAGAGATGGAGAGGGAGAGAGAGAGAGAGAGAGAGAGAGAGAGAGAGAGAGAGAGAGAGAGAGAGAGAGAGAGAGAGAGAGAGAGAGAGAGAGAGAGATGGAGAGAGAGATGTAGAGAGCTTTCGGGTAACCTTCATACTGAACTTCGAAGTGAAATACTGCTAACAAATCCAGCAGGGGGTCAATGATCATGTAACTCGCCTCAGTGAGCAATGGCTATATCCGGAAAAGGTCAAAGTTCGGAAGCATATGTTAGTTATGAGAAAGAGGTTACAAGTTAGAAACAGAATTTAGGATAGAATTGCCATTGAGTATGAAGGTATCATTATGGGAACAGTTATAAACAGTTATAAAAAGAATTGTGGGGTGAGATTTGTGTTCATTTCATGAAGAGATGAATTGTATTGCCAATAATAATTTAAATTTTTATATTCGTAAATAATTGATTACATAATAATTTATTAATATTATCCTCAATATATAAATGTTTATTGTATAATATGTACACGATTAACTATTCGAAGTTGACTGGATTTAAACTGATAATAGTCATGGTAACTATGGTAACTATGGTAACTATGGTAACCTGTACCAGTCGAATACTCTGAGCGGCAATCTGTTGAGCTTTTGGTGATGAGCAGGGTAACAATGCAATCAGCCCCTTGTACACCTGTGGAACGCGACCGGGCTTAACTAGACGATATCGTGTTCAGTTAATGCAGTTAAAAGACTGTTTCAGTTGCAGGAAAAGACATTTCACGAGCAAGAGATAACGGGGAATATGTTAAACCTGTTGGGTAAATTTTGGGTTGCCTTCGCCCAGTGACTGCAGGAGATTCTTTGCACATTCTTGGGTTTGGTCACTTTCTGATTTCGCCAAACATTCCGCAATCGCGCGAATACCTAATAACCAAAACAACAATAAGGAGCTAATAAAGTTTGCAAAGATCGCGAATGGAACATAAATTACATATCGTTTAACAAAGAAAACCAAAGATTTTTGAAATTTAAAATACCAACATATCTATAATCGCAGAAAAGTTATTATCTGAATTTTTAACTTAGATTACGAATAAATGTACATTTAAGCGAAATTCCTAAGAGTATTTTAACAGTACAATGTTGTGACGTACTTTATACTTTTATAAAATGATATTAACTATGAAGTTATGTATATTTATAATGTATTGCAATGTTTGTAGTGAAATATTAATGTATTTTAATTAATAAAATATAATTGTAAACATTTTACGAATAGTCCGAAAATATTTTACAACATTAAATTGTTAATTAATGTAACTGTATTGTTTAAATAAGTACAATAGAATAATGTTACATCTAACTTCATTAAAAAGATTTTTTTTTATATAATTTCAAAGAATTTAGTAACATAATAGATTTCCTTCGATGTATTTAATTAAACAAAACTTGCTATAAATAATTTTAAAGGTAAATTTTAATTCTATCTAAAATATTGATGTAAATATCATTAAATAGTATAATTATACAAATAAATAGTTATTCAATAATTATTACGAAGAGTAAATTATTGTTACAAAAATAGAATAAATATAATATTGACAAAATGAATTGAATATGAAATGTAGAAATTTTAATTACTGAAATTATTCATTATTAGATCAAATATTCTAAATGTAGTGAACAAAGATATTCCTGTAAATTATCCTAGCAATACATAGTGGAATATAAAGTAGTTTTTGTATATGTTAAGTATATTAAGTTAATACACTTGATATATATGTATAGGTCAATATACTTGATATATAAGTATAATTAATAAAATATTAAACATTTCCCGTGAAATATAAAATTATTACAAGTCAGAAGCTTTTAATTATTAAATGTTTTCGCTATCAAAATATATATAAATATACAATTTAATGATGAAACTACATTAAGAATGATGCATGAAAAATATTGCTTATTTAATATGAATACCTTAACACTGATAAGAATTAGCCAAGATATATGTTTATGAAAAGTTAGCAAAGTAAATTTCTTGATAAAAAGTAAAGTGGAATAAGACTGAAAATTAAAATAAATACGGTAGATTATAACAAAATAGTTTTTAACATAATCTAAAATATAGTGTACAGTTCTTAGTTTGTTGATGAATATGAAATTCATTGAACATTGTAAGCATTTCACTGAATACATCACAGATAGTCTTCTTATAAAAAACACGAGATATTTTCACATTTGCAAGAATTAAATAATACAGATTTTGAAACAAATATTTTAAAGTACATTTGATAAATCAGTAATTTCCTCTGTAACTGTTAAAGTTTCCATTAGTAACCGTAGCTTTCGCAGATGAGCTCTTTATAGCGACGTCCTGCACCTGCAACGCAACTCAATAATGTGATGGCATCAGCCTTGTCATGTTCCTTCGACTGCCTGAGACCGAGGATCTCTAGCAACGTAAGCACACCACCCACCTCGAGGAACTCGGCGAGGTACTTATGGCTGTAGCGGGGTAATGGGTTGGCAGTTAGCTAATGCGATACCTAGTGAGATAAAGAGGCGATCGATTAAACAAACTTATTTTAAATTTATGTTTTATAAAAATGGATATGTTATTCGAGATATTGAAAAATAGTGTAATCGTATTCACTAAAATAACGGTAAATAAATAACGGTATTCATAAAGAGATGACAAACCCACATGATGCTGAAAGATATATTTTCAGAACTTGAAGTTGTTCCCGTACATTTGTGCCAATCATATAACTGCGGCAGTATATTAGCAATGTATAAAATTAGTAATACAAATCAGTAGCAATTATGTATCAATATATTACAAATAAATAGCAATTTTTATATTTACTGATAAAATGATCTAAAACAAGTTTTCTTTAGAGAATTTAGTTGTAATAATTATAATAATTATTATAATAATGTACTCATATCTTGAATTAATTATATATCTTACGTTATTCTGAGATATGTTGTTATTCTTGCAAGGAAAAGTGATGATGCATGTGCAAACACTGTCTCCAGTTCTGGTCCAGTTTTATTTTTATAATTCTTTATAAAATCCTAAAATAGAAGTAAAAAAGTTAGTTTATTAAAAATTATATTGAATAAATCATCAATTAAATAAATTTTACAATTTTTTGCTTATGCTATGCTTATTATTAAATAACTATTATAAAAAACTTATAGTTATATCAGATTTTGAATTTATAATTTTATAAAAATTAAAGAATTTTATTATTTTAATTCAAGATTACAAAAAATAACTTGATAATCGAATCTACGATAAAACATGTATTACTTCATTAGTAGATCATTCACTAATAATAAGATTACATCAGTAATCCTTGTTACCAGGAATACTGAAGAGAAAGCAGGTGTAATGGAGTCAAATATTGTATTGAACTTTTCATCGAAGAAACTTGTAACTATCATATTCTCTCGATACCGTAAAAATCATTGCAACAAAGTTTGATGTCGAATAAGAAAATATTCTGATGCGAATGTTGACAAAGAATATGAAATGAACGACAGAAAACAATGTTGGTAGGAAAAACAAAAGCGCTATTGTCGTGTACAATTTGGCAAATATCATCGACTTTCATAACTTTCATTATTATCTCAACTTTCAAAAACTAAAATATAAATAATAAATATTCTTGAAAGTTAATGAAATTGCTTTCATACGATGTAATAATATAAATATTATTAATTTTTAAAGTTTAAAATAAGATAGAGGTACTTAAAATATTTTCATGTATACTTAATAAAATAATTTCCAATTTCAAGTATTCATAATGTCAGTTGAAGATAGACACACCCACTGGGCGTCGCCCAGCGACACATAAATAGAATTGTTAAATTTTAATAATATAATAATTACTTTAATAAAGTAATAATCTTCTTTATATACGATAATACTGAATGTATCTACTTATTTTTTAATTGGCGAGACATATAAGTATTTACTTTACTAATCTCGGTACTTGCTAATATGATATACTATATATTGTTTATTTAAATTTTATTTATTCGATAATACTTGTATAATATTGAATAGTATATTTTATATAATTTTTTAAATGTATTTACAATGAAAATAGATAAAATCACAGGAAGTGTGCCAAATTGCATATGACACTATATTGACTACGAATTACTTCTAGAAGACAAAAACATATCTGGTAGATCACCTCGATGATACTGTTAGAACGAATGAGGTAGAGCTATCAATTCCTAGAATTCTCGGTGAAGTTAAATCAGACATTGTCTACTTTGAAATTCGTACCGAGATTATCCCCTATTGAGCAGAAAGTGCGATGTGTGCACAATCAAAGCTCATTAAATCGTCGACGCAGATAATTCAGATGTGTAGCTAGATTAACGATAACGTATACTAGTGTATGAATGTATATCAGGGTCTATGGTGAATGTAAAATCAAATTGTGTAGAAAATCAGATTTGCTATACGCTTTGATTACTTTTCTAGAATTTTAAAGAAATTCATGAGTTATTAAAATATTAATAATAACTTTGTAAAAATTAATCATAAATTATATGATCTATATGATTATATATATATATATATATAATGTATATAAAATAAATCCAACAATGTACAGTTATTTATTGTTTTACACGTGGTAACAAAAGAATAAAATATCTTAAAGATTTTTTTTATATTTATTTATCCAATACAAATATATCTAATTAATTATATATCAACTAAATTAGCCTTTAATATTTACTTAGAATAATTAGCAAATGTAATAATTAACTATAGCTGTAACACTTATACCGTAATACTTAATATTTTAGTTATAATATTAAAATCTTAATAATTCCTATACAAATAATCAAGATAACTATTATATTCATCGTATGCTAGAAGTAATGGGGAAGTTATGAATTCGCAACAAGTTGAAAATAATAGATTCAATTTGAAAATTATATTCAAAATATAGTACTTTATTATTATAAATTAATATTCTTTTTTAGTTAATATTTATTTGTGGGAATTTTCGCTATATTATATAGAATATACTCAATTTAATAGTAACATTTACAAATTATATTTAATATACCTGTAAAATTTGCTTTCGTATTTTTTTTGATCCATTGTCCCATTTGTGAAATAATTCAGTGACTTGAAATTTTGCCATTTCATCGTGAGCACCCATTTCGAAATAATTATTAGAATTACTATACTATGGGGGTAAGTTATTTTAATATATTTAATAACAATAATAATAGCTAATAATCATAATAATAGCTAAAATATTATTATTTAAATTGTTTACATATATTTTTAAAATGTTCTAGTTGTCATGGTAGCACAAAGCTCATTGGCCATTTTCAATTAAAAAATAATCTCTTTGGATTGTAATCTAATTATTTATAATCGTGAATTTGCATAATTTAAACTAATATCTATATCTAAGTGAGTAATAACTATTAATAAAGTACGTGTTATTCCTGCTCAAACTACATTTAAATATTAAGTATTCAATTTAAAATTTAAATATATTACAAGTAAACAAAATATTAACATATTGAAAATTACTAAATTATAAATAACATATCTTTAGTGTAAATAATATTGACTCGTCTTCTATTAGCCGCAATGTCGCCGCCCAGACCGAAAACAAGTATTCAAAGGGCGCCTTCGGCTAGTTTAGATTCGATAACAGACAGTACCACTCTTGCGGACGATGACATCGACTACCACATCACGTTCCCCACTCAGTTCGACACGTATTTCACCGAGGATACGATACAAAGTACCTACGATAGCGAATATACGCAGGAGAAGTCTCTCGAACATAAGTCGAAGTTATACAAACGAAGGACGAAACGGGAAATTGTACCTCGAAAACGTTAATATAGTGAAAATCTTGATAAAAATGCATCACTATAATTGTATGTAATACTATTATATTTATATATAGATTATCTGAACTATATATCAAACGTTAGATAAAATGACCATCATCTTTATTACCATTAATTAATTGTTACAGAATTCGTTCATAGTGAAATACGTTTAAAATCTTATATATATATATATATATATATTATCACTGTATAATTTTGGAATGAGTAACCATTACCTCAACTTCATCTGTCGTTGACCATGCACCTCTTCCCTCCTCAGCATGAAAACTTGTCTCCGCCCTATGATTTAGTTAACCACGCCCCCCCCCCTTCTCAACATGTAATCATAACAACGCCCTCAGATTTTATTAACCGAGTACCTACTCGCCCCTCCTACGACAGTGAGATCCGACATCGGCCGTTTTGGAGACGAAGAACTTATGAAATACTGCGAGTCAGCAAATAATAGACGCAAAGAACCAGTTTTACTATTGTTGGGATGGATGGGGGCACCAGACTCAGAACTCGTCAATTACAGCAAGATTTACGATGACCACGGGTTAGCACTCATTAACAGTTATTATTTAGTTCTTATCTTTCTGTTTATCCGTAGTGAGTTATTTATTGTTTTCAAGCTAATCTTAAATATATTATATTCTCTATACTTTATGTTATTTATGTTTTTTATTTACTTTATATATTTATGTTATTTATATACTTTATTTATTGTATACTCTTTATTTATCTTTTTGTACTTTATGTTCTTTATACTTTATATTCTTTTTCTACTTTACAATTTATACTTTATGTACTTTATACTTTATGTTCTTTGTGTTCTTTATGTACTTATACTTTACATTCTTTTTATACTTTATGTACTTTATACTTTATGTTATTTATTTCTAATATTTTCATATCACCTTTAAATATTTGTCTGAAAAGATTGTATTTTTTAAATAAAATAGTTAAGTGAAAATATATAAACGTAGTTATAATAATATTCCTGATTTAAATTTATATTAATATAATGGTTGTTATATTATCATATAACATAATCACAAATGTAATTGTATACATAATATTGCATTATTGTGCTTAGAAAATTTACTTTTTTATTTTAGTAATAATATTTCACAATTAACAGAATTGTAAATTTAATTTCACTTGTATTTTTTATATAATTTAAATAATGTATAAATAACGAAAATCAAGTGTTCACATTAAAAATAATATTAGACCTTGCTAAAAATAAACTTAATTATTACAATGATTAACTCAAAATGATTTTAATTTATAATTAAAATTAAATAGAAGTTACAAATACTGAGTTATATTTATATATTTTTAGTTTTAGTGAAATAAAATTTCTCAATTCAATTCAGAGCTTATTGATAACGTCATCTTAAAATGGATATTTATTATTAATCAAGTAATCTTGATATCGAGTGATCTTACCTTCAGACAAATCTTTTATAGAATTGCATAATGGTATCTTATCACTATAGCTCTACACATTCTATATTCACACCATTGTTACTGTATTACTATCCTCTACACGATTCTTAAGAATCTCGCAGCGCACTCGCGGATATAGCATCACAACGTTCCCCGCAGTTGTATCACTATTCGATACACTGCCGACAAAGAGGTCGTAGTTCACCGTTCGACGCTGCTCAAGAAACCGGCTCGCCTGCTCCTCGACCTCCTCTACGATTTGAACTTGGAACGTCACGTGCTCTTCGTACATACATTCTCGGATACGGGCGCCATGCTCTACAGGTTAGAGGTCATAGCCTCCGATTATTAAATACCGCCCATGTCCAGTTGTACACAATATTGAATCGTTTATGCGCATTTATAATCTAAATAGTTTCGCTGTACGACATAGCGATATGTCAGTAGTTCAATTAAACAAAAACAACTTCACATTAATTATAACAACTTTACATTAATTATAACAACTTTACATTAATTATAACAACTTTACATTAATTATAACAACTTTACATTAATTATAACAACTTCACATTAATTATAACAACTTTACATTAATTATAACAACTTTACATTAATTATAACAACTTCACATTAATTATAACAACTTCACATTAATTATAACAACTTCACATTAATTATAACAACTTTACATTAATTATAACAACTTGACATTAATTATAACAACTTTACATTAATTATAACAACTTCACATTAATTATAACAACTTCACATTAATTATAATAACTTTACATTAATTATAACAACTTTACATTAATTATAACAACTTACCATTAATTATAATAACTTGACATTAATTATAACAACTTTACATTAATTATAACAACTTCACATTAATTATAACAACTTCACATTAATTATAATAACTTCACATTAATTATAACAACTTCACATTAATTATAACAACTTCACATTAATTATAACAACTTCACATTAATTATAACAACTTCACATTAATTATAACAACTTCACATTAATTATAACAACTTCACATTAATTATAACAACTTCACATTAATTATAACAACTTCACATTAATTATAACAACTTCACATTAATTATAACGACTTCACATTAATTATAACAATTTCACATTAATTATGTTTATTAATTATTATGTTTATTCTCTATTCAAATACATTTGTATTATTAGTTAACCCTAGAAATGAATTAATAGACAGTAACAAATATTATTATTAAAAATTGTCTTTTTAACAAAACCATTTGTATTTTTTATTAATTTTCTATAAATATTAAATTATGCAACACTATTTCGTATAACTTAATACATGTGTATATATATATATATATATATATATATATATATATTAACTATAAACCATAATATATATTATTTATTAATGATATAATTACAATTATAAATTATTTATTTTCTATATTATTCTATATTATTCTATATTATTCTATATTCTATATTTTACATATATAGATACATTACTGAGAACATTCATCTTGTACAGAAGTATCAAAATATAAAATTGGGAGGAGTTATTTTTGACAGGTTCTTATTATGTCAATTCAAATGAATCCTCTAACTACATAAATCATCTAACTACTTAAATGCTATAACTACTTGAATTCTCTAACTACTTGAATCCTCTATCTTCCAGTAAACTCCTTATTCCTTACTTATCTCCTAAATACATACAAATTGCCTTTTATCACCATCATATCCTATTCCGTCTATATGTCTATCTTATGATCTTCACCCCTTGATCTCTATGCCTCCCGGAGAACTACTAAGTTCCGACACGCCCACTAGCGGCCCCAGCCATTTCAGTTTCAAGACTGCGATTTGCGCGATTGTCCAATCAAACCTCGAGCTCCCCGCATCATCAGCTGCCTCGCGTCTGCCCTACTCGAATCTGTTTGCGTGGCTGTATGCCACGCTATACGTACTACTTTGCCTCGTGAAACACTGGACCCCCACTCTGCCCCGCTGCGTGAACCTGCAGTTTGATATCTACAAAGCGCTTCTCGACGACCCCAGCCACGCACCCCAGGTTTCTATATCTTCACCTGTAGCCACCTCCCATTCTCCCACATATTTAGATATGAACATATAGACATGCTATCACTCTCGTTTTTATCTGTAGCCATGCCCTATCCAGGTACTTGTGCTTTAAGTTACCTAGATATATACCTGTAGTCGATTCAAGACTTCAAATATAAAATCGTAATTATTTGTCATCACTTAGAATCTAATAATAGTATTAGTTGTATACAAAATAAATAACTTTTTGGTTATGAGTAGATATATTAAAAATTGATATAAAACAATATATTGTTTCATATCTAAAAATGATAATCTATAACTCAAGATTTTTCATTGAATATTTGAAATGTATGCAAGTGTTATAATATTTACAAAATTTTAACATAATTCAATTTACAATTTAAATTATTTAAATTTATTTATTATATTAAATAAATTAATTATTTATATAATATAAATAATATTTATATTTTTAGGCAAACTTTATAAAAATATATATATGATCTACACATCTGTAGTAAATTTAATAAATTTTATCAATTTTGAAGATATTCATTTTTCTTTCACTATAAGTATAATAATAATATTATAATATATATAATAACAATATTTCATTTTTATAAATTTTTATAAATTTCTAATTTTTAATTTATTATCTCATATTTTTACCTTATTCTTCATTATTTTGTAATACTTGAACTTTTCCCATTTATATCATCTCTAACAATTAATTCCAAGTACTTTCCTTCTTGCGTCTCTAATTCTAACTGATGATTCTACTCCCGCTCATTAGTTGCATGTCTACTCCGAGAATGACAATCGAATTAGTGAATGCGACATCGTTTCAATGGTGGAGTCGAGGAAGAAGGCTGGTCGTGTTGCCAACATCTACAAATTCTCCGGTGAGTCTGACGTCTGTTTAAATGTTTAAATGGCTGTTCATTTATGACAATTTCCGCTTTTCAATGCTGCAGGCATCCGAACAATTCACTTTGCATCAACTTCCTTTCTGACTTTTTATCTTATCACCTGATTTATATCAAAAAGATGTTTTCTTCCAGTTTAATCGTATCTGTTTTCAAGCGTCTTATGTAAACTTACATAATATTCTTATATAACCATCACTGCTTATTTTTCCTTAGTTCCTTAGTGCCCTTTGCGTTTGCTTCCTCGATCCATGTCTTAACTTGTCGATATTTTAGTTTCACTCCTTTTGACCTTTGACCCAGGTGACGACGGCGACCGCACGAAGAAGGAGTTTGAGAAGAGGAGTCTTCGTTACGCTAAACTCTGTACAGGTTTCGTCAATGAGTGCCTCATCGACGTAGAGAAACCTCTCGTCTATTAATGCGGTCAGTTTGATTACGCCGTCTTTCTCGCAATGCAGTTAGCATATTTATTATTATATAATATATATGTGTGCATTATTAACCTATGATTTCTCATAACTAATATTGCGTAATTACCTGTTTACTAAAATAAGCTTTTCAAAAGTATAGATATTTTCAAGCTATCGATATGAAGATAAGAACTATGAAATGAATGCTTCAACAATGGGACATTAAACAATGCAATACCATACGATATGATCTCTTATGTAAATTATTTTTCCGAAATCGACTAATCTATAAATATTATGTAAATTATTATTATTTATTAATTTTTATAGCACATATTTATATATCTATTTAGTAGATATTTGATTCCAAAAAGACAGGATATATTAATCACACGAATAACTTGAATAATCAAAATAAAAGAACTCTTGAGTTTATTACAATGTTGTCACTTTACGTAAAATTATAATTGTTTACAAATTACAAATATAAATAAACTAAATTATAAATAACCTAAGAAATGGTATTCATTATACAAATTAGTAATACAAATTATTAATAGTAAATTATATATAATTATAATATTTAAGAATTTACTTTACTTTGATACAAAGCACGGACTGGATAGTTTAATGGATTATAGTTATTTGATGTATTATGACTTATAACAAATATAGTAAATTCATATTTAGTTGTTTGTTAGCTCGATTACAAGTGTAAATCATTGGTAAATATTAGTGAAGGGGATACATACATAATATCATTCAAGATTACTAAGATATTGGATATCACCTTTTACCATCTAAATTATGGCGGGATGTATAAATATATATATATATATATGAATGTTAAATATATTACACCCATTTAAAAATATTAAGAGTTCAGTAGTTACACCCTCTTACAGTTTGGCTCCTATAGTAATAAGTTAGGGATTAGTTAGTTTGGTAACGTCCCAACATTTATATTGTATATTAATTTATTTATAATATTACATATATAGTCATATAACTATATTAATACAATAATATGCGTGAAATATTACTAATAAATATAAATTATAATTAATAGTAAACAATTTTAGTACTAGATATTAGTAATAAATGTTGTTATTTTGTCATTGTGGCACTATGTCACTATTACACTATGACATTACGGCACTATTACACAATGACATTAAAACACTATGTCACTATGACATTATGGCAATATTTCACTATGGCACTATGGAAATATGCTACTATGGCTCTATGACACTATGGCACTATAACACTATGACACTATGATATTATTACACTATGACATTACGGCACTATTACACAATGCCATTAAAACACTATGTCACTATGACATTATGGCACTATGGAAATATACTACTATGACACTATGGCACTATAACACTATGACACTATGATATTATTACACTATGACATTAGGACAGCATTGCATTATGTCACTATGTCACTATTACACTATGCCATTAAGGCACTATGTCACTATATCACTATGGTTGTTTACTAAATAGTGTTATTTTAAGAATAGTTATAAACTCTTTGTTACGTAATACGTTCAGATCTCAGTACCCACCGTGGGTACCTTATATGTACTAGACCTAGGATCTAAATGTATTTAGGTCTCAGTACCCACGGTACTCTATATGTACTAGGCCTAGGATCTAAATGTATTTAGGTCTCAGTACCCACGGTACTCTATATGTACTAGGCCTAGGATCTAAATGTATTTAGGTCTCAGTACCCACGGTACTCTATATGTACTAGGCCTAGGATCTAAATGTATTTAGGTCTCAGTACCCACGGTACTCTATATGTACTAGGCCTAGGATCTAAATGTATTTAGGTCTCAGTACCCACGGTACTCTATATGTACTAGGCCTAGGATCTAAATGTATTTAGGTCTCAGTACCCACCGTGGGTACCCTATATGTACTAGGCCTAGGATCTAAATGTATTTAGGTCTCAGTACCCACGGTACTCTATATGTACTAGGCCTAGGATCTAAATGTATTTATGTCTCAGTACGCACCGTGGGTACCCTATATGCACTAGACCTAGGATCTAAATGTATTTAGGTCTCAGTACCCACGGTACTCTATATGTACTAGGCCTAGGATCTAAATGTATTTAGGGCTCAGTACCCACCGTGGGTACCCTATATGTACTAGACCTAGGATCTAAATGTATTTAGGTATCAGTACCCACGGTACTCTATATGTACTAGGCCTAGGATCTAAATGTATTTAGGTATCAGTACCCACGGTACTCTATATGTACTAGGCCTAGGATCTAAATGTATTTAGGTCTCAGTACCCACGGTACTCTATATGTACTAGGCCTAGGATCTAAATGTATTTAGGGCTCAGTACCCACGGTACTCTATATGTACTAGGCCTAGGATCTAAATGTATTTAGGGCTCAGTACCCACCGTGGGTACCCTATTTGTACTAGGCCTAGGATCTAAATGTATTTAGGTCTCAGTACCCACGGTACCCTATATGTACTAGGCCTAGGATCTAAATGTATTTAGGTCTCAGTACCCACGGTACTCTATATATACTAGGCCTAGGATCTAAATGTATTTAGGTCTCAGTACCCACGGTACCCTATATGTACTAGGCCTAGGATCTAAATGTATTTAGGTCTCAGTACCCACGGTACCCTATATGTACTAGGCCTAGGATCTAAATGTATTTAGGTCTCAGTACCCACCGTGGGTACCCTATATGTACTAGGCCTAGGATCTAAATGTATTTAGGTATCAGTACCCACGGTACTCTATATGTACTAGGCCTAGGATCTAAATGTATTTAGATCTCAGTACCCACGGTACTCTATATGTACTAGGCCTAGGATCTAAATGTATTTAGGTCTCAGTACCCACGGTACTCTATATGTACTAGGCCTAGGATCTAAATGTATTTAGGTATCAGTACCCACGGTACCCTATATGTACTAGGCCTAGGATCTAAATGTATTTAGGTCTCAGTACCCACGGTACTCTATATGTACTAGGCCTAGGATCTAAATGTATTTAGGGCTCAGTACCCACAGTACTCTATATGTACTAGGCCTAGGATCTAAATGTATTTAGGGCTCATTACCCACGGTACTCTATATGTACTAGGCCTAGGATCTAAATGTATTTATGTCTCAGTACCCACGGTACTCTATATGTACTAGGCCTAGGATCTAAATGTATTTAGGTCTCAGTACCCACCGTGGGTACCCTATATGTACTAGACCTAGGATCTAAATGTATTTAGGTCTCAGTACCCACGGTACTCTATATGTACTAGGCCTAGGATCTAAATGTATTTAGGTCTCAGTACCCACGGTACTCTATATGTACTAGGCCTAGGATCTAAATGTATTTAGGTCTCAGTACCAACGGTAATCTATATGTACTAGGCCTATGATCTAAATGTATTTAGGTCTCAGTACCCACGGTACTCTATATGTACTAGGCCTAGGATCTAAATGTATTTAGGGCTCAGTACCCACCGTGGGTACCCTATATGTACTAGGCCTAGGATCTAAATGTATTTAGGTCTCAGTACCCACCGTGGGTACTCTATATGTACTAGGCCTAGGATCTAAATGTATTTAGGTCTCAGTACCCACGGTACTCTATATGTACTAGGCCTAGGATCTAAATGTATTTAGGTCTCAGTACCCACGGTACTCTATATGTACTAGGCCTAGGATCTAAATGTATTTAGGTCTCAGTACCCACGGTACTCTATATGTACTAGGCCTAGGATCTAAATGTATTACTAAACTTATATGTTATCAACTTAAACAAACTATATGTTATGGATTATATTGAACAGTATAAAATATTTCATGTCATATGCTAATTATATGTACTATCTTATATATGTACTTTATATATATATATATATATATATATATGTATATGTATATATATATATATATATATATATATATATACATTTAAATATATATTTAAATATATATTGACTTAATATTTGAACTCAAATTTTGTATTTGATAATTATTATTAATTGAATTTTTTTCTTAATAATAATTATCAAATACATAATTAGAAGGCATTTTTGAGTCAATATTATTAATATATTAATAGTTTGTTGATATAGTAAGTATACTTGAATTATAAAAAATGTTATAACTATTGAATAATCAATGATCAACGGTTCGGGAATCGATTATATGAATATATTCATGTTTAATTACACCCTATTCGTAATTAATAATTAATAATTAGATTGTATAACTGTGCCATTCACCCCTGGCCAAAAGTCAAGTGTTTTGTATGCGACGCGTACTATGCGTGTCTATATTTTGATACGGTAACAATAACATCGTTTGGTTGCCATATGCACTTTTAGAATTAACGCGGACAATATCCGTCGGACATAATAAGTGGTAAATGTAAACGTAAAACAATTGGTATAATTATAACTTCGAAATATAATTATATTAATGAGTCATACGTATATTTAAATTCATACTTGGCTTGAAGGAGTAACAACAAAATCAGTTAATACATAAATGGAATTAATAATAATCGAGTAGAATAAGAATTGTATTCCTAAAAATGAACAGTAAAAACTATTATTTACTTTATATTAAATATCGAAATTCTATTTTAGTTTGGATATGAAAATAAAACTAGAAGTTATTTTTATTTAAAAATATTTTATATATATATAATAATTTTGATATATTATATATAACTTATCTTTTGTGATGATGATCTGATGTATTGTATAGTTGATAATTATTTCTAATGAATCAGCTGTAGTGTATATTTAAATTCACTGTACTATATATGATACGTATTCAGTATTGACATTTACTCCAATGTATCCCGTTGTTGATCCATAGGACCTGCGTAGTGGGTCCTACGTTAATACCATACAATTGTATTGCTTATCTATCTACATTAAATTAAAACTACAATGATGCGAATATAAATACATTCCTAAAGATTGATGTCTGGTATATCTGTAGATTTAGATGTATACAAATGTGTATTACTTATTGTCCTGCTTTTCATATTAATATGTCCAAATAATTCAATATTTCCTTCCATAATTATGTATGTAAATATTACATGTAATATATTGTAATGTATTTATTGGGCATATTAAATATACTTAATGTATTACATGTTTCTTTACATACTTATATATGTATATTTAAATATGTAAATATATATTATATTTTGTACTTTGCATGAATATATTGTGTTTTGATTAAATATGTATTCATTTACGGATGGATTAAAATATTTAAATTAATTTTACATTAAATAGCAGACGAAATTATAAAAATGCTTAGCTTTTAATTTAATAAACTATAATTATAAGCGATTGGTCTATATTCGCCCGCGTCACCCGCGACACCCGCAACACCCGCACCAACTCGGGTGGGTTTGTATTCAATACGCGGTGGCTGGCGAAATCGAAACGCCGGCGGTGTGACGCCCGCATTCCTCGGATTCTCGGTCTCAACACATTTAGGCTACGCCCACCACGCTAAGAAAACGATTAAAACGTACTTACGAGTAGATTTCTCGGCAGTGCGTTCACGGATCACCTTTACTAGGATAGCTATTCGAATCGCCGTACGCCGTTCACGATATGACCGAAACAGACAATAAATACTGGTTACTGGAATCGGAGAAAATAAAACGATTCGAAGACGTCTATTCAAAAGAAAAACTTCTCGGAGAGTTAGTTATCTTGCCCTATCTAGTAGTATCCGGTTTCACTACCACGCGACCTAGTTGATCTTTAACTATATACGCGTTCAGACGCGTGACAGACGATCTGGAGAGATATTTCTCCGTTCTTAAAGATTAGCGGGCACTCGTTAAAAGTAAGACAAAAATCAGTGTTTAATAAAAAATCGTTGTACGAATTTGCTACGAAGCATGTCGGTTGGCTATACTCTAGGCTCGGCGAAACCCCATGATTAACATCTACTTTCCCTCGCTTCCGGCAGAATGTACTCTATACTTGGTTCCGTAGAATAGCGTGTTTTCATGAATACTCTAGTTTACTCGTGTGTCTAATGGTACCACGGTAGTGCTCTGTCGTATATTCCGTACACTACCAACCATAAATACGTCCGGTTGTTTAACGAACCCCTGGTTGGCCTCGTTATAATAACATAGCGTTTTGACACGAAACACATGTTCACGGCCCTTACATCTCCGTGCAGGTAGTGTAAGGTGTGTGCACTATTCTAATGCATTACTAATTAGAGTTATCAATCATAAGATTTACATAGACCACGGTCAATAGATATAGTATAACTATAGTTATGGATAATATCGTTTACCATTCAGTATGAGCATTGCATAGATTTTATTTTTAAATAAGTTTAGGAAATATAGATGGAATGTAGGATATGTAGGATATACAGTGGACAATATTCACTGTATATTATACATTGTACAATGTTCATTTAACAATGTACAATGTACATCATATAATGTACAATTTATAATATATATTACAAATGTATTATATAATAACTATGCAAAAAGAAAAGTTGTGTGATGTAGTTATTTTTAATTATTGTATTATTTGTATTGATAAATATATTAGAAAATATATATTTGTTTACCGATTGAATTGAAATTTAATTCTATGTAACTATAAAGTATATTATTAATAAACTTCCAAATAGAATTAAATAATTAAGTAAGTGATTAAGTTACATATAAGTTACATATAAGTTACATATAAGTTACATATAAGTTACATATAAGTTACATATAAGTTACATATAAGTTACATATAAGTTACATATAAGTTACATATAAGTTACATATAAGTTACATATAATATAAATTACATTTGTATCCTTGTTAAAACTAACTGATTATTTCAAAATAACCAACAATTCTAGTAAATAGTCATATCCTGTTCATTTCAAATATATATTGCAAAATATGATATATGTGAAGAATTAGAACATGATTCAAACTTATTAAATTAACTTTATATTTATAAAATAATATCTAGCAATAATTATGTGATTATTTGGTATAACATATTATATGTATATATTGTAATAAAATGTATACAATATATAAACATTACATGTTAAAGCAATACAAATAACTATTGTTAGACCCATACGTCCTATAATGCGATGTATACGAACAGTAATTTATAAACGATATTAATTAACAGTACTATTAAAAGTAATCAATTCTAAGTAATCCTCCGATTAATAAACGACTTTATAGATTTATATAGATTGTTTACATTGAGAACTTGGATTATTGTTACATACGTCGTACGCGATACCTAGTTGCGTCATACGGTTATATTATTACGGGGTACAAAATTCACCAATAGTCTACGACGATCAATGACTCATTAATTAATAAGCGAATGACGTCATCGATAAGTCTCTTCTACCGGATCAGTTAGAATTCACTATAGCGTACGAAACACCAGAAACCGATATGAAAAACTCACCACTTAACCACTTTACAATTTGAATTGTTCACTAATTACCGAAATTGCTGATACAACAATAAACAAACCTATGGTTTCGTAGCTAGTTTGAACCTGTGAACTCATTAACAGACATTAATGCATTATTAAAATCAGTTATAAATGCAGTTATACAATCCCTTAGAGTCGAGGTTATTTTACTGTGCCTTTTTATAATCTCAACTCGACTCTCGATCAATAGGCAGCAGTCATTATTAACTGTCTTATTTTCATTTTGGGACGGAGTAAGGCTTAAGGCATAAGGTGTAAGGATTAAGGTGTAATGCTTAAGGAGTAAGGCGTAAGGAGTAAAGCTTATAAGTTCGTACTCTACTCACCAAACCCACAACTATCAAAATGCAGAAATCGGAGTTAAATGGTTTTAATTTATACAAAACACATTTACTCTTTATAAATTCACTCGGTGTTATTCAACTCTGAATTACCCCGATGTTATATATATATATATATATATATATATATATATATATATATAAATATGTGTATATATATATATATATATATATATATATATATAACATATATATATTAAAAATTATAATTTGTTTAGAAAATAAAATAATTAATGTAACACATAAACGATCTAAAATCTTGAAATCTAAAGTTTCATTATTAGATAATGATATACTATTTAATTATAACTCTTCTTGCACTAAGTTAACTCGTGTATTTGTGTAGTTCCCGAAAATAAACCGAAACATTGAAGATATCAAATTGAGATTAAAAGTCTCTATATCTAAACTTGAGATCCAGGCATTTATGAAATTATTATCCAACTCTTAGGTAACATTGATATAATACAAATCTTCTATCTCTCTTTACAAATACCAATAAGAATACACTTACAAGGTGAGTATATGATGTATACATCTAAGTTAAATCTATAGATTTTAACTATAGTTCTTTTTAAGTAATGAAACTTGATAACACTGAAATTGTTCATTCTTGACATATTGACTACGGAATGTACTTCTGCAACTTACAAGTCGTGAGTACAGATCATAGAACATATCCTGAACATCATTGAGATACATTTGAAACGTAATAATCACGAATCATAGAAACATAGATGAAAACTGAACAATGAT
>OZ038312.1:23006984-23029827 GCA_964035775.1 Osedax frankpressi
CACTAATGGTCTAGGGTAATTACATATTGTGAATGTATTCCCTGAGGGCTACTAGAGCAAGTGTCCTTATATGGATCTTAAGAACGACTGAGATATATAATGGGAGTCAGCGAGAGTGGTATATATATATATATATATATAAATATGTATCTCTTGAGAGAGAGGGAGAGAGAGAGAGAGAGAGAGAGAGAGAAGGAGAGAGAGGGAGAGGGAGAGGGAGAGGGAGAGGGAGAGAGAGAGAGAGAGATAAAGAGAGAGAGAGATAGAGAGAGGGAGTTGGAGAGAGATAAAGAGAGAGAGAGAGATAGAGGGGGATATAGGATAGTAGGGAGAGAGGAAGTATATATCGATATTAATATAGAGATATTCATGATAATATGCAATATATTTATTCATCATAAATATGTCCGGATCAGGTGATGCATACAATATGAATTATTTGACCACTGCAATGTATCCGCCTTGGAGGTCAGGTGAAGGTCACTCTAGTACATTATATGAATATTCTGATCATTTATCAGTACCCGATTATCTCTCTCTCTCTCTCTCTCTCTCTCTCTCTCTCTCTCCTCTCTCTCTCTCTCTCTCTCTCTCTCTCTCTCTCTCTCTCTCTCTCTCTCTCTCTCTCTCTTCTCTCTCTCTCTCTCTCTCTCTCTCTCTCTCTCTCTCTCTCCCTCTCCCTCTCCCTCTCCCTCTCTCTCTCTCTCTCTCTCTCTCTCTCTCTCTCTCTCTCTCTCTCTCTCTCTCTCTCTCTCTCTCTCTCTCTCTCTCTCTCTCTCTCTCTCTCCCTCTCCCTCTCCCTCTCCCTCTCCCTCTCCCTCTCCCTCTCCCTCTCCCTCTCCCTCTCCCTCTCCTCTCCCTCTCCCCTCTCCTCTCCTCTCCCTCTCCCTCTCCCTCTCCCTCTCCCTCTCCCTCTCCCTCTCCCTCTCCCTCTCCCTCTCCCTCTCCCTCTCCCTCTCCCTCTCCCTCTCCTCTCCCTCTCCCTCTCCCTCTCCCTCTCCCTCTCCCTCTCCCTCTCCCTCTCCCTCTCCCTCTCCCTCTCCTCTCCCTCTCCCTCTCCCTCTCCCTCTCCCTCTCCCTCTCCCTCTCCCTCTCCCTCTCCCTCTCCCTCTCCCTCTCCCTCTCCCTCTCCCTCTCCCTCTCCCTCTCCCTCTCCCTCTCCCTCTCCCTCTCCCTCTCTCTCTCTACACCGCACTTTACATCGCACTCCATACCTCACACTACATCGAACTCCACAGCGCAACCCACACTGCACTCCATACCGCACTCCACACCGCACTCCATACCTCATTACACACTGCACTTCACACCGTACTACGCACCGTAATCCACATCGCATTCCATATCACATACCACTCCACACCGCACTCCACAACACACTCAACACCGATATCGCAGTGCATAATACATCTATATCATAACGTCATTGTTGCGTAAGTCCACCATATTATTACATAACTTCTCATCCCTATTAACGAGTTCGCAGATTTTATCTGGTAACCTCCGTTATAACATTATATAACCTTCTAGTCGGTTGCGTAATGATCATTACATACGAGATGGATATCGGCATAATTAAAATTTACTTATTCATGATGCGCTGATCTGTGGTTAACGATTACATGCGACCTCTATATTACCAATATGGTCAATTTACGCGGATGAGCAATGGTGTTAAGTGAGCAAAGAATACAAAACGATTACTAGAGCTTGACAACAGATATATGGAGTAATAATATAGTTAATAAATGATTTTTTTTTTATACAGAGTAATTATCTTATAGTTTGTATATGAAACTATGTTTGATTTATTAATTTATTAAACAAATTATATAATACTGATATCACTCTGTTTACTTAGGATAAACATGCATATTGCTATACGTAAGTATGTAGCCATTATCTAACTACAAACGTACGGCGTATGCAGTTAGTACCTTATTAACGGCGCAACTCCGTAGTGAACGTCGTTTGGGTGTGAGTTTATTCAAGCCTCTTCCGGTTCTTCACAAAGCAAACTTCGTCGGTGACTAACGCAATTAGTGGGCGTGTCTTCGTCATGTCTAGAGGCGTTGCTTAGTGTGCTAACTTAATATATTTAACGTTAACATCAGGGTACGGCCAGTTGGTTAGATACTACGTTATTATTACATGGTTACCATCCGTTATTGTTAAATCAGTCATCACAAATGTGTAGTTCACATCTATCTCTTACAAGAAAATCAATCTGTCTCATAAGATCAAAGAAAATAACCTTATTTGTTAATATACGGAGGAAACACCATATATCTTAAGATAAATGGAAATCACTATATCTCTTAAGATAAATATAAATCACTATATCTATTAAGATCACTATATCTCTTATGGTAAAGAAACAAAATATTAACTTTTGAGATATAGGAAAACATTCTATATTTTAAGATAACGGGAAATAATTCGATCTATTTATATATAGAGAACTAATACTATCTCTTAAGATAAAGATAAATAACGCTATTTCCATAAAGATAATAATGTATCTCTTAAGATAAAGGAAAATCATTACATCTCTTAAATGGAACTCATTTAATCTTTTAAAGAGAAAACACTATATTTCTTAACACAAAGGAAATCACTTTATATCTTAAAGAGAAAGCACTCAATATCCTAAGATAAATATTAATAACTCAATCTCTTAAACTAAAATCACTATATCTTATAATATAAAGGAAAATCACTTGATCTCTTAAAGGGAAACACTATATATATTAAGATAATGGGAAATCACTCGATCTCTTAAAATAAAGGGAAATCACTTTAACTCTTAATATAAAGGGAAATCACTTTATCTCTTAATATAAAGGGAAATCACTTTATCTCGTATTATAAAGGGAAATTATTCTATATCATGAAAATAAGATATGGTGATTTTAGCTATTTAGCGATATATTCACGTAAATATATATATTTATTTATTATAAAACATTACTAAAGTATATTATACTATTTAATTTAAAATTAATTTATATTTCGAATCTTTCCAGTGTCATTGAATTGTATTGTCTATAATGAAATAATTAGTTTGTAATAACATATTACGTAATCACGTATTTTTCCGACAGAGGCAGCACTTGCTCCGTCTACGAGTGCCTGGAAAATGGTTCAGATCGCAGATGGGCCGTGAAGATCATGACGAAGAACGTTAGTTACTACACGCCATGACGGATGCCGTAACGCACGCCATAACGTACGGCGTTATACGTTATGGCGTACGTCGTACGCCGTAATGTATTCCATAACGCACGCCCTAACGTACGGCGTTATACGTTATGGCGTACGTCGTACGCCGTAATGTATTCCATAACACACGCCATATCAAATGCTTCGTTTACCCACAGACACCGTTAACACCGATGTATATATATATATCATACAGCTATACTAGATATACTAGGGTATAGTGGTTATGTATACAGCGAAAGTGTAATACTCTCAATATAGTTTATTAATCACGACACCACTTTCTAATATTTAGACGATTTGTACACATTTTCCGGCATAATATTCATGACATCCGTCCTGTAATTAAGCTAATAAAGATAATCCCGTTACCGCCTTTTACGACTCATTATGAATGAGACTCCCGTCAAATACTGATGATCTTTAAATACTAATAATGTTTTTTTCTTTTTATACTATTCATACTAGATTTATATTCTTGAAGTAGGTAATTAAATTGAAATGCAGTTTTATAAGTGACTATTATATCGTATTTATCTTATTATTTGCTATATTATACACAATAAAGTGTATACACAAATCACATTCAATTCAAGGGAACATCGGTCATTCTAATTTATAATATTTACAATCAATATTTGGTAACAAAATTTTATTTTATAAAAATTATAAAGATTAAAAAAAATTAATTTAACTATGCAATAGTTATATAATATATAATATTTACATAATACTCATGTAAATATAATTTTCTAATAAGTCACATATATGCGTATTCATTAAAGTATACCTATAGTTTCAATCCCATAATATTTAAATACATTTTAAAATTATTTTCCCTTTTTAGTATACTCGTTATGAATCAAATATGATGAATTACATAAGAATCGATGTAACTCAAATGTCTTGAACTAATATTTCTGACCATTATATCTATTTCACTGTAAATCTTCACCATCCATCTCATATAAATTGCATATCAATTGTGTATTCACTTTATTTCATACCTATATACCACGGTGTAATCTATTAAAATTCATCTTGTCTGCAAATATAAATTGCCTCTCTTGTATTTTTGTAATATTAAATTCTGTTACTGTGGTATAAATGATGATTTTCGAGGTAAGATTAGTTGCCATAGTGATTATTCTTGATGTGGCTAATATAAAGTTTAAATTATCTAATAAGATGTAGACTTTCATATTGCGTATACACTGGATTATGTAATGTTGCAGTCGCTTATTACGAGTACATGGCTTACTCTTAATCGTGAATCAGTAATAATAACAATAACAATAACAATAACAATAGTAATGCTAATAATAATAATAATAATAATAATAATAATAATAATAATAATAATAATAATAATAATAATAATAATAATAATAATAATAATAATAATAATAATAATAATAATAATAATAATAATAATAATAATAATAATAATAATAATAATAATAATAATAATAATAATAATAATAATAATAATAATAATAATAATAATAATAATAATAATAATAATAATAATAATAATAATAATAATAATAATAATAATAATAATAATAATAATAATAATAATAATAATAATAATAATAATAATAATAATAATAATAATAATAATAATAATAATAATAATAATAATAATAATAATACTAATGCTAATACTAATAATAATATTAATAATAATAATTATAATAATAATATTAATAATGTTAACTTTATCCAGTATAAGCCACACTTATACTACAGAAAGGAACTTCCGGCTGCGTTCCTGCCGAAACCGGAATGCTTTTAAAACTGAAGCACAAAAACGTGGTTAGTATTTGACTCATGTAACTGGGATTTGTTGAAAACATTGAAATATGACCAAGGTATCGAGACGTGTCGACTGCCTACGTCTTCTTACCCCATCGCATAGGTTATATCAATCTAATGTAAACATTAATGTTCTAGTATCCCGATACGAGTTCCTATATATCATACACCGTACCCCGCACACAACTCGCTACAATACCAGAAACCGTTGGTAATATGTACATCGTACATTATACTGTATACTATATACCCTATAGTGTATATATACTGTATAATGTACAATGTATACATTGTATACAATATTCACTGTATAGTTTACACTGTACATTGTAAAATGTATACAGTGCTGAATCTATGTACAATGAAGTCTCACGCGACCAAATTGCTATATATATATATTCCTAATAACTTTATCGATATTTTTTTAATAATGGCATTTTTTCTCCGACATCTTATAAAATTAATATATGTGCATATAATTTGTAAACTATAGTTTTACGATATAATGGAATTATTGTGAATCACGAACATTAAGCATCAACCATTATCTTGCAGAGGCCGTGTGTATAAATATTATAACACGCCTATTCCATACACATGTCACCAACATCTAGATTGAATGCATCTAGAACAAGTCGTGAGAACTATACTCGTTTAATGGCCTCGATGCATTAATATTTAATAAGTGTGAACAACTTTCATCTTAGCCACACCATTAAGACATCAAGACACATGTAAATGTGTCGGGGAGGAGGGTGTGGAACAAAATAGAACTGATAAAGATAAAACTATACAAGTACAAAGTACTTGTGTAATATATGGACGTATAATTGTATAACGTATATGACGTATAATTGATATATTTGTATTATTAATTTTACTTCGGGTTTAGTTGTATCACTAATACTTGACTTATTTTTAATTTTAAAAATGATATATTTTATCAAATAATTGTTTAACTTTTACAAAAATAGAAACATTAATATATGAATTGAATAAATATTGAATTAATATATTAAATGACCATTATATATTAATATACATATTTAATATAACACATATTTAATTTAAATATTAAGTGACCATGATATAAAATTATTAATATGACTAGGAATTTTATAAATGTTATACAATAATTTAAATTTGATTTAAACGCTGGATACATTTTCAAATGTTTACATTATTATATAATAATGTAAATATTAAATTTAATAATTGTTCCTAATATGTCTTATACGTATGATAATTATGTAAAATCCTACAACTTTGGAAACTTTTTTACTATTTACAATATTATATTATTTATTGATAATAATTGTACATGAGTAATAATAACATTTTACATATTTGAGTATAACCTGTTTTATTTCAATTCTATTTTAGTAAATGGCGTTTATTATTAACATTAAATATAATTTAATATGTATTTCTGAGATCGCTATTTTCAGAGACCATCATATTTTTTCAAACATTTATTATTTTTGTTAGTTTTGATTTATTATCAATTATTCACAACAAGATAATTTTTAGGTTTTTAGTTTAGGTTTTAGGCTTATTCCTACCAATCTTGTAAATGTAAATTAATTTTATAAATATTATGATTTTAAAATATTATAATAATAATTGAGCGGACTCTGCAACCGGGCTAGAAAATAAAGATATGTTGAAAATTAAAAGGGTATTAAAAAAGTGTTTTAAATTAATTGTATAGATATAAATCAACTTATAATGTAATAATAACGTGTATACACAGTTACTAAATATACATTGAACTATAATTATAATATAAATGATTATTATTTGTATTATATAATAACTTATTATATATAAATATGTTATATCAATTATTATTATATCTCGTTTACTAGTAATTAATTATATATGTATATTTATAATAAAAAACTGGTATTATTAATAATAATTTGTATATATAATTGTTTAATTTAAACTTATAATCAATAACAATCCTAAATGCATAGTTATCTAATATAATTTTAAATAGTATAATAAATAATATAATCCAATTTTAAAAAATGGAATAGAAATAATTATAAATATTTGATTGATGTGGAATATGTTTACTTTGGTTATGATTGACAAATAGAATATATGAAATTGGAAATTTATTTATTGAGAGTAAGTGATAATATATGATATATCTAAATAGTTATTAAACTTTTAAAATTATTAATATAATTCATATACAACTGTATTTCATATATAAATAAATGTATTAACCTATATTGAATATTTATATTTCATGACATGTATATGGAATTCGAAAAATATCGACAGTCATTGTAATATCCAATATATAGGTGTAATATGACAAAATTGCAGATGACAAAATTTCACACGACACTAGATGTATTAGGTAATATTATCGTACGAAATTTATATTCATGCGCAATTTGTATGAGGTTCAAGAACTAGATTATTTTCTTTGTAATTGTATGCTAAAAAATTATCATAAAATATCTAAAAAATTATCATAAAATATATATATATAACAGAAGATTAGTAAACAATCTTACAATTATAAATATATAATTGTTCTTGAAATATAAATATATTATTATATTGTATGAATAAATGATATTCATGATTGGGTGTAATTAGGACGTGTTAATTATAATAATGTAGATAATTATATTTGAACACATGTGTATTTCATGCCCAAAATAATAAGTTATTTATACTGCTAGAGTATAATCCAAATTTTATAATTATTATTTTTAATTAGAATGTATAATATATATATATATATATATATATATATATATATATATATATAATTATTTCATATATGAGTATATTATTATATATACGTATTTGATAAAATTAGTCATCGTGAGAAAAATATATTTTATGATCCAATTACTAATATATGCATGTAGTAATTAGTAAATTCATTTATAATATATAATTTAAAAACAAATAATATTTATAGTTTTTAAATCATAATATTTACAAGTTTTGATTGGCATTCAAGAGTGTAATTGACAGCTTGATATCAATATATAGGAATTTATTTTATTTGGTATAACCATAGATTTTTAATTGGAAATATATGGGTATAACTAATAATATTTAAAACTCGCTCTATCTTTTAAATATCTAAAATCGGCTAAATAATTTATCTGTCCGTATTTCGTATATAAAAATACATACGGTGCTTATAAATAATAAATTACCTGATAACCTATACAAATAGCACAGCAATATAAATTACGTACGACACTAATCCAAATATATGTGCATATATGACAAACGATACCATTGTCTATAGAGACGGCGTGTATTGCCCAATATACGACGAACATTGTACATCGTTCAATATTTACATTTAATATCTAATCAATAATCTAATATAATTAGAATATGCAATTTTAACTACTTGTATCAAACCATTCACAATTAAGATATATATTTGATGTACATTAAAATTAAAAAAATAAATTACTATAATTATGATCTTAATTTTACTCATATACATTTAATTCATATATTTAAACATTTATACAAAATAAATGATATATGTAAATATATATTTAGAAAAATAAATATAGTTTATGATAATATTTCTGAAATAATATTGATATGTGAACTGAAATGAATGTAGATTTTTTAGATTATTATTAATATGAATTTAAACAAATCACATATAAAGATCTAAGACCTATTACTAACTAATTTAGTTGATCATAGTAGATCCTATAGTATATATATATAAACTAATTTATATTTTGTTTAAATTTGTTGGTATCTAAATTAAATAATTAGTTACCAATGTATGATACAGATTAACTCGGTTAGTTATTATGAATAATATTTTAATTTCACAAAATTAATTCAGAATATTTAAATATATTTTATATTTACTAATTATATAACATACTACAAGTTATTTTTAAAAATGTATTACAAACTATTTAATAAGGAATTCATTGCACTAAAATTGATAAAGCAATGGTTTTCTTTTAAGTTTATACGAAAATAAATATATTATAATTATATAATTAAATTATATAATTAACATATTTAATTATTTTTTACAATTGGAGTAATTTAATTGATTAGTTTTAATTAATATATGTTGGTTATTATAATGTAAACATTGCAAGTTTTCACTAGTCAATAGCTATTGCTACTTTAATCATATTATGATGAAATTATTGAAATTATTTAAATTATAAATATCATATTTGATAATGAACACACAATATATATATACCTAAATATTTGTTATAAAAATGTTACTACTAATTTTAAATTATTTTAATATTGTCTTACCATTATAAATTATGTTTTATAAAGAATACTTAGAGCGGTGGTTTATAAATATAATATATGTATATATATATATATATATATATATATATTATATTTATAAAGAAATTCATCAATTTAATATATATATATATATATATATATATATATATTAAATTGATGAATTTCTGTGTACTAGAGATACACTTATGAATAAATTCAAACATGAAAATAATATGCAAAAAGTAATGGAAAATATCCTTTCAGGCGAGTAATTAATATAATGGATGAATATAATATTAATTTTACATATATTAACTAATATTACAAATTTTCTCCATGTCTAAATCTATGAAATTTTACCGAATAATTAATATTTATTTAAATATACTTTTGATGAAATTGTAAAATCATTTATAATGTTAATTTTTATTGTAACATTTTTATATAAGTATTCTTTTTTTTTCAATTTTCATACATATATATTTATTAATCCGTTATTATTAACTATTTATATTTGAATTTATAACAGTTTTAAAAAATATATTAATATATATATATACTTACTATTTAGTATTTAGTATATATATAGTAGATAATAAATTATATTTTAATTTAAAATTTTATTTTAAAATAGGTTTATAGAAATTTAGTATAAATAATTTTCCTTTATAAAAATAGTGGAACATATTTTTCATTAAATTTTCTTTAAATTTCCTTGAAATCATAACGATATAACATTCAATTAAATATTAATTATCTATGACAATAATAATAATACTCTAATTTATAATATATTATAACTACGTTATTTGTTAATGTTTATATTCAAATTTACGTGTTCATTTTTATTATATATTATATTCAAACTATTATGAATGAATAGGTACATAGCGCCTCCGTGTTTGTCAATTCCAAGAGATACACGACGTGTCCTTACTAGGGTATTAATTAAATATGAGTATTTCTCGGACTGAAATATAAAAGAGGCCAAAGTACAACTTATTATGTTTTATTGTACAGGTCTACAGCATATTCTCTGTTTATGTTTACTTATTATGTAATATTTACATGTGAAAGAAGAGTGGAATGGAGTGGAGTGGAGTGGAGTGGAGGGGAGTGGAGTGGAGGGGAGGGGATTGGGGTGGAGTGGAGTGAAGTGGAGTGGAGTGGAGTGGAGTGGAGTGGAGTGGAGTGGAGTGGAGTGGAGTGGAGTGGAGTGGAGTGGAGTGGAGTGGAGTGGAGTGGAGTGGAGTGAATATTAATTCTATAATTTTCATTCGACATTGGATATCGTATATCAGTTAATCCCTTTGAGGTTATTATTGTCGGCCTCTTTGATATTGTTATGAAATAATGTGTTAACATAAGAGAATGCCAGAGTGTGTGAGTGCGCGAGTGGGAATGTGAAAGTTTAACGGAGTGTTAAAGAACTAATTTGCATACAATGTATGCTTTATAACAAATTGTTAACTTCTGGTCATCATCGCACTAAACCCTACCCCGCATCGCACTAACTACACTAAGTAGGTCCTACTCCATATATGGGGGGTTTTGGCATATATGTCATATTCCACCACCCCTTCCCCAACTCCGTCTACCATACCATACGATACGTACTAAACTGAAAACACGTAACATTCCGCTTCCCGCACCGCACAGATCAGGATGAAAGAAGTATACGAAACAGAGACCCACATCTACATCGTGCTTGAGCTAGTAACCGGCGGAGAACTCTTCGAAAGGTTAGAGGTACACCCCGTGGTAACGGAGCCACGCCTCCCGTTAACCCTACCACGCCCCTAGTCGAGTTACTTAACCCAGCACCACAACCAGCACCAGAACCAGCACTTAACCCCGCTCGTCCGTTTCTCGTCAACGGAGCGAGTCATCACCATATACAATGTGAAATATAGATAAACTTTGATTTTCCTTATGTAATATAGTTTGTAACAATCGCCTTGATTGTTTGCCGAAGGTCAAAAGTTGGCTTACTAAATGCATGCACCGCACTGCACGCAATATGCCGGAGCTAGATGGCAGATACGATCGCTTTTACTAGGTGAATAAGGGAGAGGCACTTTTACTAGGCGAATAAGGGACAGGCACTTTTACTAGGTTTCTCTGTTGCCTAGCGACCATTAATTACAATCAGTCGGAGATGTGATACAATTACACGAACTTGACAGATGTTACACTAGGTACACGATCCACTATGTTTTATTAATTCACGGTGATGAAGATGACATATCTACTTATCTAGTCACTGATCGTAAACAATCTACTCTCGAAAGTACAAATAATAATTTGCATTGCAGATTTGCTTGTTGTAGACTATTCACTCCTAGCATTTGGAATAAGGCATTACTTTATGTTTGGACATTTGGCATTAAAGTAATGCATCACATTAAAGGTCATCAGTTACATTAGGGATTATCAGTTTAATTAGAGGTTATACGTTGAATTAGAGGTTATAAGTTGAATTAGATGTTATACGTTTAATTATAGGTTATAAGTTGAATTAGAGGTTATACGTTGAATTAGAGGTTATACGTTGAATTAGAGGTTATAAGTTGAATTAGAGGTTATAAGTTGAATTAGAAGTTATACGTTGAATTAGAGGTTACACGTTGAATTAGAGGTTATAAGTTGAATTAGAGGTTATAAGTTGAATTAGAGGTTATACGTTGAATTAGAGGTTATAAGTTGAATTAGAGGTTATAAGTTGAATTAGAAGTTATACGTTGAATTAGAGGTTATAAGTTGAATTAGAGGTTATAAGTTGAATTAGAGGTTAAACGTTGAATTAGATGTTATACGTTGAATTAGAGGTTATAAGTTGAATTAGAGGTTATAAGTTGAATTAGAGGTTATAAGTTGAATTAGAGGTTATACGTTGAATTAGAGGTTATAAGTTGAATTAGAGGTTATAAGTTGAATTAGAAGTTATACGTTGAATTAGAGGTTAAACGTTGAATTAGAGGTTATAAGTTGAATTAGAGGTTATAAGTTGAATTAGAGGTTAAACGTTGAATTAGATATTATACATTGAATTATAGGCTATAAGTTGAATTAGAGTTATCTGCTTCACCTGATGTCATCAGTTTCATCTGAGGTCGTTAGTTGAATTAGTTACAATAGTTGCAACGAATGATTTACGTATTGCGTAATATGGAAATTAACCTTTAACCCCGTACGAAATTCCAACAGGATCGTCACCAAGGGAAATTACAGCGAAAGCGATGCTGCCGATTGTATATTTCAGATTCTAGAAGGTATCAAGGTTAGGATTCTCTCTTGGAGATATTGACTTGAATGGAAATTCTGAGTTGAAATTGGGAATGTATGCGGAGTGAATTATCATTAGAGTTAAGTGGGTAGTGGATAAAGCGGAACATACACCCGTATCTGAAGATACAAGTACGTAAAAGTACTTCAGATATCTTTGGAGTATGCAGGTGATATGCCAATATGAAAGGTATACTAATATATATATTATATGTATGTTTTATATATATGTATATCATTAGTTGACATTATATAGAGTCTACTTATAAGCTAGTGGATTTATAACATTAGCACTCTATGAAATCATATATATATATATATATATATATATATATATGTGTGTGTGTGTGTGTGTGTGTGTATGTGTGCGTGTGTTTATGGTACATATTATATTATATGATAATTAAAACTATATTAATTATATTTTATAAATTATTATTTACAATGAGTAAACACATGAATACAGGTGTAATCATATAAGTAGTAAATATTAATACATCATTATGTAATAGTTATTCTCAACAAACGATATATAAAAGTATTTCCAGTTTCTAGTTCTATAAATACATTTTTGAAGAATAAATTGTAGAAAAATTGTTTTTATATTTAATCCTATAAAAATGGATTATTCGTAAAGTATCACAACATATCTTGGTTATAATACCAGTTCTAAAATTTAATATTAATGAATGTCCGTAAAATATATAATGTTTGTCTGATATTATTTAATATAAAGCTGCGATAATTAGTGTATAATGTATATTGTGCATTACCCAGTGTAAAAAGTAAAAAGTACATTGTATAACTAAAATACACTGAGCGCTGTACAGTTTAAACTATACAGTGTACATTTTAAACTGTACAGTATACAGTGTACACTGTACAGTGTACAGTGTACAGTCTGCTACAAAGCCCAACACTAACGACAATGTATGCTAATTCTATTTGACATGTCAGAGGTTGGGAAGAGAGTTGGGAGGAGAGTGGTGTCTATACATATTATTGTATTGATTCCAATACTATGAGACCCGTTCCCATAATTACGGCCCATCATTTGGAGGCATTTGACATTTGGCATTCACTTCATTAGAAATATATATATATATATATATATATATATATATATATATATATATATATAGTATGAATATTTATAAATGTAAAATTAAAATATTCATATATTTCCATATAATATATATATATATATATATATATATATATATATATATATATATATATATATATATATATGGGAGTGTGTGTGTGATGGTACATCACAATTTATATATATATATATATATATATATATATATATATATATATATATATATATTTAAATATGTATATCTATATGTCATATAACAGCTATCTCTCCATTCTTAGTATCTTCACGACAATGAAATCGCTCACAGGGACCTCAAGGTTAGTTTATAAATAGATATTGACGCCAATGCACGCCCACACGTTATATGAACATATGGTAATGTCGTGTTCATTTATACGCTCTAGTAACTTGGTGGATTTCCGGTTATAATTTATATTTAATGCTCCAATTACAATGTACGATGTTATATGCAATTTTTTAAAAGTAAAAATCTCGGAACACATTTTAATTCAGCCATATCGAATTACATGTGTTTATGCTTATAGCTATACACACCTCTTAGTGCAGTGCGATAATTGTGCGATGATTGCGCAATGATTGCGTAACGCCCATTTATCGTTTTTACGTAATCGCAGCCCGAAAACCTCCTGTACGAGAACTGCACGGACGCGTCTGTTCTGAAAATAGGTCGGTATTCCTACTCGAGTTAGCGCTTCCTTACCCGGTAACGATGTTAATTGGTGAGGTCTTGTTTGCCCAACTTCCTGAACAAATCGATACTCATCTGACCAGAAAACAATCACAATTATTACATGCATTTTACATAGTTTTATTGATTTCTTATTATATATATATATATATATATATATATATATATATATATATGTATGTATATGCACAATGTAGATTATACGAGTTTCTATTTAACATTTAATATTCATTTTATTAATTTCGTTAATAACCACGAATTTAATTCGCATGGAATATATGAAATATTTGAATATATTAAAAACGAAATCAGTAAATAATAATAATAATAATAATAAATCGAATTATAGCATATATGTATACATTAACCTCCACCAATACATACATACACATACATACACTCATACACCCACGTACAGAACACACGCACACACGCACACATATACACACGTACAGAACACACGCACACATATACACACGTACAGAACACACGCACACATATACACACGTACAGAACACACGCACACATATACACACGTACAGAACACACGCACACATATACACACGTACAGAACACACGCACACATATACACACGTACAGAACACACGCACACATATACACACGTACAGAACACACGCACACATATACACACGTACAGAACACACGCACACATATACACACGTACAGAACACACGCACACATATACACACGCACACATCAAACATTAATTAATCGCATATTTGTAGCCGATTTCGGTTTATCCAAGATATCGTCTGATCACGTGCTTCTCCAGACAGTCTGCGGAACTCCCGGGTACTGTGGTTAGAGATATCCATAGTGAAATTATATAATGTTTCAACGAGATCCACTTTCTATTGTTAATTGTACATAGTTATAACTACGTCTAAATATATGTATTGATGGCTTATTTTTTACGACGTGGCAATTATAGAAAATTCACATATTCATCTTATTATTTTACATTGTAGTAATTTGCATTTTATATAAATCCGTATATGGAAAAAGTAAAATTAATTGCTTATAATAAATATTTCAATATTAGTAATTCGCATGTTGCGTCCGCTATTTCCACCATTATAATTAAAACTTGAGTCATCGTAATATATTACGTAATTAATATATACATTACAAATTATAAATGATTTATATACATTAAAACACAATATTACCAAAATAATTGGTTGCGAGTAATGCATCATAATTCAATTAGTTGTTGAATGCCTTGAAGGTACAATTTTTAAATTCAGAATTTATATTTAATTACTTTATTTTTATCTATGCACAACTATATATTATATAGTATTAAATATATTATTTTATTATATAATCATACAAAAAAATAATTGCATTATCTTGCGTGAATTAATTACACATAGGGATTCATAATATTAGTATTTCTATTAGTTATAGAATAGATATGCAAATAAGAATCTTTGTAATATTGGTTAAATCTAAAAATCAAGTTTAATTATAGTTTTATGAAATTTGCGAAATTTAATTACTTAATTAATTAATTAATTGTAATTATAATAATATATATATACATATATATATATATATATATATATATATATATATATATTTATATATATATATGATATACTTATTTCAGTATACTCACATAAAGTGGCTATATCATTATCACTAAAATAAATAAAATATTGAAATAAGTAATTAAATATATATATATATAAAAACCAGTGCAATATTTTATTATCTTTCCTTCGAATAATATTTTGTTACAATTTTAAAAAACACTAATTTCTATTATATATATATAATTTATATATGTTCTATTATATAAATATATAATATATAATAAAGTAATTAATTAATAATAATAATATTTTAATTAATTTGAACAATTTTACTAAGTTAATAATTAAACTATAACTTTAATATAAAAAATATATTTATAAATTAACAATAATAGTGGAACAATCATATATGATTCATATATATGAATCATATATGAATCATATATGAATCATATATGAATCATATATGAATCATATATGAATCATATATGAATCATATTATATTATATAGAAAAAAATAGATGCAAAAATAGATGCAAAAATATAAATAATATTTATATTTGTAAAATATATCGTGTAAGATTGATATTTAGATTATATAAACCTATGTTTAATAATATATAGTATTGATTTTATTATATACGTTTTTTAAATTACTATGCCATCTAATTTATTATAATATTATTTTAATATTATTATTGATATATATCATATAGTAATCATAATTATTAGATGAGCTGAATTAGCATTACCTATATGTGCATATTATTTACAATATTGATATATGTTCATTAAAATAATCAAATATGTTTTTCTAATATTGATATCGAATGTTGTCATAACTTACTAATACTATATTAATATATATTATAAAGAGCTACCCTTGTTTGATTGTAAATTATTTACACTAAATTCAATATATGTGTTTTATATTTGAATAGTTTTCATTAATTAATAAACTATCTTAAAATTTCTATGCATATATACGTCGTAAGTCGTACGTCGTACATTGTAGGATCATATTGATCTATAGATCGTGATCTAAATTACGAATAAAATATATATCATTCTATGTATATAAATAATTATTTGCAATAAACAATAGTGTATTATAAGTATATAAAACAAATTTACTATTATATATAATTATATATATATATTTGTATATATATATATATATATATATATATATATTATATATATATATATTTTAAAATCGTTTTAATTAAAACATATATATATATATATATATATATATATATATATTCTATAGTAAATTTACCACGGAATACATACATTTACTAATTAAAATTATCTATGTAATTTGAATATCATAAAAATTAATAAAAATAATATTAATTTTAATAATATATAAACTATTATTAAATATATTATTATCCTAATATAATAATAATTATAATTATATTATAAATTATAAAAAATATATTCATAATAAATATAAATGTATTTTTCACAAAGTATTTTATTTGAATCTAAACTTAATTATTGAAACCATGTTTTAGTAAACTAAAAAATGCATTTTAAAATATATTTATAGTTAGAAATGATATTATTTTTGTAATATCATAAATATGGATTTTTTATATCTATTATTTTTTAAAGATCATATTATAACCATAGTGAAATAATGTCTCCATTAAAATGTAAGTCGATTGTAAATATAGATTAAATTTCATTTATTGTGGATCACCGAATTCTGTGACCATAGTATAATTGATATTTTATCGATAATCTAATATATATATATATATATATATATATATATATATAATTAAAAAACAATTTGTTTATCGTGTATAAATTGTATACTATTTATATATATTATAATATATATATATATATATATATATATATATATATATATATATATATGTGTGTGTGTATTGGTGTGTGTATGTGTGTGTGTGTGTGTGTGTGTGTGTGTGTGTGTGTGTGTGTGTGTGTGTGTGTGTGTGTGTGTTTGTATATGTAATTTATATTATAATATATTATATAACATACTATTTGTCATAAAATAATAATTAATTCAAATGTTGAACTCTCTGTTTAGATATCTTAATTTCATAATAAAATATATATTCGGAACTTAAAATAATTATAATGTCATTTTATAACTTTATTAATGTACAGTATTCAATAATATATGTAAAGTAATACATGCTATAAGTTACATATAATTATATATATTTATTATTATAATTTAAAATTATAATATTATATATTTTTAACAAAATACAATACTTTAATTTCATTAAATTTAAATCCATAATTATATATATATTATATGATATACATTATATACGATGGTTTATATTTAATATAGTATAGTATAATTTATGTTTATTTTTTAAACATAAATTTTCACTATAAGTAAACAAAATTAGCAATTATTGTAAACTAATGTAAACTTAAAAATATATAAAATATCAATATTATTTTAAATAAAAATGTATTGTACTTGATATATCAATATACACTAAAAAATACTTACAAATACAAAATATTGATAAACACATTTAGTAGAAAACCGATAATAAAACTAATAAGATGCTTTTGACAATGTCCAACGGTAATACAATTGTTTCCAAGGATGTCAATAATACAATCGGATTTGAGTCTGGTCACAGCTTTCTTGTTTATCCTGAATATAGATTTAATAACAAGGCCAAGAGATATTATATCGGAAGTGAGAACTTCTCCGATGTACATAATATGTCTATTTTATTTTAGGAAGCTCTCTATATATATATATATATATATATATATATATATTGTTAATATGATTATACGATAGTCACATCAAGTACATGTGCAATACCGTATTGGGGAATTATAATATATGGTATTAATCTATTATCTAATCTTCTATTTTCTTAAATCTAAAGTCATAATCATAATATATATAATATATACAACGAAAAAAAATATATATATATATTTATAACTATAACAACATATATAGCTGTTAAAAAGTGTTATTTTTGGTAAATAATAAATTAATAATGCATGCCTAGTGTGGTTTAGATTATATATATATATATATATATATATATATATATATATATATATATATAAATAATTTAAACAACACTAGGCATGCATTATTAATTTATTATTTACCAAAATAAAACTAAGAGTTATAATATATTTATATGTTGTTATTTAATATAATATTTTGGCAATATGTGAAAAGGAGTAAGTAGTAAGGAGTATGTATTCACTATATAGATTAAGATCATCTAGCATCAACAATTACCATACATACTAAGGCATTCAATTTTAAGGAAATATTATACATAAAATATAACTTTATAAGTTACGTAAGAAATATATTGCTAATGGGCCTTGAGGCGTGTGTATAAGCACGGTTTTGTGGGGAGGCCTTGATATTACCAATATCTTACATAGCCTCAGGATATATACAGGATATCTAGATAGCAGTCAGATATATAACTATATCGATTGCGATATCGATAACACCGAGTGTATTTATATTATGTAATTATTAATATTTAAAAAATTCTGAATATTTTGGATATAAAATAAAATTAATTTTTTAAATTAGTAAATTCTAGTTTATATAATGCATTGTAGTATACATAGTACAATATAGTGCATATAGTTCACTATAATATATAGTGTATATAGTAAACTATATATACTATATTATATGTATTATACTATAATACACTTTATTGTATATAGTACACTATAGTATACTATAGTGTAAACACTACACTGTGGTGTATATAATACACGATATAATCTTAAAATGCTATAGTGTACAGTGTACACTATACACTGTACAATGTACACTATACACTGTACAGTGTACAATATAGCATTTTGTACGTAATCGCATGAACGGATAGTAATCTAGATGTAGATCTAATTCATTGGAAACAATTCTTATTGTTTGATAAAACAACAAGAATGGTTTCCAATGAATCGTAGGTGTTTCGCAATTCTTACGTCACTCAATTACACTTGTCCAGCAATATTACTGAGTATTAATACTGTATTATAATGTTTCCGATAATCGCGTATCTAAATATTAATATTACCTCATCAATCTCGAAGCGCCGGAAGTACTGAAGAAAATCAAATACACACGGGCGGTGGACATGTGGGCAATAGGAGTAATCGCCTACATCTTGTGAGTACTCGTTGCGTAACACCCCATCCCACCGATTGCCGAATAACGGGCAGTTACATAATGCGCATTCGTCCGTTGTGTACCCAGCAAACAGAGTGATGTAATATTTTGTACAAAATCCATTGATGTGTTCACAAAAATAAAAAAATAATATAAAAGAAATTCTGCAATGCAAAAAATGAAATTACCTGGATTGTTTGCTGGGTAGTTAGTATTATGAACAGTTATTGATGATTTACTATTTTATTATCTAACACTGGGTGTTGTTACAGTTATAAAGTTTAATTTCCATTATTGTTTCATTCTAAACTACTATCAAACATAATGGGAGTGACTATATATATATATATATATATATATATATATATATATATATATATATATATATATATAAACACTCAATAACTCACAATGTGCAGCCATGAAGATATGATTTAAAATACCACTTCGTTTCTCCAGATAAGTCGTTTCCTCTAATTATAGAATTGGTTTGATCCATTAAATATCCAGATAACTTGAGAGACTTATTTATCATTTATTATAATATCCCGATTACCTAACACACGAACTGCACTACTACATGCTATTGCTTGGCTGTTATCTGTACAACTATATAGTGCACAACTATACGTAAACAACCTTCTAAAATACGCCCTTTACTACATTCTACTCCATATCAGTTCTTTTTAGGATACGCCCCTTTAAGCCACTCCCCTCTAAGTCACGCCCTTCGACAGATTGTGCGGTTACGAGCCATTTTATGATGACGACCAGGCACGGGTATTCAAGAAAATAATGAAGTGTGACTTCAAGTTCCATAAGGAATGGTGGTCAGATATCAGCGAGAACGCAAAGGTTAGCTAGGACACTCGATCCAGGCACGAGTACAGTGTAAACAATATATTGTATATTATAAAGTATACTTTATATAATGTCAATGAAAAATACATAACCTCATGTAAAGTGTACAATGAATAATGTACAATGTACAGTGTACAATGCACAGTGTACAATGTACAATGTACAGTGTACGGTGTATAGTGTACAATGTACGGTGTACAATGTACACGTGATTCGATATGCCCAGGTGATATTTCATCACCATGACATCATACTTCTCTCGTAATTAAATAAGTAATTGCTTCTCACACCTAATCATTAGCTTAATCAAATATTACAAAGAATGTAACAAATCAAGTGCAGTTGATTTAGTTAACCATTGATGTTTTCTACTTAAATATTATACAAGGACAATTGTTTAACATGAGAATATTTTATTAACTATTAAATAAGCTGGGGTGACCTAGATACCTAGGAGATATGTTATGCGATACTGTTCATTCTATTAATAGCCGTCATTTATTCGCCGCTTATATAATACTTGATTCACAGCATCTCATCACTAATTTATTGGTGTTGGATCCTGGGAAAAGATTGACCGCTGGTCAAGCGCTGCAACACCGTTGGGTTAAAGGTAAAGCTTGCAGGAACCAACATTTAGAAAACACTGTTCGCAATCTCAAAGAATTCAACGGAAGGAGGAAAATGAAGGTTCTTAATGAAATTATTTTGCTTAATTCTATTGCACCTCACTCTCCACCTCACTCTCCACCTCACTCTCCACCTCACTCTCCACCTCACTCTCCACCTCACTCTCCACCTCACTCTCCACCTCACTCTCCACCTCACTCTCCACCTCACTCTCCACCTCACTCTCCACCTCACTCTCCACCTCACTCTCCACCTCACTCTCCACCTCACTCTCCACCTCACTCTCCACCTCACTCTCCACCTCACTCTCCACATCACTCTCCACCTCACTCTCCACCTCACTCTCCACCTCACTCTCCACCTCACTCTCCACCTCACTCTCCACCTCACTCTCCACCTCACTCTCTACATCACTCTCCACCTCACTCTCCACCTCACTCTCCACCTCACTCTCCACCTCACACTCCACCTCGCTCTCCACCTCGCTCTCCACCTCGCTCTCCACCTCACTCTCCACCTCATACTCTACCTCACTCTCTACCTCACTCTCCACCTCACTCTCCACCTCACTCTCCACCTCACTCTCCACCTCGCTCTCCACCTCATTCTCTACCTCACTCTCTACCTCACTCTCCACCTCACTCTCTACCTCACTCTCCACCTCACTCTTTACCTCACTCTCTACCTCACACTCCACATCACTCTCCACCTCACTCTCCACCTCACTCTCCACCTCACTCTCCACCTCACTCTCCACCTCACTCTCTACCTCACTATCTACCTCACTATTAACCTCACTCTCCACATCACTCTCCACCTCACTATCTACCTCACTATCTACCTCACTCTCCACATCACTCTCCACCTCACTCTCTACCTCACTCTCCACATCACTCTCCACATCACTCTCCACCTCACTCTCCACCTCACTCTCCACCTCACTCTCCACATCACTCTCCACATCACTCTCTACCTCACTCTCTACATCACTCTCCACATCACTATCGACCTCACTCTCCACATCACTCTCCACCTCACTCTCTACCTCACTCTCCACATCACTCTCCACCTCACTATCCACCTCACTCTCTACCTCACTATCTACCTCACTATCTACCTCACTCTCCACATCACTCTCCACCTCACTCTCTACCTCACTCTCCACATCATTCTCCACATCACTATCTACCTCACTCTCCACATCA
>OZ038312.1:23030027-23051289 GCA_964035775.1 Osedax frankpressi
ATCGCACAGGCTGCCGCTAATGCTATTATGGCTTTCAAGATGAGCAAATTAAGTAGTCTGTCACTAGAACCTTCGCAGGAGAAACCTATAGAGATGCCTACGATGGGGACCCAAGTTCAGAAGGCTGTTGAACAGCTGTAGCCTATGAGGTCATCGCGGAGGTGAATACTATGTAAACGGGCTATGCGGTACGATCGAGCTGATGACGATTGAAACCTTTGTCCCGAGTCGATTTACTAGTTGCTGACTAATGATATCAAGGAATAATTAAGGCAATACTCTATAGCAACGGATCGTAAAATAGATTCAATTAGGCCAATAGCGTTTACATAGGAATCTACCTTAATAATGTCCCTATCTCATGTAGTGTCTAGTATTCTTCCTAATATGGTGTACTTCCTCCTACTCATCACCGTGTTCTCGACAATCTCACATTCCGTCTCCTCACATTCTACCTCACACATTCCTTATGCATATTAACCTCCTCCTTACACTTCTTCCGAATCTAATGAATATCACCACTAACCCTCGACACGTTTAATCTTACTAATTATCCTCCCATTTGCATCATATCACCTTCGTCCTTTTCTCCACCCATGCATACCCCCATTTCGAGTATTTGCTATATTCCCGATATTACCGCCAATCCACATCGACTGATTCGTTGCTATCCGAAGCTACAGTCACGACTCAGTGAATATACGTTACGTCATACTGTTTGATACATAACGATATTTTATCGTTCGAATTTCCAACGATTCCGTTGAATTCTAATAACTGTATATTTACTTATTAATAATACTTATTATATGCTATTACTATAACTATTATTATAATATAAAATCGTATATATATATATATATATATATATATGATTCACTCCATTATTTCCAATATTCGTATATTGGAATTATCACATATTATTAATGTAAATTAACATATGTACCAAATAATGTATATTTAATAAATATTAATAAATATAAATATTATGATTCGTATTATTATGTTAGTTTATAAACTATAGTTTTATTGTAGACATTTCCTTAATCAGTACAAATTGTGAACATATTTAGTAGTATAGTGTCTCTAAAACTGCTGAGAATATATATATGTATATTGTTTACATAAATGTTTTTTCAAAATCAATATAATTCATTAATATTTTGTAACATTCCACGACTTTAGAATGTAGATATATTCGTATATAGGTTTATAGATATATGATATCAAATTACTTAGCCACTTTATTATATTGATCTATTTAAAAACACTTTTAGAAATAATAACTTCTTCCCCATATGTAATTAGTATGTTAATCCTATTCACAGTAAAGATTTCTTAATAAATGTAAATTATTACTAAAATCAATTAACGATAATAATAATACTTATGTTACATGATGTATGAGCAATCAGATTTGATATTAAACTAAAATAATGTTATCTAGATACTGTGGATATGATATTATCATCGTATAACAAAACTAATTTTTAAAAATTCTAGATAAGAACGTATATACTTAAAACTCAATATGTCGTCTATAGTTTATCAAACACTACAATTTAAATATACAAAACATATATATTTTTTAAACAAACAAACTATATTTAAACAAACCATAAAATCGAACTTAATAACAAAAATACGACCGTGAAATTAATATATAAGAGAAAATAAAGGTGAGATAAATAATAGCAAATATTAATAATATTGTGGTTAAATCGTAATGCTGAAGAAAATTAAAGGGACCAATTAAATTCATACACTATAAAATGTTGATGGATATTTGCAAGTAATTTGAAAATTAGTATGACGATTGTGTCATTTTTGTAATATTGAGGCAAAATATATTTAGTTTCTTTATATTAAAATTGTTATACACAAACCATAAGTAATGCGTATATATTGTGGTTCAAAATAAGATACAAAAGAAACATATTTACATCTTCAGGATACTTTATAACAAACGAATACATGTGAATTAAAGTACTCATTTCATTGAATTAATCATTCTATACATTTCTAGATTACACCTTTATAACCTGTACTTATAATGTGTACAATATTTGTGAAACAGGTTTCACATGGTTTAACCTGATTACCAACCTTTAATGTTGGCGATTTTCTAATTTCATATAACTAAAAATAACGATACAAAAAATTAATTACATATTCATTAGAATAGTTATTTACTATATTTAAGCGAGGGAAAATACTTTACTTGGTCCAGAATTCGATGATGAAATAAGTGAAATATCATCTGCATACAATAAATGATTAATAATATTACAATTAATACTACACCCAACATATATTGCATTACGAATATTACTGTGTTCGTCATAATAAATATTTTGAAAAAACGGCGGTAAAATGTGAACCTGTCAACAACTGTACGACATTATCTAGGAAATATTCACTATTTTATTTGCTGCTCATTTTTTATTTAGCATACCAGAAATATAGAAATGATGAGTTCCATAGGGAAATTTCTGTTGACTAAGATATAAGTGTGTAATTAATACTTATATAATTACTTTTGTCAAAGTATGCACCAAGAGAGCTATTTTAGGCTATATGTGTATACTATACACTGTATATATATATATATATATATATATATATATATATATATAGCCTAAACTTCTCTTATATAGTATTGTTATAATATGAAATCAATTCATTCATCGTATACACATTAAGTCAGTTTATGAATTGTTTATGAAACCTAATTGATTAAAAGAACTGTTGATAAATGTGTTACATGTATTTACGGTAATTAATTTTAGTGTCTTATTTACTTCCTTCATAAATATTGTTCATAAACTGCGTTAGAAATTTGTCGATAATTAGAATATTCAGTAATGGATTTTTAATAACAGGTGTTACACAAAATTCAATCGTACTATCTTGTAAATATTTATTATTTATACGTATATTAAAGAGAGTAGTATACTTCTCAAGAAGTTTTATAAGAATATATTAAATATTCGGATAATATAGTTTCTAACAATGTATTGATTTTCAAATTTTTTTTTGCATTAACTAAGTCTGTAATATTTATAAATTGTCGAGGTTAAAAATTAACCTTGTGAATTATTGACATAGATATTATAGAATTAAAATTATAAAGTGTTCGGTAATTGCTATACCAAATTTCAAGAATATCATAGGTACTAGAATTACCTAATATATTGTATATTTGTTTGTATATTGAGTTGTTGTATAAGTATCACAATTTTAGTTTATCATTATAGTAACAAATGTTAAAATAATACAAAAATAATGAAAATGAATACTTTACTATAAATAAATAAGTAGGTTTTAAGATCACAACAATATTGGAAATTCGAAGTTGAAATCCAATAAAAATTATAACGATATTTGCAATATTGAAAACATATTTCTTTTATTCTATTATGAGATTGATCCAAGGATTGATTTTGATATTCTCATATTGTTATTGTTTAATAATATATTCGATAAGTAACATTACCGTCAATAGATGATCAAAAAGTATTTAGGATTGTTTAAATTGTTGTAACATTTATAATAATTAGTATGATTAACTATTATTTGATTAATTTAATTAACTTTTCTAATACATTTTTGTTGTCTAACTATCTTCCGTATTTTTGAACTCCAATTGTATAATACGTTTGTATTATTATTGAAACTAACTGATAAATTTGGCGAATATTTATAACTAAGGTTAAAGATCTAGATCGATAATGATATTTGATAAAATGCCCTCGGAAACAATTGTTGAATGCCAATGTTAAATTCTATTTTTAATTGATCATCGATTAAAAAACTGTTTATTATTTTATTTATTCAAAGGTATATTAAAATATATTTAAGGTTAATATATTAAGGTTAATATATTAAGGTTAATATATTTAAGGTTAAAATATATTTAACATAAAATATATTTTTCAAAATTTCCGCAAAACTCAGAGTATTGGTATATCAATAATAAAAGAGTATTTTTTTATAATTAGAATAGCATTTATAGAGAATTAAGATTAATTAATGAATATTACTGATAAAGGCCAGTGTAAATCAAATATAAATATAAATCCATCAAAAGCTTAGTCTATTAATATTACTAAGTGTTGCATACTATAATAATCTTTGATTTATTTAAATAATTATTAATAAATATGAGTGGAGTAGAAAGGGCACTTGGACTATTAAAAAATTTACCGAGGGCTACATTAGGTAATATAAAAGCTTTACCTGGACAACGATTGAGAGTTTGTATGTATTTTAATATATATGTTGATAATTGAAATTGCAAAGAAATCACGCTATATAATCATAAGATTTAACTATAGAAATATAATTTACAATTATTTATAGTCTCAAATATATAATTTAATAGAAATTGTATGTTTTAAAAACTGAAATGAAGTAAGATATTACATTTCACTAATACCTGAGTTAATATTATAAATCTATATATACAGTTCAATGTTCTGTTCACTTTAATGTATATCAAATATGATCTAGTTTAATTATTGAAACATTTATATACAATTATACAATCCTAGTGAGTACTATTCACTGAGTAGGTATATGTAATCAATACGAACACTTAGTTTTCCTAATCTACATTATATTCTTTACATAAAATTTTTTAAAATTAATTAATTTTATTTTAAATATAATCTGAGTTAAGAAATTACATGTACACATTATTTATATTGTCAATTATCAACCATAAAATTGGTAAATGTGTATTTTATATCTAAATTTTAAAATGTTATATTCATAATATAGTTATTACCAGATTATTGGTATCACAATAAATAGTAAACAGTATATTCGATACTTCTAAATTTATATATTATTTATAGTATTCTTATTTTTTAATTTTGAATGACACAAATTGTTCAGAAACAAAACAGGAGGGGTCAGCATGGTGGAAGAAAATGCGGCCGAGGAAATAAAGGTCAAGGCCAACGTCAGACATTGTCCCCGATTGGATACGAAGGAGGCTCTACCCCATTCCACATGAGAATACCAAAAGAACCATATTACAAAGGCGTACAGTAAGTGATTCTTTTCTCTCAATTCCTTTGTTAAAATCATTAGTTAATGTATTAGGTTTTGTTTTAAAATTCAATTTGCTTTATTTAATATTATTTTAAATAATAATATGACTATATAACTTCTCAGACAGTATTTACTTCGATAAATATAAATTGTAATATATAATTTATTTAAACTTTTTAGTGATTACTGAGAAGTTTATTTTGATTTGATAAATTTAAGGTCACATATATAAATTTAATATATTACGACCTAATTCCCAACATTGCACTGCCTACATCTCCTCACCTACTCACATCTACACTCCCGCTCTCTCCTCTCCTCTACATCACATCATCCCCCTCTCCCCTCCTCAGCATGAAACGCGAGTATCGTCCGTTGTCACTGTTACAACTACAGCGTCTCATCGACATGGGTTCTCTTGACACTCGACGACCTATTGATTTGTCAACGCTCTGTCAAACTGGCGTGTACAGCGTTGATGCCGAGGCTAGGCAGTTTGGTGTTAATCTCACTGACGAGGTCAGAGAAAATCTAGGCATGCTTTTCTAAATTTTAATAACTATTATATCATACTTTCGATGATTTAACAAAGCGATTATAATAGTTTTAATTAAAGTTACATAAATGTTATTGTTCGTAATAGGTGGGTTGATTTTCATTACTTTTCAATACTTTCTTCCAATAAGGGCTTGTGTTTCGAATCACATTGATAATTAAATCTTATTTTTCAAGAGATATATGCTTATATAACATTTAAGGTGGTTTTTGAGGAGTGGGGCTTACTTCAATAGTGGGGCATAACTTATCCGTTAGAATTAGTAGTTTAATTCTGTTCCTAACTTTGTATGTTTTTTTGTTTAACCTTGATTTTGTTATAACATTCCTGGATTAAATCCTCCTTCGACTGAATATTCTGGCCGACCACATATTCAAGTTGACCGCCATGGCCCACAGGGAATTGATATATTCGAGGCGTGCATTAACATTGAAGTGCAGAGAGCGTCGGAGGCTGTCATTGCAGCAGTAGAGAAAAATGGAGGCACCATAATCACGAGGTACCTGGACGGAGTAGCTGTGCAGGCCATGAACGACCCGAAGGTAGGTAATCGCTGCCGTACTTTGACCTTGATTTCATTCCTACTACGTTTACTCATAGTAATATAATTAATTATATTTATAATTATTAAGTTTTTACACTTATTATATATAAAGTTATATATTATTCAATATCAATTATTACGATATTTAATTTAATATATAACATCTATATATTTAAATATAATTGACCTATTATTATACTATATATATTTAAGTTAATTAAATAATATAATAATCTATTGCTTTTTAAAATGTAATCAAAAAGAATTGGAATTTCTTATTAGAATAAAAATGTAGAAATATACATATTTTCATAATACTTAATAACTAATAACAATAAGTAAATATACTTTATGTAGAAGCAATATATGAATATGTTTATTAAAATTAAGTTTGTTTTTCTAAGTATCTAAATATTTAGCATTTTATATAATTAATTATGTAATAACATGCTTTATACATTTTTATGGTCACCAGTTGGCAATATTATGAAGTAAGAATTAAATTTTAAATTCAAAAAATAAATATATATTCTGATGGACATCAAAAAACCATATTTATTATATATATAATTGAGTTTTATCATATAAATTATCAATACTTTATGTGAATTATACAATAATTAAATACATTTTAGAAACACCTTTATATTATAATCAATATTTAATTGTGTATTATGTGACACAATTTCCTATAAAATAACTAATTTACATTTATGATGAAATAATTTTACAATAAAATATCAATTATATTTTTGACTTATTAATATTATTATTGTTAATTAAATGTAATTTGTTATTCCATTTGACCAGTATTAACAAACTATGGGTCATGGAGAATTTCTATCTTTTAGTTTCAAAAAATGATTTATTAATTTTATTTTTTGAATTTGGGTTATGGAATAATACATTTTTGGAACTGAATTAAACTATTAAATGTTATTGCAATCTAATTGTACTACTATCATTAATTGTATCATATAATTGTACTTCATTGAAATATTTCTAAATATATATTTACTTTTAAATTAAAATATTTATTTAGTTAATGTCTAATACCTCAAACTAGTGATTAATAAATACATTTTGTGGTGATATGCGCTTATTAAATCTATCAACTTGAAAATAGTATTAACATGCTAACATCTTTTTGCTTATTTTATACTACATATTATTAATTGTCTGCATTCAATTAATTACATAATTGATTTAAAACTTTTTCAAGATTTAACCCTGAAAATATTTTGTTTATTTATCACTTTACAAATTACTTGTTACTGTTAAATTACTTTTTAAATGAAATTTAAATTAAGTTTCTCATGATTTATGTTATGAACAGCCAAATTCATCCGATTTATAGGCATTCTTTGAGAAGTTTGAACCCATACCTCGCTGCAAGCTGCCCCCTATGGATGCACTCGAGTACTATACGTCGGCTAAATATCGAGGCTACCTCGCAGACCCGGCTTTAGTGCACAAAGAGAGAATCGCTCTAGCCCAGAAGTATGGTTACGAGACAACGACGACGTCGTCACCAGTTGGACCAAAGGACCCTCGGCAGATCTGGCACGGCTTGCAACCCGGATGGATCGTAAATCTGACCGATAAGTGCATTCTGAAGCCGACCGACTCCAAGTACCTTCGCTATTTCAGCGAATAGACGGAGTACGAAATGAGATGTTTATTCACAAAGAATTAGAAGATCTGGTGTCCGGCTTGATTGGCATTCTTCGTCTTGTGGTCGGCAGGGTTTGCGTTGATTTCATAGTTTGTAATGGCTACCTGGTCTCTGTTCACCTGGTAATATAGATATAATATTACTAATAAATTTCAAACTAATTGCCGCTTTTTTAATTTTCTATCCATACGTATTTATTAATAATAATTTATAAAGGATATTTCTTCTAATTATAGAAATGAATTTTACATTTTATATAATTAAACTAAAGTGAACAATGTAGACAAACTTTTGTGAAATCTCCTTTTAAACCGATGTAGTAAACTTTTGTGTTATCGGAGCCAAAGTTTTTTGGAAAAAATATAGACAAATATGACACTTGAGAAAACTTTGCGATTCTATAATTATAAACGGTTTTAATTTGTATTGTATTTAATAAAATTATTATAATCTATAAGGCATAAATTGTGCCTATTAAAATGAATAGCAATTTACAATTAAAAACGTAACTGTAACGGATTAAGTGCTAACTTATATATTAATTATATGTTAATTATATTCAAAAGTACACAAACTTGACAGAATATTCAATCTCTCCCTTATGATCTTGATGAATTTCAATTTCTTGGTCAGCTTTTTGGTGAGCTTGCTCAAATGTCATATTCGGCCTATTTTTGAAACTAGAATAGCAGACGAAAGTGGAGTAACGTAAGTGCATATGACGAATTGGAATTACCAGCTATACAACTAGTGTTTAGTGCGCTTTAGTGCATATTGAGTTGCTTACAGTTTCATCGCCGAAGGATGGCTGCCCTGCTCACCTCCGATGACGATTACTCCCTTTAGCCGGATGTCTCCGGTGAACCTGAAACCAATCGAATGCACGCTGTTAGTGTATTGTTTGATATAATCCAGCACATCGTTGTGACTAAACGTCAATGTTGAGGTAAAGAATCTATTTTAAACTATTCTCTAGTTATTTTCAGTTGCATGCTATAAATAGACTGCACGGAAGAAAGTTCAATTTAATTGCGGTTTAATCGCTGCGATGAATAGATAGTACAATTTATTTATCTGCTACATTAGTGTATGTCTTTTTATTGATGCACTACTGGGGCTACAACCTCGATGATGAGTTATAATCGAGGAAGTTATTTATATTGGTGGAGGAGGTTGAGAATAGATCTTTTTAAAGTGTAAATGACAAATTTAATTAGACTTAGTTGTTTTTTTCGAGTTTGCCTAAATTGTTAGTTAATTGATTAAATTATTCATTCACAAATTGATTTCGTTTGTCATCGTTTAATATTGTTCACACTGCACTTACTTAGTCGTAGATATAAATAGAATTTAGCATAGGGCAATGGTTAAAAAAATCAATGGGCACTTCTAACTTGGTGTACTAACGGTATGTTGAATAATAATTCTTCATCGGCATCACTGGACACCGACTGTTTGTGACGAAGCATGAAATTGAATGCGTACAAGAAATTTTCATAATTCATAATGATAATTAATGTAGAGTATTCTATTTTATATTAATTGTCTATAAAATTAGTAGCTAATATTAAAAACTAATAAAAACTATTAAATGATAGATTTTTTATAAAATATATTTTTGCTTTCTATAATGCAAAATTAAATATTGACAAGTACTAATCAAGTTGATAACTTATTATTTAATTTAAGATAACATTTCTTTGAACAGTTACAATTTAGTGATTCTTAACAAGTTCCAAAATGAAACTACTTTGAGAATGAAATTACTGAATAATAAAATTACCAGTCTATTGTTAACATTTCATTAATAATCGAGCAATAGTTATATAAAGTAGTAATATAAATGTATTAAATATTATTACCATATAATATTAAGTAATATTATATGATAATTTTTATTATATTTTAAATAATATAATTCATTCTTTATTTAAAAAAAATAATGAAAAAAAATTAAAGGATTAAAATAAAATGAATATTTTATAAACAATAAATGTCATTCATTTTTACAATCATATCTTGTACAATTGTTTTTCTCCCTGTGTATATTTATAGTTAATTTATTATAATTTAATATAATTATATACTACTTTTTAAGAAATATATTTCTTTAAAGATTGGTCAAATATATATACATATTAATTATGTTTCATGTAAACTTATAATATAATGTGTTCTATTATTATGTTATACATTTGAGAATTAGTAAACCTAAAAATAATTTTATTATGAGATAATTAATTATCTAGTCACGCTTCACAAATTTTCTCAGGTGACTTGTTTTACTATGGTAATATATCTAATGAATATATCTCATTAAATAATTTCTTTTATACAATTTTGAATTTCTTTTATATATTATTATAATAATTTAAAGGATTCTAGAAAACTATTATATATGAGTGATATCACTATGTTTTATGGGATCCTAGGAAACCATATAGGTTATTTAGTTTTGTTATCATATAATAAAAGTTAAAATAAATAGTATAATATTTGCGTCATCTGGTTTATTTTTTTTATAAATTATGATTTAATAAGAATTTAAATTTTTGTGTTATTATTCCAAGACACCAGATTAGGTAACTATTATCTCTACACTAATTCCTAAATTATATAATGATGAAAAATCCCTTAAGGAAAGCACAGCTAACCGAGCAGTTGGTAAAAAATATCACAAACTCGCAAACAATGTATTCCTAATCGAAAATTTCTCAGAATTCAAAAATTTAAGGTATTGCATAATCTTCTCCATTTTTTGCATCATGAGTAAATCTCCAAAAGTTTCTTAACTGCTAATACCGAATGTGTATTTCGCTAATCGAGATATACATAAAATCAAATACTAAATATAATTAGAATTCATAAAAATTAATCATAAGCACGCTGTCCTAATTAAGGTAACTATAGCTAACAATAATTGAAATTGCATAATTAAAGCAAACAAAATCAAAAGATATTATTCAAGGAATCATATAAACTAGTTTCTAGGAATAAAATCTCATTTTTCCAAACTAGATGAAAATATGTTGGAATTTCAATTAGCAGAACACTTTGAAATGAAGAGATCCATAATCCCGAGAATCTCTTCTATATAGCTTGGTTCGACTTAATCTATATATATTAACATTCCACTCTCGATCTTCTTCATAAATTGGCATATTTACTTGTAACCCATATCTTTGTATTAATTGATCAAATTTTCAACGACTCAAAGTTATTTGGCTCAATGAAAACAGCTTCTAAATCGCTTATTATGAAAGCAACAAAGAAAAATTCATAATTTTAATAATTATTGACTAGTGTTGCAATTACCAGCATATTCAAAATGTATAATTATCCCCAGAATAACTTAATTTTTAATATTTAACAATATTCTTTATTTAAACCAAATTATATTTACGCCAGGCCTAAATACTGAAACTGCACTATGCAAAATATTAATGCTAATAGAAAACTACAATTTTAATTATAAGACTTAGATAATGTGATATAATTCCCAAAACTCGTTTATTTCTTACTTATTAACAAAAGGTTAACGAATCAATTTTGTAATGTCAAAATATTTTCATTCTGGGAGAGATATATATAGTAATGTGTATGGAATTTATCAATGAATTCCACCTGGTAGTTATTTAGAAAATAAAATATATTTAAAATGTATGATTTACTATGTCAAAATAGTAAATTCGCTACTATGAGATATTTTATCAATAAGTGTATATAAGATATATTTCTATTATTTATGTAATTGTAAAAATTAAATATAAATAACATTCAAATTTCTAGATATATAATTAATTTTTACAAGACTAAATAACATATATATTATATCATTATTAAGTAATATTATATCGGCATGCATAATGTTGATATTCACTTATTGAGTCAACAGCCGTATTCACATATTTCAAATAATCAATTCATTAAAAAACAATAAACATTCATATATATAATATTATTAAATTCAGGATAATAAACTTCATTTAAAAAAATTTAATTGCTTGCAATACTTTTTATTTATTTTACTAATTTAAATATATTATAATGAATTTAATTTATTATTTATAATTAATTTAATAAACATACTTTAATTACATCCAAACGATCTTCCCACGATTTAAAAACAGATTTTCCCGAATCTGGGATTTCTTCATTTAGACACTCCAATCGATCTGTATCAATTTTTAAATATAAACTATATTTAGACGCATTATCTGTGCTATCATCATGGTCATGATCATGTTCTGCTGAACAGCAATGTCCGTGACTCATAATTAAAAGAGTACAATATAATAGTAATTAGGTTAATCAATAAAATGTTTAATAAATTTGAATAATAGTTATTTTGGCATTGGCTAGATAGGCTGTGAAACATGCTACATTGTTTACAAATAAATTTATTTTTATAATTTTCATGTCTTTGTTGTTGATTATTAAATATAGATATTGCCTTGATATTAATAGAACTTTTACTAATTACCGATGTAAATAGAATAATATGGGGAAAATGCATATTTATTTTCAATATACAATTTTTTCATACTATATATATATACGGAATAAACTTGAAATAACTAATTACTAGATATATTAATAGTTAATGTGATATATTGCTTAACATTTATATTTTGAATTTGAGCATATAGTAAAACTATAGTTTACCAAAACTTATTTCATAATAAAATAAAGGGAAATGTATATTTTTTAATGCATTATATTTGTTAGACTCTATATATATAGAATAATTCGTAAATCGTGTTTATATAATATAATTATTACATATAAAATATATGTTTATTCAATATTATAATAGATAATTATAAAATTATTTGAATTGTATATTAAAATTTGAAACTCTATAGGAGCGCGAAGTTTAAGTATATTTTAATTTAGATTCCTATATATCGGAATACAATATCTAATATCATGTTTATTAATACAAATATTATAGATAGTAAATACATTAATACAGATAACAATACTATTAATAAAAAAAATAACCTACGAGGAGAATTTTTTATTATATAAAGAAGCTATAAAGGAATATGAAGTTAAAACTGATCAACATTATTTATTAAAAGATACTTATAAATATAGCGCAATTCCAAAAGGTATATTTGAAATTTGTAAAGAGTTACAACTAATTAAATTATCATGTTACCATTGGCAACAAATTGAAATATATATATACAATGTTGAATATACAATGTATATTATACATAATAAAATTATTTTATAATCGATGAAAACTTAAAAAATAGATATATAAAATATAATAAAGTTTAAATGTTTATATTATAAATTTTACCAATTACGAGGAATAATAGTATTAAAATATTTATGATTTGAAAAAATTATTTAAACTCGTTCAAAAAAATTACATCTTTTAATATATATATTTCTTAATTTGATAATCAATGGTGTATTAATGACATATTTTAAGAACATGCATATTTGTTTTAACAGTATCAACAGATATTTCCAAATTCGTTATATATAGATGTTATGATATATTTTAATATAAATAAATATGCATTTTCCACATTCTTTTATTTATTTATTTACATTGGTAACTAGTATAAATTGTATTGATATCAATGCAATATACATATTTAATATATATATATATATATATTTATATTTAAACATGTATGAACCACAAAGACAAACAAATCATAACATTACTTGCAAGTAACATTGTTTACATGTAAACAATATAGCACAGTAAACAGCATATCTAGCCAATGCCTAAATACAATCAATTGTAAACATTGTAGCATGTTTCACAACCTATCTAGCCAATGCCGGTTATTTTACTAATTTTCAAAGACATTAGATAAAGAAATATTGCCTTAAATGTTTTGATACAATAATGAATTCATAGATTTATAATTTACTAGAAATAAATTCATTAATACAATCTTAAATAAACCACAAATACAGAAATATGTTGTAAGAAGAATATTTAAAATACATTTTTATTATTTTAATATAATGTACTCTTTTAATCCAAATATAATGTAATTTTAATTAAAATGTTTATTTATATATTAGGGATGTAAATTAATGCATTCGTTAATAATTTCATAAATTAATTTTTTAACTGTGTGATGGAATGAGCCATATAAAATATAAATAAATATATGTGAATTATAAATAATATATATATTTGTATTATTTTTTTTATAATAATAACTGGAATCATGGTTATTACTTTAATTAGTTAACTATATATATATATATATATATATCTAGATTGCTTCAATCAGATTTTTTTTTGAAATTTTTAGTATGTACTGATCTTTATACTAGTTTATATCTTATAATGAAAAGTAAAACCACTAAATTTTACTATTTTAACATGACTTTTTTATATTATTAATTATTGATCCGTATTACTAAATTTTTACATATACATATTTTACATTTTTTTAAATTTATTATGCTCACGGCTATTATGACAAGGTCCAACAATTACACACTTACTGGACAAAACTATATATATATATATATATATATATATATATATAAATATATATAAATAGTGATACAAATGGGAATCATTATATACTAAAATTAATTTTTTAGTAATTTTGAATATAAAAAGTGAAAAGTAGCCTACTGTAGAATTGGTATATCGTTATGGGCGTGTTTAGTTTGAAATTAAAATATTTAGTTTAATATACATTTCAAATTTTAACATAAACAATTAGTATACATTATACGTTTTAAAATTATTTTTAATGTCATATTAGAATATTATAAAATAATAAATATCATGGATGCATAAGCCAGTCAATAATAAAATAGTATTTATTATTTTAAAAATAACAATATATTGATAATTGACATGTTTAGACTCATTAAACTAAAATTATAAATTTGAATTTATTTTATTTGGTATAAGAGAAAATATACAGAATAAAATATCTTTAATTATACTTTTAAAAACTTTGAAATCATTTCTGGACCTTATATAAAGTGTGTTAATAAATAGTTTCTTATAATTTTAAGAACATTTAAAATGTATTTAACAGTGTGCGGAAGTTGAAAATAACATTATAGTCAATGTTATAATCAATATTAATTAGAAATCCACATTGCATCATGTAACATCTCAAACCAACCAAAAGTTATATTTTGATTTTCGTGCGTTGTCCTTGAATTGATCATAAATTATTAATTTAATAAATTAACACAAAATAATGTATATTGATATATTACTCTATTGAATCTATATAATCCCATAAGAATAATACATACTATGTATATTTGCAATTTATATACATATTATTAACAATCTCAATGTACTCTATGAATATTATTTTATATATGATCATTATTAATTCAATAGAATACTAAAGTAAATATTTATAAAATATCTCAAACACTATTACGTCAAATTCTAATAAATGGTAATATATAATATATGGATTACTGGGTATTATCCAATCCCCTGCATAGAGGGGCTTGGTATTAATAATATTGTTATATGTGCTATACAGATGTAAAAGATGTATCATATAGTATATAAAAGAATACAGTGAATTTAAATATATTTTATTATAAATAGACTAGTCTATATCCTATAGGATAATATATTCACCCTACAATATAGTATAAGTCTATAACCATGTCAATAGTATAATTATATACTATAGCTAAGTATATATAGTGTATATGATAATACCTACAATTTTTAATACTACAGTTTAAAAATATATCTAAGCTGGTTTTAACTTATATGTATACTTATTTATTAAATAATATTTAACCCTTAAGTTGATATACAAATGTATCTATGTTATATAATATCTTATATTATTCTAATAGCATACAGCATAACACATATTGTAATATATTAATGATGGTTGTAATAATGATTTGCAAAGTTTACTTGTATGGAGAACTTATGATATCCAATATTTTTACGAAGTTTACTAAATATGGATGTTATGATCACATATATATAGTAAATATTGTACTACACTACATGTATAACATTCATTTAACATACATAATATAATATACTATAGTATACATACTGTTTTTTATAAGCTTAATCAACCAATAGTGATTGATTACTATATGTTTATAGATTTAACATCTATAAACTGACATAGGTAATAATTTATGATTACAAAAATTACAAAAATAAAATATCATATAATTTATTAATATTTATTATACTTTAATTTCTGTAAATTATGTATTATTAATATCATTATATATTTGTAACTAGTGTTCATTTGAAAATAATTTAGTAATCAAATTGTATATGCGGTGTTAGATTTATACAGTAAAATCTTGCATATTAATTATATTAGTAAAATTTGGCATATTAATCATTTTATTAAAATGGCAAACAATATTTACAAACTGGCAATTGTGTATTATTTATTTAATATAATTATTATTATACATTTGAAATAAACATATATTATTACTAAAGTATTATTTATATACATTTAAATGCATATTAATAAACATATTATTAAAAACCAATCGATATTTGAATTTCAAGTAATTATTACAATATTTACTAAAATATAAATAATTTTATAAAATTATAGACAAATATATTAACTGTGTAAAAATTAATATGCTTTTTGATATATTTATTATAGTTAAGAAATATATATATATATATATATATATATATATATGTGTGTGTGTGTGTATGTGTGTTTATGTGTGTGTGTGTGTGTGCGTGTGCGCGCGCGTGCGTGTGTGTGTATGTGTGTGTATGACGTTTTATCATATAAAGAATGTAATGTTTTCATTAGTTATTATGAATAATTACGATTCATAAGTAAAGCTATATTTTGCCAAATGATTTTGTAAAATTACATTTAATGTCGAATGTCTTCAGAGTTGTCTTATGTTTTTGTTGTCAGAGTCCTTCTATGTGTTTTGGTCTCCTTCCTTCTCTGTAATATATATTTTAATATTATATTGCATTCAGTAATAATTCATTATGTACAAATTTTCCATAGAAAAAGTATAGTTTATAAACATATGTTGTCAGTACCAAGTAACATTATAGTGTGGATTGTACAATATACATTTAAACTGTATATTTTAAATTATATATTGTACTTCTGTACATGCACATGATATAAACATATGTGACACTAGTATCGAGTTCTTATTAGTTTACTCATTTGTGTAATAATTATGATACTTATATATTATGTGGATTACTTTGTATATTAGAATATTAATAATTATGCTGGTTGTTGAATATTATATCTTTTAACATTGTATATTAATGATCTCAGTGCATTACATGTACTAACGGCTTCCCTTAACATTATCTTAGTTATTCCTGTTATAACCGCATCCATTGCAGAAACTATCGATTGATGGGTATTTAACTAATTAACTCATATGTTATGACTAGTGATAATTAATTCAGTAATTAATACACATATTTTTAATAATTATTTCATAATGTACGTTTTAATTATTTAAATATTTTATTGGTTATTAATAATAAATTAGTATCGCCACCTATAATTTTATGATGGCGGGTATTATCTAACACCGTTGGACCAAAGGTTGTCGCGGTATTCGGCGTATTCTCTCCTTATTACTTTAAAAAAAATGTTTTCATTATATGTATGATTTATCCTAGAATATATTTAAATATTTAATACATACCCACATACGCACACACATATATATATCGTATTAAAATACATATATTTTATTTATACTTTTAATTAATATAATAGATATCATATTACAATATATATATATATATATATGTTATATTATATAATAAGATTTACTACTATTATTATAATTGATATAATAGAACACATTTAATCATACAATCGACTATAATATAAGTAGTGGGTCTTTCTAAAAAAATGTTATAGATTATTAATTGCATTGAGACCAGTCCGTAGAACATTGTAGACTGTTGATATATGACGGGATATTCATTGGGACCATTGATGGGGGAAGATATCTAATGGTGAATCATAATGTTTGAAGAAACTCTGGAATGAAAATAATGTGTAAACTCGTCTATATATACTCTAAATAACATTTATACACATTGTTCTATCATTTAATTCTCTCTTATAATTAATAAATAATATATATATTATATTATAAATTATCATTTTCAATTACCAGGAATAATATCTAATCGGATCGGAATACGATTCGAACTTATAGAATTTATATTAGAATATATTTATTTACATGATCAAATAACGGAAAGCTATACTTTATATTAAAGTGTTATTCATATATATAGTTGGTCTTAATAATATTATTATACTATATCGTATTTATCATATAAACTATATATATTTAACTATAGTTATATATATATATATATATATATATATATAATATATTTAAAATCGACAGATGCATGAGTTTAATTGTAATTAAAAAGTAAAGATGTTTGCTTTGTTTTTTTATATTATAGCTATTACAATAGAATTTGAATATAATATTAATACATTGTCAAATAAATATAAAATCGTTAAAAATAAAATAATAAACTTATCTATTAACTAGAAATTGATAGTATATATAAATATATTATTATGTTTTAATAAGTAGATACTAAATTGAAATGGCCTATTTTTGTGAATTATAATATAGTAATTAAATAGTAGATATTGTTTATAATTAATTAATTGATTTATACTATATAATCCAACATTATCGTTTAGGAAATGTTGTATATAATTAAACTATAGTATATATATATATATATATATATATATATATATATATATATATATATTGTAATATGATATCTATTATATTAATTAAAAGTATAAATAAAAATATATATATATATATATATATATATATATATACATACATATATATATATATATATATATGACAAATACAAATTGTTATGACAATAAATATGAACTCTATAAAATATTTGGCGACATTTAGAAATATGAATGAAATACTATGTTAACAAATCAATTGATTTATAATATTTACAAATTTACGATCTTAAATGTTGATTTAAACTTTACACATTTTATGCGATACATTTAATATACATTTTAGAAGTTTAGATTGATTTAGATTAATATGACATCATACATGTATTATAGTATTAGCATACAATTCCATAAAGCTAAGTATTATTGAACGTTATTATACAACGTAGAATATAAATAGAATATTATTTTGATTTCGTGTGTATAATAACGGCTTTTACGTTATACGACAGAACTACGGTTACACGTGTAGAGTGTTTACTTCTAAATAGGAAATACATCTAGCTAGTTCTGAAATCTATATTTGGATTGAACATTTAAAACGTATCTTTAAATAAATCCTGGTGTGTTGAATGAATTCGCCAGCTACTATTATGGGTATAAAATGACCAATAACGTATTTGTAGTGTTATCTGTAGATATTCAAATAAATGTCACCAACATTCCTTGAATTGGATGTAATGACTGAATTATTAAATATCAATATATATATATATATATATATATATATATATATTATATAACTATAGTTAATAAGGAGTAAATACATTATTTTTACTGGTATAATTTTCATAAATATAATTTTAATAGATATACTCTCAATAGTTAATAGATATATTATTAATAGGTATAATATTAATAAATATAATATTAATATTATTAATATTAATATTAATAGATATAACATTGACATTTATAAATTATCTAGAGATCGTACTTAATTTCTAAAGCCAATATCTTATAGAATTAGGAAGCCAACGAGGAAGTGATGTATATTCAACAGACAATAATCTGTTGAATCCATTGTAATTTACCATCGCATCGTATTTATATATTCAATTGTTTACCTAGATGCCATGATACGGTAGTTCTTGAGTAGTACGATATTACGATATCAGATGTTTATCAGGTTATTAATAAATGACTTAAAGTTTATTTATTCGTGGAATTTGTGTTTCCATAATAAACAGCACTGATGTATAAACCGAATATATGCCATTAAGGATTTAATTGTTATCTATCTGCAGAATATTATTAATAATACATCATTAATTAGACGCTAAATGTTATCGCAGTACATCTTCTATAAGTATGTACACGCAATACAAATAATTAATTAAATCAATCTATACTTGAAAATACTAAACTTCTATAAATTATTATTAATGGTTGTTAGTTACGATTCGTAACTGACTAAATATTTCTCTTAGTAAATCATTTGGTTTGTTTTTAAAAAAATTTGAAAATCCATAACTACCTATGCTAATGTACATGGGAACTATATATACATATGTGATTGCAAAAACTGATTCTCATAATCTCTAAACGCTATGAACACTCATGAGTTTATTTATGATGCGGTTTATTTAAAGCAATATTTCGGTTATTAACTTGAGAAAACGTTACTACCGTTACTGGTATATTGAGTTTATGTACTTAATACATTACATCATATGCATTTCAGCGATATACCAGGCGTGGGTTGATAATGATGATTTTTCAATTTGCATTATTACAAGTAATTAAACTTCCGGGAATATATCTATTATTAATAAGTATTATGAAATAGAGGAATGAAGGACTAATCGGGTAGAATTTTTCACCGAAGAAAATTATAATTCAAACAATGACATAAAGCTTATTTATTACTCACTTACTATCAATTTTATTCTACTCGCATTTCACAATGAATGCGTATTTAACTGAAGTACAAGATTTGTAATTATTATTTAATTAATAATATTTATAGAAATAACTATTGAAAAATTGTAATCTATAGATTTAATATATATATATATATATATATATATATATATATATATATATATATATATATATATATATATATATATATATACTACCAAAAACGATGCATCTTTCAAACAACCTTGTTTGACTTCAATAGATTATCTAACTTCGCAATATGTTTTAATCGCAATTTCATGTATTTATTTCATTATTAATTTTTAGATTTAGAGTTGGTTTATACGTTTGAATCTCACTTTACCTAAAGTAAAGAACTACCATTCTTGCTTCATTTGATTGACTAAACCCAAACCTATAATGAAATAATTTTAAATACATACGAAATCACTCTTTGTTAACGTTCTCTAGTTTAATCAACTCAATACTTCTATATGAACTCTAAACTAATTATAAATAGGGTAACAGATGTTATCGTGCCTGGAAAATTAAATAAAAAATGATGATTACGTAAGAAGTGATAGCCATATTCTTAACATGTTGGAAAACAACGTAACTTACATATAAATATACGTATAAATATATATCAATACATTTGTGTGTGTGAGCCGTATTTGGAGGTATCCGGTAAAATAATATCATTATAGCTTTCCATGATCCTCCTTAGAAAATTGTAAATAAACTGATTCATTCATTCATTTGACTGATTCTAAAAATAAAATCCCACCTGGTTT
>OZ038312.1:23051489-23068989 GCA_964035775.1 Osedax frankpressi
ACAGTGCACTCGGTAAGTATATTCGGTACAGTATACTCGGTACAATATACTCGGTAAGTGTACTCGGTACAGTATACTCGGTACAGTGTACTCGGTACAGTGTACTCGGTACAGTGTACTCGGTACAGTGTACTCGGTACAGTATACTCGATACGGTGTACTCGGTACAATATACTCGGTAAGTATACTCGGTACAGTGTACTCGGTACAGTGTACTCGGTACAGTGTACTCGGTACAGTATACTCGGTACGGTGTACTCGGTACAATATACTCGGTAAGTATACTCGGTACAGTGTACTCGGTAAGTATACTCGGTACGGTGTACTCGGTACAATATACTCGGTAAGTATACTCGGTACAGTGTACTCGGTACGGTGTACTCGGTACAGTGTACTCGGTACAGTGTACTCGGTACAGTGTACTCGGTACAGTGTACTCGGTACAGTGTACTCGGTACAGTGTACTCGGTACAGTGTACTCGGTACAGTGTACTCGGTACAGTGTACTCGGTACAGTGTACTCGGTACAGTGTACTCGGTACAGTGTACTCGGTACGGTGTACTCGGTACAGTGTACTCGGTACAGTGTACTCGGAACAGTGTACTCGGTACAGTATACTCGGTACAGTATACTCGGTACAGTATACTCGGTACAGTGTACTCCCTAAGTATACTCGGTACGGTATACTCGGTACAGTGTACTCGGTACAGTGTACTCGGTACAGTGTACTCGGTACAGTGTACTCGGTACAGTGTACTCGGTACAGTGTACTCGGTACAGTGTACTCGGTACAGTGTACTCGGTACAGTGTACTCGGTACAGTGTACTCGGTACAGTGTACTCGGTACAGTGTACTCGGTACAGTGTACTCGGTACAGTGTACTCGGTACAGTGTACTCGGTACAGTGTACTCGGTACAGTGTACTCGGTACAGTGTACTCGGTACAGTGTACTCGGTACAGTGTACTCGGTACAGTGTACTCGGTACAGTGTACTCGGTACAGTGTACTCGGTACAGTGTACTCGGTACAGTGTAACTCGGTACAGTGTACTCGGTACAGTGTACTCGGTACAGTGTACTCGGTACAGTGTACTCGGTACAGTGTACTCGGTACAGTGTACTCGGTACAGTATACTCGGTACAGTGTACTCGGTACAGTGTACTCGGTACAGTGTACTCGGTACAGTGTACTCGGTACAGTGTACTCGGTACAGTGTACTCGGTACAGTGTACTCGGTACAGTGTACTCGGTACAGTGTACTCGGTACAGTGTACTCGGTACAGTATACTCGGTACAGTGTACTCGGTACAGTGTACTCGGTACAGTGTACTCGGTACAGTGTACTCGGTACAGTGTACTCGGTAAGGTGTACTCGGTACGGTGTACTCGGTACAGTGTAATCGGTACAGTGTACTCGGTACAGTGTACTCGGTACAGTGTACTCGGTACAGTGTACTCGGGTACAGTGTACTCGGTACAGTGTACTCGGTACAGTGTACTCGGTACAGTGTACTCGGTACAGTGTAATCGGTACAGTGTACTCGGTACAGTATACTCGGTAAGTGTACTCGGTACAGTGTACTCGGTACAGTGTACTCGGTACAGTATACTCGGTACAGTGTACTCGGTACAGTATACTCGGTACAGTGTACTCGGTACAGTATACTCGGTACAGTATACTCGGTAAGTGTACTCGGTACAGTGTACTCGGTACAGTGTACTCGGTACAGTGTACTCGGTACAGTGTACTCGGTACAGTGTACTCGGTACAGTATACTCGGTACAGTGTACTCGGTACAGTATACTCGGTACAGTATACTCGGTAAGTGTACTCGGTACAGTGTACTCGGTACAGTGTACGCTGTACAGCCCCATATCTACGTCCCTGTCTCCTTACGGTGTAATGGTGTTACGTACCTCCCGCCATCCTGGCTATTAAAGCACCTATCGTCATTATCAGCAGTTGCATACCAAACGCATTGGCCACCATGTTGATGCCGATCATATCCGCTAGGATCGTGGCGCGCTGCGACATAAAAACACCGGAAGTCAGACCACGGATAATGCAAACCTGAGCGGGAGAAATGGAAGAGTAGATAGCTAGCTATTGAGTTAAGAAAATAATAGGAATTGTATACCGCAGACTACACTCCGAATACACTACTCCACATGGTACAAGTTACAAGAAATATGATACGAGATTAGGTTACGGATCAAATTCTACATACATCTTTACATATAATCTAAACTAAATAACTTCTTACAAATAGTACAATGTAATCATCTTAAAAACCCGTAAATCGTCTGGTTTTTTTTTATCCCGCATGGTTGGTATAAACTAAGACGATAATATGAGGTATGGGGTATGCATTTAATATCGCGATATATACTGAACTTTGACCTTAATCTCTACTCGACCACTAACTGCATAGATGACCCACTTGCTAGCCACTGTGATAGGCATCAAAAACGTCACAATTCCGTTAACTGTCATAAATAGGCCATATATCATATTCCGGCGTACCTGTAATAAAATTGGTACGGAGAGTGAAAGAAAGAAGAACATAACATGAAAATCATATGACATAACATTACAATTAATGATGTTTTTAATAGTATTTAGACTTGTGTTGTATACAAATAGTAATACAATTTAGTTTTACACATTTAATATATAATTTAAAAACGATATAAACATTCAATATCATATAATGATAAAGTGTTAAAGTATGTATTTCTTGTGCATAACAGACACTCTTTACTTCTAGTCGTATGACTGACTTAAAGTCATATTATATTTGATATTTCATAAAGGCCATGTGACTAAATAGATCTAATATCTGAAGATACCGATATCCTATTACGAAATAACATTTGCCATATAAATGCCGTTTATTCGCTAATTCACTAATTGGTTTAATAACTATCTTTTAATGATGTTATAACAAGAATTAATAAATATTTTATCAAAATACCGCAGAAAAAATGTATTAATAGATATCAAATAAAAAGTATTGGAATCCAAACACTAATGGAAGTATTAATATGTATAAATACATAGTCAAGTGTAGTCCACACACACCCAAACACACTCGCACACACATTTGCAAATACACACATACACACGCACACACGCACACACACTAATGGAAGTATTAATATGTATAAATACATAGTTAAGTGTAGTCCACACACTGGCACACGCACTCGCACATACATTCGCAAATAAATACATACACATACACATACACACATGCACGCACGCACACATTCACACACACGCGCACACACGCACAAACTCACATACACACACACACATTCTTACTCACATACATACACCTATAGTAATACATACTTTATAATGTTAATTGTGAATTAACATTATAAATATATTAAGTGAAGCCCACGCACTCTCTCTCTCTCTCTCTCTCTCTCTCTCTCTCTCTCTCTCTCTCTCTCTCTCTCTCTCTCTCTCTCTCTCTCTCTCTCTCTCTCTCTCTCTCTCTCTCTCTCTCTCTCTCTCTCTCTCTCTCTCTCTCTCTCTCTCTCTCTCTCTCTCTCTCTCTCTCTCTCTCTCTCTCTCTCTCTCTCTCTCTCTCTCTCTCTCTCTCTCTCTCTCTCTCTCTCTCTCTCTCTCTCTCTCTCTCTCTCTCTCTCTCTCTCTCTCTCTCTCCATCCATCCCTCCCTCCCTCACATGCATACTCACACACATATTAAAACACACCTTCAATAAGTATACTTCGACTACCCGACTAACACATAACTTCGTATATATACAACGCCCAATAAAATGGAATACATTATCATCCGTCATATAATCTAAACAAAACATATATAAATTTCAAAAGAAATTCCACTTTTTTTAATCAAATGACTTACTCTATAATACGTACTTTACTCCATAATTTAAATCTCTCTACTAAACACCTCAAGTTCCCCACAATTCAAAGATTATACTATCTGTAGTTCACACTATAATAAGGACAATAAGGATGTACAATAGCCCATTGTGTCTCACGCACACACAACGGCTAATATGTATTATGTATTATATTCATATTCTAGTTTATTCTATGTCCTCGTTTTTATATTTATGTTCCTTTATCTGCCACACCCTATTTTTTATTAATATACATTTAGGATTAGGTAATAATGAATATATTTGTGTCTAAATAAACAAATTATAAATTACACACTCGCATAGCACTCACACAAATACGTAAGTCACTCATAAGTCACAATACACATATTCATACATAGACTAACACTCGCACACTCGCACACTCGCACTCGCACTTATAGGTAGACGCACACAATAATACTCGCACACAAACAAGTACATCAATATTTGCACAATACGTTAGAAAATTAAGTTATTAAGTTATTATTATTATGTTAAGATCTTTGAAACAAAGATTATCTTATGTAATAGTTTCTAATGGCATTTTGGAAATAGTAAAATATACTCATAAAATACGAAATCCTATATAAAGACAAGCAAATACTTACATATACACATATATACATGCAAATATATGCTAACACTTACACACACCTGCAAATAAGTATACATATATACCTATAAACACCCACCTACACTTACATATATACCTATATACACCCACCTACACTTACATATAGACCTATATACACCCACCTACACTTACATATAGACCTATATACACCCACCTACACTTACATATATACCTATATACACCCACCTACACTTACATATAGACCTATATACACCCACCTACACTTACATATAGACCTATATACACCCACCTACACTTACATATATACCTATATACACCCACCTACACTTACATATAGACCTATATACACCCACCTACAGTTACATATATACCTATATACACCCACCTACACTTACATATATACCTATATACACCCACCTACACTTACATATAGACCTATATACACCCACCTACACTTACATATAGACCTATATACACCCACCTACACTTACATATATACCTATATACACCCACCTACACTTACATATAGACCTATATACACCCACCTACATTTACATATATACCTATATACACCCACCTACACTTACATATATACCTATATACACCCACCTACACTTAAATATATATCTATATACACCCACCTACACTTACATATAGACCTATATACACCCACCTATACTTGTATATATACATAACCAAACATACAGATACATATCCATACACACACATATACACACATATATACAAATATATACACACACTCACACGCTCACAAACAAACACGCACACACACGCACACACACACATTCATACACACACACACACGCACACAATAATAACCTTGATAACAGGAAGGTCGAAAAGTATACCGACCGGTAATCGTCCTATTGTGTCACCCAATCCCAGCAAAGACAATAGAAATGCTCCCTCCTTACTTGTCATTGAGTTATCTTTACCCAGACCAGGCAGGAAGTTAACCTGTTTTATCGGTAACTTTTCATATAAGACTTAATGACAATACATTATATGTGTGATTTGATTATAATTAGAAATGATCATCCGGAAAATGTTGGAAATATTAATTTTAGAATAAGTTTACATTAATGTTAGAAATATAAAGGTCAAAACATGTATATAGTTGGATATTAATATTATAAATATTAATATCCAAATATTAACATTAAAAATGTTCTTATCAAAATGTTAATATTAAAAATAATATTTAAAAGTTTTGATTTTCACAAAGTTCTTGTAATAAATTTTCTGCAATTGTTTATCTGTAATATGAATTCACACATATCCATACACGTTAGACACACGTACAAACATACCTAGTGGATACGCACGTACTCAATGATAACTTTTATGATGACATTGTCATTATTTTGACTAGTTGTTACATTTTTCCCGTATTACCCATGAAAAATGTAATTTATAGTTCAACTTTACATATCAATAACTTTATCAGTTCGATGGCATTCTAGTGTATGTAACTGTTTGCCTTAGTTTAAAATAAATGTTTAGGAATTCAATTTAATTTAATTTATTATTCTTAATTTAGTAAACTGCAATAAGCAAAATATTAATTGATGCAAAAATTAATAATCCTGAAATAATTAAAATATTATGATTAACTTTTGTAAATAGGAATTATTTATTATTTTATTTATTATTTGCAGTAAAATTAATATTTCATCAAGTTAAAAACTTTAAGCTTTCGATATATATGGCACTTTTATATTGTGATCATAATTATACAATGGTTAATACAAAATATTTCTTTCTATTTATATGTAGCTAAACCTATTTTACATTAGTGACTTTATTGTTTACTTTTAACAGAATATTATATGTCATACTTTTGATGAAACTGTGTTAATTATATTCAGTATATTTAGATTTACCATTGTTTATAAATTTAGCATAATAAATATATGAGAAATATAATTAAATCAAAAAGTTGAATTTTCTGATTTTTCAGTAAATGTCTAGTTTCAGGTTATCATATTAATATAAAATATAAATTATTTTGCAATAATAAACGGATCGATACACGTATTGATCTAAAATAATTGTATAATACATTTTAAAAGCTATCGTTGATAAAGTATTCTTATTGTATCTATTAGTACGTACATATCGCTAAAATAGAGTCGACCCTTAACATTCCTAACACCTATTATCTACCGTTATGGCGAATGTCGCGTTTGATGTTATTCCCAGTAAACAAATCACGAGGAAAGCCTCTTGCTTCAACAGTCCCCAGTGGAAAATCTTCTTTTTAGATGTTTGCGGGGATGAGAAGTCGATTCTGTCGACCTGTAATTGGTGTGAAATTATTGAAAGTGATATAAAAGAATGACGATAATATAAATATAATTATGTTTCAACTAATAATTCGATGTTTTGATGATAATTCGTACTTGTAAAGTCTGACATTTAAACCTGAGCTTCATTTAATTCACTTGTTTGATTGAAAGGATCCAAAGGAGCCTCCAATAGACTATAAGTGGCGCAACTAGTTTGGGATTGAGATAATTTGTTCAAAGAAGCTGCTAAATTCTTCGTCATCATTTTCATCTGCGGTAATGAGCCGTACATAATTTAGTAATATTTAATTAATTAGATCGATAACAACTTGGATTATAGTTATTATAATAGTAAATGTAAAATGTATATACGTTAATGAATGTGTGTGCATTATAAGTTAGTATTCTGTGAAAAAAACTAATAAAATAGTTCATTTGGAAAATTTCATAACATTTTATATAATATTTCAATTTCATAATAAACAATTCTACATTTAGATACAATACATAATATGTCAACTATTATTACTCACATCGGTCATAAATTTGTTGAATATCAATCATTTTTAAGGAGTATTTTTAAATATATTTTTGCAACATTTTATTATCGTTTGGAGGAAAACATGAGCGTGGTGATATATATATATATATATATATATATATATATATATATATATATATATATGATTTATATGTGTACCTGAGAGACATTTGAAGGTCTTCGCTGGACATTGTATATGTAATCCATTGGCAAAGCTCCGTTAGATTTGGACATTCTGGTCAAGTGTTCCCCCGGCATACTCTTCCCTAATAGACAGGGATGAAATACTGAAGGATAGCAATCGAAGACTCTAAACAATGTATATTTAACAATACGTATGTTATAGAAGTACCGACGCAGGGCAGTGCCCGTTACCCCGACGCCCGCCGAGACGCCATTCTGTTTTATCGAGGAGTACAATCGCTACTCCTTACAACAATAGACTTATTCTACGCATATCCACTAACTTTTCTTATTGATTAACACGCCGCTGGTTGGATCTTTCTGCACTTTCTCTCCGTTCAGATTTATAGTAATATTCTCGACTGAACGCGATGCGTGGCGCATGCGTTCTTTGGCCACGCCCACTTCGACGCCCTCCACCGGTGCCAGCATCAGGTTGTTGTCTTCGTCGACGGAATCATTGCGGGCGTTCTTCTTCTCGAAACCCAGCAAAGGGCTTGTAGTTCTTCCCAAAGCCACCTGTGATAAAAGTGATGATGGGTAACGGTATATCGCTGTAAACTGTGAGGGAAAGGAAGTTTGGTAATAACTAAAGTAACTGACTAGCATCTACATAACCTGAATTAACCAACCGGAAATAATTGACCTAAATCAACGTAATGATAAGTATCGACTGCAAGTAATTATAACCGGAAATAACTGACATCGATAAAACCGGAAATAACTGGTATCCGCGTAATAAGAAATTACTGACCTAATTTTAACATGAAAATTAATAACCGAATGGATAAAATCTACTGTAAATATCTGAATAGATATAACTAAATTGATTTAATTGGGTTATTGTTAATAACCGCATATAATTGGAGGTAACTGAACCTCTTTTATGCGACTAGAAAAAACTGAATGGAAATATGTAATATGGAGTAAATGACCGGAAATAAATATCCAGAAGTAGCTGACCTGCATCTTGCGTTCTCGAAGAAAACGTTTTATGGATAGATTGTCTCTGTAAGGCCTGAAGAGGAAACCGCCAACCATGCCATTTAATGTTATGCTCGAGAGGATAATGAAGCAGCCTTTATATCCGTAATGCTCAAACATCACCTATGGGTGTGGTTGGAGTCTGGTAAGGGGTGGAGTTAGGGTATGGTAAAGGGTGGAGTTAGGTTATGGTAAGGGGTGGAGGTAGGTTATGGTAAGGGGTTAAGTTAGGTTATGGTAAGGGGTAGCGTTAGGCTATGGTAAGGGGTGAAGTTATGTTAGGGTAAGAGATGGAGTTAGGCTATGGTAAGGGGTGGAGTTAGGTTAAGGAGTGGAGTTAGGCTATGGTAAGGGGTATAGTTAGGCTATGGTAAGGGGTGTAGTTAAGCTATGGTAAGTGGTGGAGTTAGGGTATGGTAAGGGGTGGGGTTAGGGTATGGTATGGGTGGAGTTAGGGTTTGGTAAAGGGTAGAGTTAGGGTAAGGGGTGGAGTTAAGCTATGGTAAGGGGTATAGTTAGGCTATGGTAAGGGGTGTAGTTAGGCTATGGTAAGGGGTGGAGTTAGAGTAAGGGGTAGAGTTAGGCTATGGTAAGGGGTGGAGTTAGGGTAAGGGGTGAAGTTAAGGTAAGGGGTGGAGTTAAGCTATGGTAAGGAGAGGAGTTAGGGTATGGTAAGGGGTGGAGTTAGGCTATGGTAAGGGGTGGAGTTAGGCTATGGTAAGGGGTGGAGTTAGGGTAAGGTATGGGGTGGAGTTAAGGTAAGGGGTGTAGTTAGGCTATGGTAAGGGGTGGAGTTAGGGTATGGTAAGGGTGGAGTTAGGCTATGGTAAAGGGTGGAGTTAGGCTATGGTAAGGGTGGAGTTAGGCTATGGTAAGGGGTGGAGTTAGGGTAAGGTAAGGGGTATAGTTAAGGTAAGGGGTGTAGTTAGGCTATGGTAAGGGGTGGAGTTAGGGTATGGTATGGGTGGAGTTAGGGTTTGGTAAAGGGTAGCGTTAGGGTAAGGGGTGGAGTTAAGCTATGGTAAGGGGTATAGTTAGGCTATGGTAAGGGGTGTAGTTAGGCTATGGTAAGGGGTGGAGTTAGAGTAAGGGGTAGAGTTAGGCTATGGTAAGGGGTGGAGTTAGGGTAAGGGGTGAAGTTAAGGTAAGGGGTGGAGTTAAGCTATGGTAAGGAGAGGAGTTAGGGTATGGTAAGGGTGGAGTTAGGCTATGGTAAGGGGTGCAGTTAGGGTAAGGTATGGGGTGGAGTTAGACTATGGTAAGGGTGGAGTTAGGGTATGGTAAGGGGTGGAGTTAGGCTATGGTAAGGGTGGAGTTAGGCTATGGTAAGGGGTGGAGTTAGGCTATGGTAAGGGGTGGAGTTAGGCTATGGTAAGGGTGGAATTAGGGTATGTTAAGGGGTGGAGTTAGGCTATGGTAAGGGGTGGAGTTAGGGTAAGGTAAGGGATGGAGTTAGTGTATGGTAAGGGGTGGAGTTAGGCTATGGTAAGGAGTGGAGTTAGGGTAAGAGGATGAAAAAGAGTCGGTTAGGGACAGGATATTGTAGGAATTAATGTCGGTTAGGGAGTGGTTGGGATAGTGCTGGCATATTTAAGGTTATTAGCATAGTAATACAATAATGAAAGGAGATTTAATATTGAATAGCAATCGAGGATGTAAATATTAATATCAATATATTATTAATCCACCAATACATTTGTTATGGTCGTTGTCGGTAGCATAGTTAAGACACGACTTAACCCATCAATTGCTGGTGGAACTTGGTTACGGGTATACCACTCGAATATAATTGTTGACATGGGTAGGGGCGTGGCTTGTTATGAAGGGAGGCAACGCATTTATCGGGTGATAAATCTATTATATTATTAACAAATATTAATTCTATACGATGAATTGTTAGCTTCATTAATCGATTATTTATTTCTCAAATTGTGTTTCTATTGTATTCTATATATTGTTATCGACACGGATTATTAATTCAAATGTTTATTGTTAGTCTGCATTTCCGTAGGTGATTTTCCCATTAAATTCGTTAAAAAACGTGATAAATGCTGTAATGGCACTTTTTTGAATCCAATTATTGTTTATAAATCTGTATCCTGTAATCGATAATATTTAATAAATGATGGACTGCATCGATCTCTATTACGTACCCCTATTTGGTGGGGAGACAGAGTTGGCATGGGGCCGAATAGGGTTACCGAAGTCGATTACTTATATCACAAGTGAGAAAGTTTTAATTATACGAGAATGGGCGAGTTAAGTAGAGATATGTCAAGATAATGCGAGAACTTAATAGATAACGAACCCGAAGATGATTTATGAATATAATCTTAAGTATTCACGTGATAAACGCAATTTTAATCTTAATAAACAACGAATACATAAGATTACCCTTTAAATTAAGTATTAACTATTTCCAGAAATATGCTTTATAACATTTACGTTTAATCAAGTAGAAAAACTAAAAATCTAAGTTAATAAAGAATATATATATATATATATATATATACAAATATATATATATATATATATACAAATATATATATATATATATATATATATTTGCACTATATAATGAATATATATAAATTTGTATACAATACAAATGAGTTTGTTAGATAATGATATTACATAGTTTCTAGTATTTTCCCAGTAGAGATAATACCTGTACAAATAATGTATTTCCTGGTAAAGGCTAATATAATGAGGTAAATAATCCCATAGAATTATTGTTGGTTACCTTATTTTCAAATAGAAATATAGAATTCATAATTAAAGTAGGCAAATAATATTTTTGTAATTCATGTTCAATTTGTATTATCATTAACTTATTTTAATGGAATATATTGAGACTATCAAAAACTAACAGAAATATATCATCGAATATTCGAAACTTTCATAAAATATCACATAGTTTAAAAAAAATATCACAAACTATTATTATATTACAAATTATCATTAACTATCAAACTTATTACAAACATATCATAGACATATTACCATAATATTATCAATATTATACCTTAATATTAATTAATATTAAAACCCAAACCTATTCAAGTATCTATTTAATACCAAAGAGTGTAAATGATTTTCGCCTTAGCTATCACCACTCATTATCCAAGATGTAGAATCTACTGGTGGTCAAGGCATTAGTGGAACACATGTATTAGAGCTGGGACCACAGCGTCCAGCGGCAATCTGCTCAGTGCACTCGATACGTGTTTATTTACGGAGGACTTTAATAGTCCGAGGTACAGTTATGACGTAATACCCGATAGCTCATAAGATGCCGTTGCAATCTAAACCTCCATTGCGTACAGTATACGACACATTCAATACTCTCCGGTAGATCACATATGTGCAATTCCTATAATTAATATAAAATTTACTACATCGTTATATAAGTTCATTTTTAATTTTAGATTGTAGAAAAAGACTATTTTTATAATATTATAAAAATATGCTATGTTATTTTTGCACTCAACGAGTGTCTATATAATATGAGAGTGCCTGGATTTAACCCGCCATAGCATATCGTCTATATCTTCTCACAAAACAATAGCTTGTAACGGAATTACATATTATAGCACTTCGTGCGTGCGTGCGTGCGTCTCTTAATGTGCGCGTGCATACGTATGTATGTGTGAAGTGTGTGTATTCGTGTGAGTGTGCGTATGTGCGAGTGTATACAGGATTGTTATGGTATCGGTACCTATCGGTAATAATCGGTACTATTCGGTACTATTCGGTAATAATCGGTACTATTCGGTACTATTCGGTACTATTCGGTACTATTCGGTACTATTCGGTACTATTCGGTACTATTCGGTACTATTCGGTACTATTCGGTACTATTCGGTACTATTCGGTACTATTCGGTACTATTCGGTACTATTCGGTACTATTCGGTACTATTCGGTACCAATTGGTATCCAACTAAATGAAAGTAACCTGTATAAGAGGTGGAAATGCAAAAGCTCCTATTCCGGATCCTATTGTTGACAAGGCCATAGCAACGCCCTTTTTCTCGTCGAAGTACTCGCCGACTATAAGATAACCAGGCACATAGATAAAACATAGTCCGGTACCTGCGCAATGGAGTACCGTTATTTAACCGGTAGAAGTTGCAAAGTATCTCTTTAGGTATCTCTTTAGAAAATATTCATCTAAATAAAAAACGTCATTCAAGAATATTTTCAGTATTGAATAAATTACTTTTAGCAAATTATTATAATAATTAATAATATTATAATTAATATATGAAATCAATTAATTTTCAATCGATAAAGTAAACTTTTAACCATTAAAGCTAGTGGCTGATGTTAAATACTACTTAACATAATAACAGAAATTGTTTTTACAGGTCCGTTAAAATGTCCACTATAAAAATGTAAAATTAAATGAAAAAGTACAATATATGGTAATAACGATATATCGCATTTTTTCTACTCGGATTTCCACTTTCATTATTATCGCGCGCTACTTATTCGTTACCATAGATACCGACTCATACACCTTCACTATTAACACTGACCGGAAATCAATCCGAAAGTGAGGAACAACATGATGGGATCAGTAACAAAAGCGGCCGAGAACAACCCGATTGATAATAGCAGACTTCCGAGTATGGTGACCATACGACATGAATATTTTTCACACATGGTAGTGGTTATTGGACCTTTGAAGGAGAGGTTAAGTAGAGGTTAAGGAGAGCGATTCGTGTAGGAAAAAGGAACGGTTAAATTAAAATAATTAATGTCAAAAGGAGACAAAGAATAAACTTTTAGTTTAATATATATTAATTATATATACATATGCATATATATATATATATATATATATATATATTTATATATATAAAACAACATATTTACAATGTACATGAACATAAACAGATTCATGTATATACATATGTATAACGCATATCTCGGTGAAAACATTGCAATGCTTGAGATGCACTTTGAAATTGTATGAAATCAAAATTATATTACAAGTATAGATTATGTAACAGAAATAATAAAATGCGTGGCTTGTTTACCTAAAAACTACGCGATATATTTCGTGAACCTTCTGGCACATCTCTACAGAATAATAATTAGGATGGATGTTTTCCGTGTTTACACTTGAAAACGCTACCGTTATGATTTATTAAATACTATTTTCTAGTTTCTGCGTCGATTGATTTTACAATAGATTCCGTTATATAAACAAACTCTGCAGAATTATGTATATTACGTAAGTTGGTAGCAAAAAAATTGAGAAAATCGTATTATTTGTTTGAAAGGGTTACGGTATGGGAAATGAGCACCTCGATATCCAGATACTCAGAGCTGTTCACTAACCCAGTCCAGTCCATAACAACAATGGCAGAGCGGTAAACCAGGCAGCGACAGTAGCGCTTGTATTGAATCTTTCTAGGAACAATAGATAGATAACGCCCATGGACCTGACGATAGCTCCCTGTGAATGTATTAGTAGAAGGTTAGTGAGTAGGAGGTAGTTAGTAGGAGGGTAGTTAGTAGGATGGTAGTGAGTAGGAGGGTAGTTAGTAGGAGGGTAGTGAGTAGGAGGGTAGTTAGTAGGAGGTAGTTAGTAGAAGGTAGTTAGTAGGAGGTAGTTAGTAGAAGGTAGTTAGTAGGAGGTAGTTAGTAGAAGGTAGTTAGTAGGAGGTAGTTAGTAGGAGGTAGTTAGTAGGAGGGTAGTGAGTAGGAGGGTAGTTAGTAGGAGGTAGTTAGTAGGAGGGTAGTTAGTAGGAGGTAGTTAGTAGGAGGGTAGTTAGTAGGAGGTAGTTAGTAGGAGGTAGTTAGTAGGAGGGTAGTTAGTAGGAGGGTAGTGAGTAGGAGGGTAGTTAGTAGGAGGTAGTTAGTAGGAGGTAGTTAGTAGGAGGGTAGTGAGTAGGAGGGTAGTTAGTAGGAGGTAGTTAGTAGGAGGGTAGTTAGTAGGAGGTAGTTAGTAGGAGGGTAGTTAGTAGGAGGTAGTTAGTAGGAGGTAGTTAGTAGGAGGGTAGTTAGTAGGAGGTAGTTAGTAGAAGGTAGTTAGTAGGAGGTAGTTAGTAGGAGGTAGTTAGTAGGAGGTAGTTAGTAGGAGATAGTTAGTAGAAGGTAGTTAGTAGGAGGGTAGTTAGTAGGAGGGTAGTTAGTAGGAGGGTAGTTAGTAGGAGGTAGTGAGTAAGAGGTAGTTAGTAGGAGGTAGTTAGTAGGAGGGTAGTGAGTAGGAGGGTAGTTAGTAGGAGGTAGTTAGTAGGAGGGTAGTTAGTAGGAGGTAGTTAGTAGGAGGGTAGTTAGTAGGAGGTAGTTAGTAGGAGGTAGTTAGTAGGAGGGTAGTTAGTAGGAGGGTAGTGAGTAGGAGGGTAGTTAGTAGGAGGTAGTTAGTAGGAGGTAGTTAGTAGGAGGGTAGTGAGTAGGAGGGTAGTTAGTAGGAGGTAGTTAGTAGGAGGGTAGTTAGTAGGAGGTAGTTAGTAGGAGGGTAGTTAGTAGGAGGTAGTTAGTAGGAGGTAGTTAGTAGGAGGGTAGTTAGTAGGAGGTAGTTAGTAGAAGGTAGTTAGTAGGAGGTAGTTAGTAGGAGGTAGTTAGTAGGAGGGTAGTTAGTAGGAGGGTAGTTAGTAGGAGGGTAGTTAGTAGGAGGTAGTGAGTAAGAGGTAATTGGGTAGACGGTTGGTCTATGGGCGGGTAATGTTACAGAATTGCGTGTTCGTACCATCATATATATGCATCGTATATGCTTTATGTGTATGTGTAGGTGTGTGTTTATATGTATGTGTGTGTGTGTATGTGTGTGTATGTGTGTGAGTTTATGAGTGAGCGGGAGGAACATGCATAAACATGTCAATGATGAGTGTACGACGTACGCTGTACGTAGTACAGGTCTTAAATTGACTTGAGGTGTGGGATGTTGTACCAAGCGAATATGAACTGGTTGAGTAAATAAGGTACGAGAGAGATATCTGAATATACTAGAGGAATGTGAGATTCAATGTGAGATGGAAAGGTGAGAGAAGGACTAGAGAAGAACCCATAATGGATTTAAGTAATGATTTAGAAGGACAAAGTAGGACAAGAGACATTATTAAGTTTGAGAAAGACACGAGAAGTAGGTATTATGGATATGTAAGATATATTAGATTACATAATACGTTAAAAAGAGATATGCTTGATGATTTCTGAGCTTGGCGGTGTATTGATTCGTGGATTCGTGAATAGAAAAAAATTCCCTAAAATGTCCGATCTCGCTACATCATTACATATACACGTATACAGGTGAACACACATGTACGACGTAAACTATACGTATTCTAATATGTAACATTCATATAAATATAATAAATATAACAACTGATGCGAGATTTAGCTACACGCCTAATGTCAGTTTCACGTTATTAACGTTATATAACGGACACATTCATATAATCCAATATGAAAAGGAAATCATTGTCCTATACTATTATCTACAGATTATATATCTAGCATATGAATCGTATCAGGTAATCGGCGATATGTAGAAAGAAGTACATAGAACGTTATGATGATTTTATCAATATCATGAAATACATTCAACTGAAAACCAGAAATAATTTCGTATCAATTAACAAATAAATGTCTTTTTTAAATTACAGCGATTATGAGATATTTGACGTAATTGTATTTCATAATACACTATGAATCATTTTTTTTGATGAAATACCTATTTAAGGATTAATATTTTATAAAACTAGTTAAAACACTACTCGGTAGCATATTTTTTCTACAAAACTTTTCCAGTCACCAGAGAAATGAAGTGAGATCAAACAAAATATTCAAATCAATAATTCCATAATTGATCACATTCGCCTTAGTTTGAAATACTAGGTTATCTTATTAAATTAAAGTGATATATATATATATATATATATATAGATACACATATTTATATATATAGTATTACATAGAATGGGATAATGTAATATATATATATATATATATATATATATATATATATATATAAATATATATATATGTATATTCAGTAGAATATACTATATATATATATATATATATATATATATATAAATATATATATATGTATATTCAGTAGAATATACTATATATATATATATATATATATATATATATATATATATATTATTAAATACTATAGTTTATTTTAACATATAATATGATACATTATACAATGTCATCATATTATTATTATTGTGACGAAGCGATTTTATGACAGTTCTATAAATAACTTCTAGGGGCGTATGGAGTAATTACGCGTGCCTGGATAATATGGTGATTGCCTTGATTATGTAATTAGATTACGCATTTATTGAAGGCAGAAAACAGAATTGTTAATTGTACCTATTATTTTAACTATATTCAAATATATTGCGTATTTATTTATTTCGTAAATAATAAATTAATTTATATATAATTATATAATTATAAATAAATAAATATATATATATATAAATATTTTATAAATACAAATAATATATACGCACGCTAATATATTCATTGTGTTTATTATTCGCATGACTAAAAAAGAAATTGAAATAAAGTTATATAACACATATGTCAATTGATTAAGTGTAACTATACTAAATATAAAAGTTATATAACATATGTCAATTCATTAATTCTAACTATACTAAATATTGTAGAAATGACCATATGAAATTATAATCCTCGTACGTTTGTAAGAAATATTTTGCAAGAAATTTGCTAATATGATACCAAACGTTAACATAGATGTACACGTATTATATAATCTAACTGTTACATCATACCAAATCGATGACTTTACACTCAACGTGTACGATATTGTTTCACCATTTAAATTACCGTTAGCCCATATCATTACTTAGCGATTTACTTTAACTATTATTTAGTGACTATCAAATATTCCATCTAATAACTCGATGACAGATACTAACTGATACATTAATATTATATTTCATTAGTCATAATTGATAAGTAATCAAAATTTAATTATATTGACA
>OZ038312.1:23075009-23082509 GCA_964035775.1 Osedax frankpressi
AACTCATTAAGGGAGCTATCTGAAATCGAGGCAAAATCATGAGCTACTTATTGGATTTGTGTGCGTTCGTACACGCATATGTACGTATAGAAACAACATACATTTTAGGACTATCTATGCATATGTACATATATATATATATAAGTATATATACGTATACTTGCGTATAAGTACATATACATACGTGTGTATATATGTATCCGTGTATATGTATACGTTTATATATATATATATATATATATATATATATATATATATATATATGTATACGTTTATATATATATATATATATATATATATATATATATGTATACGTTTTTATATATATATATATATATATATATATACATATATATATATATATGTATACGTTTTTATATATATATATATATATATATATATATATATATACATATATATATATATATATATATATATATTTATAAACGTTTTGTAAAATTTATTTTGACACATAATTCTAAGCTAATTTCCCCAATATGTGGTATATCACTTTGTAGCGTGGTGTGTTGTTGTATCGTGGTGTGTGGTGTGGTGTGTATTATTCGGTGTGGTGTAGTGAGGGTATGGTGCCACGTAGTGTAGTGTAGTGTGGTGTAGCGTGTTGCGGTGTAGTAAGGTACTCGATATATGTTACCTAATGGTTTAAGTACTAACTTACACTCTTGTGGATAGGAATGTTAATATATTGGTTTTAGTGGAGATTATGGATGATAAGAATATGTAGGTTTTTAGATTCGACGTTAAGGTTGATAGTGATGTTAATAGCGTAAGGAATATTGGAGGTTGTTTCAGATTCCTGGGCCATGGAAAGAGAAGGATTTGATTTGGGGAAAGTGTAAGGTATAAGGATAAGTTTAATTAATTGTAAATGGTTTATTTAACTGAATATGTAAAGTTATGTTGGGATGTATACTATTTTAGATATAGTTTAGTATATTCTATATGGCGCTGGATTGAATATAAATGTGTTTCTAATAAATTTCAATTTCAGATTTTTACTTTTGATCAAATAAAAAACCAAGATTTTTGAATTTGTTTAAATCTTTGAATTTGAGTATTGTTTGAAAATATATACTATTGATTGAGATTAGTAGTAGTAATATAACTGAAAATCGGGTATTCACCTCAAGATTTCATACTGAATACTATTCAGTATGAAATCTTGAGGTGTTAGCAAGAAACTATACACTAAACTATATATAAACAATTTATTTTACAGTATCGTTTAGACAAGTTTGACGAAAACTAGCCAATGACGGTATCAGATATACCAATCGGAGAGAGTCTGGTTGAGAAGTTGTTATGTTCTTGTATCAATAGCTACATATATATCTAGAAGAATACTCATGAACCATATTACGTCATAGTGGACATGAGGGTTATTTTGAAGATCTGAGTAGGATCCGATTCAGTACTTTTGTGTTTAATTTAAACTCTTTGCTGCGGATATTATTGTTGTCTAGATAATAATTGATTTGGTGAGTAACGACTCGTTAGAGAATGTTGTATAATGTTTATACGTAGAAGATTGGGTGGTAGTTAGATATAAAGATTGTTCTAGGTTAAGTATCTTTATTATTCGTGAGACATGCGTCATTTTCATATACTAGACGACTATACCAGAGTTAAGGGAGTTATCAATGTTTTCTTTATAGTTAATGAAGAGGTATGAGAAGAGCTTATTAGTTAAGGAGTATGGGTTCGGATGTGCATTTGATAACGGATATCACGTTTTCAATTAGGTAATAGTGAAGTGAAGGAGGTTATTGTATAAATTGATGAAATTGGTAAGTGGGATTATCTTTCTGACCTTTCAACTTATTTTTTTATAGGTAATGTGCACTGGGTATTGTTACCTAATAATTGGCTGGATATATAGAAATATTTATTTAAGTCGTTGGCCGAATCAGGGATAATTTAATTGTAATACATAATCTTGGTTAATTTGAGATGATATCGATAAATATTGTATTTTCTAATAAGTTCTTTATAAATTGGAGGTAATTTGTATTTTCTCCGATGACTTGTGGTAATAAGCAACTATCGCTTGGTAATAAATAACTCCAAATTATACCATTTGAAGTTGGGTTTTAGTGTAATGTTTGATTGGAGCTAAACAGGTGGTGACATTTTAGAGCTTGTATGTTGTTGAGGATACAAAGATGTTATGTTTGAGTTAGATAGGAATTCTGCACTATCGACACTATTGAATTTTCTACAAATTATGATTTGAGAGGAACGATTTCACTTTCTGATGTTGTTTGTAAATAAGATAATTGTCGGTGAATAAGTTTTTATATTGAGTTTTTTTTGTGAGTTAGGAATTGGAAATTATGAGAGTTCTCGAGTGTCACCAGCTCTAGTGTGTGTCACCAGCTAAATTATTAGGTAATAATATGTGTTAGGTAAGCTCGTGGGAATTTATTAGTATATTTAGCTACCTGTAGTAGCATATTCAAAAAAGTGGTTCTATTTCTATGAGAAACTTGGATGGTAGATATAAGTGACAATACATAACAATGGTGATAAATAGATGGGAATGGGCAGGTTGAAAGATACAAAAACATGATTCTGGTTACTTTAGAACAAGATCCTTCCATGTTGTAAATCTGAGAATAGATTTATGTTGAATACCAAAAGATTGTTTATAGAAAGCTCATTTAGTAACAGCCGGAGTGAAACTATAGAATACTCTCATGCGAGAATATTCGAAGCTAGTTGTTTGCTAATGGAAGAAGTATGTAAGTAATTAGTGTCCTTCTTTAAGTTACCGGTATTCTTATTGAATATATGACTAAAATGAGTTATTGCATAATAAATAATAGCAATATTGTGAAGAAAATGTAACGGTTTGACTCGAGATATGACTCGAGATATGACTCGAGATATGACTCGAGATATGACTCGAGATATGACTCGAGATATGACTCGAGATATGACTCGAGGTATGACTCGAGATATGACTCTAGGTATGACTCGAGATATGACTCGAGATATGACTCGAGATATGACTCGAGATATGACTCGAGATATGACTCGAGATATGACTCGAGATATGACTCGAAATATTACTCGAGATATGACTCGAGATATGACTCGAAATATTACTCGAGATATGACTCGAGATATGATTCGAGATATGACTCGAGATATGACTCGAGATATGACTCGAGATATGACTCGAGATATGACTCGAGATATGACTCGAAATATTACTCGAGATATGACTCGAGATATGACTCGAAATATTACTCGAGATATGACTCGAGATATGACTCGAGATATGACTCGAGATATGACTCGAGATATGACTCGAGATATGACTCGAGATATGACTCGAGATATGACTCGAAATATTACTCGAGATATGACTCGAGATATGACTCGAAATATTACTCGAGATATGACTCGAGATATGACTCGAGATATGACTCGAGATATGACTCGAGATATGACTCGAAATATGACTCGAGATATGACTCGAGATATGACTCGAGATATGACTCGAGATATGACTCGAGATATGACTCGAGATATGATTCGAGATATGACTCGAGATATGACTCGAGATATGACTCGAGATATGACTCGAGATATGACTCGAGATATGACTCGAGATATGACTCGAGATATGACTCGAGATATGACTCGAAATATGACTCGAGATATGACTCGAGATATGACTCGATGTGGGATATGAATACTTGGAGGGTATTTTATTAAGGACTTTTTTCTTTGTTCAAGATTCAGGTTCTCGATAACTATTGCATTGGAAGGGAATGCGTATTGCGATGTAGTGTGGAGATACGTCTTGTCGGATATACCTTCGTATTCAGTTGGTATGCGATGCGGGAGAGTCTCGTAGTAACGTGGCATAGGATTGAGTAAATGGAGCATGACTCGATTGGATGTTTAAGTGTAATGTAATGCGTGTCCGCTGTCGTAGGTGGTAGTGGCATTTGTGTATGGGTACTGGATGGATATAATAGGAGTTGTACGGTATTATGTAGTATGGTATAGTGTGATTTAGTCCAGTCAGCTATAGTGTGTCATCCGTCTGTGTATGCGATCTATTAATTGTTTGCAATCGAATAACATATACATATATACTCTGCATTGTAATTTCAAGGTAAGGTTCGGAACGTGTATAAATATAGGAAAATACAGATCGATAAAATATACATGCAAGGAAAGGTAAGTGTAAGGGTGTATAGGTGTAAGGAAGGGTAAATATACTGGGTTATAAATATTCTACAATAACTATAATCAATTCATAAAAGAAATATTTTTTTTTTATTTTTACAAATACATGTAACGATTATTTATATTTTGTAGGATTGATTTTAGTTTGTTCCAAATATTTGATACGAAAAAACTAAATTTCTTTTGGTTGAATTTTATTGGACAAATAAAGGTTAAGTAAGTAGAACAGGTTTAGATTAGCGTAGGAGTATAACATTTTCTATAAAGTTAATAGCGTGGCATACTTAGGAATATAGTGTGTTTTAGTGTGTGCTGTGCGGTGCCAACTGAGGTAGTGAGATGATGTATACCATGCTATAAATCGTACGTTATCATACACTAAGCTTTGTATAATACACTGAGTTTAATACACTTTGTATCGTATACTAAGCTTTGTATTATGGTCTAGTTATGATGTTCTGTCTGGTGAATATATAAATCTCATACGTTTTGACCTAATCAGATATATGTCGGGGCTGGCAGATATTTCGTGGATATTGTTGTGGTTATTTTAAAACGTAATGCTTCCTGCCCGATATCACGATGAAGTCACATATCGGAGTTTACGTTATCTTATTCAATTGCAATAATTATAATTATTATATACACTTGTTTTATACAATGTATTAACATAGTATATATGTCATTAAACTTTTTTTCTCTCTCTCTCTCTCTCTCTCTCTCTCTCTCTCTCTCTCTCTCTCTCTCTCTCTCTCTCTCTCTCTCTCTCTCTCTCTCTCTCTCTCTCTCTCTCTCTCTCTCTCTCTCTCTCTCTCTCTCTCTCTCTCTCTCTCTCTCTCTCTCTCTCTCTCTCTCTCTCTCTCTCTCTCTCTCTCTCTCTCTCTCTCTCTCTCTCTCTATCTCCTATCATCCAGTACTAACCATCAGAAGATGAGAGATGCAAGAGCCCAAGACGACCATCCATCCCCAGCCTCCTTCCATCGTGGGTAGCCTCTCCATGTCACTCCCGGGGTACGTCGTATATAGGGTTGTATAAAGGTGGTGTGTTGTATATGTAAATTGCCGTGATGGTAATCAGCAGTAGTAGTCAGCAGTGGTCAGAAATGAGTATATCTAGGCATCGGCGGAACGTATATCCGGTTGATGTGGGTCGTACGCCGAATGATCCACGCAGCGGTTAACTGCGATCTGCTAATTTCAACGGGGTTCGGAGGTCATCTGATGTAGACAGGGGTCAACAAAGGTTGGTTCTATCGCTTGGCCATTTCGCAGGGCCGTTTTCGATACTATCGGGAGGGTGACAGATATTACCTATTAAAAAGGCAGATTCGGGTGTAAGTGGGTTATCGAGTCCGTAAATCGCCTGCTATTCTAAACTAATCTCTAGTTGCGACCCCGGAGTAATGGTATTGTCATATTGTATGTCGGTGAGTTCGTTTCGTATACATGAAATAGAATTTAGAAAGGTTCGAGAGTTGCTTTTAAAGCCGCGCGCCTTCTACGCTGACGCACGCAAACAGGAATGAGCGCACGGATCGCAGCGTACGCCACGCAAAGTAAACAACCAGCTGCATATGAGCGCATCTCCCTCTGCCCCCCATTACACGCCCCTATCAGCTCCTTACCCCCGCCGCCCACTCAAAAACCCACCTATATGACTAATCGATAAACATATTAATAAACATCGAGTTATATTTCAGTTTTCGTGTTGCAAAAGTAAACAAAGTTATTGCACGCCGAAATGAGTTCAAATTATTTCTTAAATATCTTTATTAATTACATTACAAATCATATGGACAAGGGTGCCAATATTATTAATTGGCCTACTTTTATCACTCTAGATAAACATTCAACACCTATGTAGTAAATCTAAATTATGTGCAATTCTGATTGGTCAGTACTGATCCAATGAAAGTCTTTTAATAGAATATCTACACAGTTATTCTGGTTAGAGTATAATGGAAATAGATAAGAGAGTTATGAATATTATAATGTGGTTTGCGATTAGTATTGTGATCGATGGACAATGAACGGTTGTCAGTTGTCAATTGTCAGCTATTTATATGCCCTAATCTGTGTTGGTCCAGTTGTCAGTTCGTAAACTGAATTATTGATCTGTTTAGTTTGGATAACGTATCTACAAGCTAGCATGAGAGGAGAGTCCTTACATCGTAATCTAACAATGTAGACCTTCGATGTAAATGTTAACTAAAAAATCTCCATTGTATCCCCAATGTAAACCCCCATAAACTCCTACTGTATATCATAACTTGAGATACCCAAAATAGACCCCTGATGTAAACCCCCAATATAGACCCCAATATAGATATCCATTTTAGACCTCCAAAATATACCTCAACTGTATACCACCACTATATCGAACTACTGTAAATCTCACTACAGACCCCCAATATAGATCTTCACTAAAGTTCTCACTATAGACCTCACTATAGACCTCAACTTTAAAACCCCCCACCATAGACATCCACTATAACCTCCATTATAGACATCCACTATAACCTCCATTATAGACATCCACTATAACCTCCATTATAGACATCCACTATAACCTCCATGATAGACATCCACTATAACCTCCATTATAGACATCCACTATAACCTCCATTATAGACATCCACTATAACCTCCATGATAGACATCCACTATAACCTCCATTATAGACATCCACTATAACCTCCATTATAGACATCCACTATAACCTCCATTATAGACATCCACTATAACCTCCATGATAGACATCCACTATAACCTCCATTATAGACATCCACTATAACCTCCATTATAGACATCCACTATAACCTCCATGATAGACATCCACTATAACCTCCATTATAGACATCCACTATAACCTCCATTATAGACATCCACTATAACCTTCATTATAGACATCCACTATAACCTCCATTATAGACATCCACTATAACCTCCATGATAGACATCCACTATAACCTCCATTATAGACATCCACTATAACCTCCATTATAGACATCCACTATAACCTCCATGATAGACATCCACTATAACCTCCATTATAGACATCCACTATAACCTCCATTATAGACATCCACTATAACCTCTATTATAGACATCCACTATAACCTCCATTATAGACATCTACTATATACCTCCACTATTAACCCTAAGGTAAATTTCATCTATAAAATAAAGTGTAAATCTTACTATAAATCATATTATCATCATAACTATAAATTCCACTATAAACCTTACTGTAAACTTCCATTGTAATTCCCATCG
>OZ038312.1:23087509-23117440 GCA_964035775.1 Osedax frankpressi
TATTAATTATAATGAATCCGCGCATGAGAACCAATACACCTTATTCTTAAGACTAGTTCTGCTGGTGTCAATATGTTCAGCTCCGTGAGCTTGATTATAAGATGTGCGTAAAGTGATTCAAATGTATTGTATTATAATGTAGATTATATAATATTGCAGTAATCTACAGTTGAAAATATTAGACTTACAGGTTAGGAAATTTAAAGATTTTCTAATTTTTCCAAATTAATATATTATCTTATGAATGTTATCAGAGATAACTCAAAGCTATTGTTCTGATTACGAGAATAGTTTAAAGAATATTCTAAAGTATTATTATTTGTTATAATTTGTTTAATTTTTGTTTTAATAATAAAATTATAATTATTGAAAAGAGTTAAGAAAGTAATGTTATCTAAAAAATTAAGTTAATTTAAATGAATATTTCAAGTAAATCATTTATAAAGATTCCATTCAAAGGAGTGTACAATAATAAATAATGCATACGCATAGTTATATATTATATCTGATGCATCATATTCATTAAAATCAACAAACATTAAAATTTGTTTATAAATATGAAATAATATCGACAATCGTGAACAAAATAGTGCATTTGATCAACAGTTAGATTTTACTCACAATATGTGAGAACCGTTATCATAGTATCATTTTAACAAATATATACACTTATAATACGTATATATTAGGAATCGTATTCATCTTTGTATTTTAATATCGATGATTTGATAATAATATTTCTGTTAAGTTGAAGTTGATAATAGAAATTGATGTAATAATGATATTTCTTAAAAGTTGAAACATATATAAAAATTATATAGATAGATATTGTTTCTGTTTTGGCTTTAATTTAAATCGAGTGATAAACTATAGCGATTATGTATTTGTTTTTAAATCTTTGCGTGTATATATTTATATATATATGCCTCAATATTATGATCAGGCTTCGGTTGTATAGATTAGATTAACACAAGGGAACTTACTAATAAAAGTAATCGGTCTATCTAAACATCCAATACATATAAATTATACAGAGATAACTTAATGCATTAATGCTTAATGCTTTATTAATAGATTCTTAGCAAATATACATTAGTTTTATTATGTAATGATATCACTTTAATTATGTACATATTACTTTTCCGTATAACTCTATCATTCGGTATTGCTAAATATCTCAATATTTAGATTAGTAGAATTTTAATTTATATTTTAATGATTCCTCTCTGTTGCTTATATATTCAATAAAAATTATATCGTCGATGAATTCGTAAAAAATGTAAACTATTAGCCGAAAAGTTATTATGATTTTAGGTTGATCATGCATACATAATACATATATTAAGGTGATCTAGACTAAATTATAACAACTCCTGGCATTTATTTCACGATAATAGCATTGTGTACGTCCAATATATTAATATTAAGTTAATCGCAGTAATCGTTCTTCTGTTATGTATGTATACAAGAATTATTAAATATTTATATTTTCTTTGCCATGTTATAGATAATACAGATATAACTGTAATACTATTATTTAATAATAAACTATAGTTTGTTATCAAATAATATTATTATATTACATTTCCTAAAAAGTAATTTGAACGTAGTTATACTATTATATATTATTATTATCACGTCCAAACAAATATTAATCTTTAATAGTTTTCCGACAGGTTGGTGGTATCTTAGATTTCCACACTTGTGTATAGGTGTATTTGTCATATAACATGTGCATAGGTTTTAGTATGTTTTTATATGTTAAACTTTAATTTAATTTATTTTTTCATAAGCCACAATTTTTATAAATAAATTCCAAAAAAAATCAAACTTAGATATTTCTCTTCCGAGTTTAGCGTAATTTCAATTTCTTAGGCATGAATTAATCTGAGTGATCCTATGTGTGTTTCCATAAGGCTTTTCAATCATTAAGATTCATGACTTTTTCTTTTCAAAAAAATTGTTATAAATTAATAAGTTCATAGATAAATCTAAGGAGTATTATGTAAAGCTATCGGTACCTTAGTTGGAGGAAACCTCCAAATACTGCATTGATGGATCTATAACTATATATATATATATATATATATATATATATATATATATATATATATATATATATATATGTAATATAGTGAATCCCATATGAACGTTTATGGAAATGAGAATATATATGTGAATCATATGTGAATGTTTATGTAGATATGAGAATATGTGAATCATATATGAATTTGTATAAGGAAATGAGAATATGTGAATGATATATAAATTTGTATATGAATATGGAATATGTGAATCCTAAATGAATCTTTATGTAGATATGATAACATGTGAATCATATATTAATTTGTATATGGATATGGAATATGTGAATCCTATATGAATGCAGATATGAGAATATATAAAAAGATTATATATGTTGATATTAGTATATGTGAATCCTATATGAATGTGCACTATAACGTATACCATCATTTTTGATTTATTACGAATATGAGTTAGGGATAGAATAGAGTAGGTGCATATTATATAACGTTTAATAATATATATAATATACTTATTATGGATAAATATAATGTACTTAATAATATTTCTTAATGATGATTTATAATTATAATTCAATTCTAAAAAAGGGGAAGCGAAGTATAAATAAATGGCCATAACATTTATTTCGTTTAAAATATTAAAATTATTTTCCGTTGAAAAAGTGTACGTAATGTTAATATATAAATATATATGTAGATATATAAATATGCCAATATTTAAAGAGAGTTATCTTAATATAATAATATACTATTCTATATAATACAGAATGATCAGTTACCTGCATTCAACAAGTTTTCTTGAAGATTTTATAAAACTCAGACTTCCACTCAAATATTATATAAGCGTAAGAAACACTTCGTATGACATCATTTTCCCTGTCGCATCTATGCATACATTTAGTTAGGCATATTAGAACTATGTTTACAATGAATTACTCTTTCTATTATTCTAAATAGTATAATGCTAAATCAAATAATATATCTTGTTTAGAAAGTTGAACTCTAATTTGCTCCCTTTAGTTTTAATGAAAATTGTGTATTAGTTTATAATCATTATTTTTAAAATGTATTTTTATAAAATACTTCATTTCAGATTAAATTAGAATATAATAATTTTATTAAACTTTTTTTTAAATACGAAATAATATTATCATATATATTAAGTTATGGATATTTATGCATAATAATTACACGTATACATAGACTATATGATATTATAATAGAATATATTTTAATATAGATCTATTTAATAATATTTATTTTGTAAAATATTAAAAAATACATATTTTATACAGATTTGATATACATACAATAGTTGATAACCATTATACATTATTTTTGTTTTAATGGATTCTTTTTAATTTAAACGGATGTAATGTATTTCAATTAAAAAAGAGATATATTTCTTTAAATATTGGACCCCAGAAGAATACCACCGCATATATCGTAAGGAACACCTCCGTTACTTTCCTGTTCATAAGTATCTCACCATGGACATTAATTCTAAATCATGAATTTCGGAAACCCAACATTAGACCTTAATTTGTTGAACTCGTTATCTAACTATCTATATTGATAATCTAAAAGCTGAATATAATACCATCTAACTCACATATGGTTGAGTTGGCATTCCCTGTTACCATATACGGAATGCAATGCCGATCGAAACTCGATCGCATTATTATTTTCATTCATTCATTTGTTTATTTATTTAATCTTATGAATACTGTAACCATATTGTTTACGGCGGTTCGACAAATGTATCCTTAAAATATGGTGTCATTAAATAACGCATTATTTACTACGATAATAAATATGAATTATGCAATAGCACTACAATAAATAGTCGCAGACTATGATTACATTACTATTTATATGAGTTACCTATGCACATGATTTCAGTAGTCTATTTGCTAAATTTAGACTATTTGTTATTTGAAAATTTTAATAAGTGGTGAATGAAATTACATTTAACACTTTATAACGGAATTATATTTATTCTTATGTAATTAGATCACGTGATTAGATTATTTCATTAGGATTCTATTGTAATCGATACCTCGTAATACGGAATATATTATAGTAGCTATGTTTAGTGAATAGTATTTACACTATTGATATAGGATACCTTTTTATACATTTATTCCATGATTGATATATATAAATTTTTATTTTTTGATTTATATAAATTTTTATTTTTTTCGAAATTCTAATTGAATCTATTTCTCTTTAACATTATTCTAAACTATATATTTCATAGCATATCATATACATATATACATTTATATATAATATATATATATATATATACATATTTATATATATATATACACTGGAAACTTAATATTCAACTAGAATATATAATTCCAAATTTTACTATATAAATCAATAGATTTCGATAGTCATTCCTAGTATAAGAGGAAATAATGTTAATACTGTAGATACATATCATATATGTATATAGAGTATACATTATAGAGTATACATTATAGAGTTACATTATAGAGTTACATTATAGAGTTAATTATAGAGTTACATTATAGAGTATACATTATAGAGTATACATTATAGAGTATACATTATAGAGTATACATTATAGAGTATACATTATAGAGTATACATTATAGAGTATACATTATAGAGTTACATTATAGAGTATACATTATAGAGTTACATTATAGAGTATACATTATAGAGTATACATTATAGAGTATACATTATAGAGTATACATTATAGAGTATACATTATAGAGTATACATTATAGAGTATACATTATAGAGTATACATTATAGAGTATACATTATAGAGTATACATTATAGAGTATACATTATGGAGTATACATTATAGAGTATACATTATAGAGTATACATTATAGAGTATACATTATAGAGTATACATTATAGAGTATACATTATAGAGTATACATTATAGAGTATACATTATAGAGTATACATTATAGAGTATACATTATAGAGTATATATTATAGAGTATACATTATAGAGTATACATTATAGAGTATACATTATAGAGTATACATTATAGAGTATACATTATAGAGTATACATTATAGAGTATACATTATAGAGTATACATTATAGAGTATACATTATAGAGTATACATTATAGAGTATACATTATAGAGTATACATTATAGAGTATACATTATAGAGTATACATTATAGAGTTACATTATAGAGTTACATTATAGAGTTACATTATAGAGTATACATTATAGAGTTACATTATAGAGTATACATTATAGAGTTACATTATAGAGTATACATTATAGTGTATACATTATAGAGTATACATTATAGAGTATACATTATAGAGTTACATTATAGAGTATACATTATAGAGTTACATTATAGAGTATACATTATAGAGTATACATTATAGAGTATACATTATAGAGTATACATTATAGAGGATACATTATAGAGTATACATTATAGAGTATACATTATAGAGTATACATTATAGAGTTACATTATAGAGTATACATTATAGAGTTACATTATAGAGTATACATTATAGAGTATACATTATAGAGTATACATTATAGAGTATACATTATAGAGTATACATTATAGAGTATACATTATAGAGTATACATTATAGAGTATACATTATAGAGTATACATTATAGAGTATACATTATAGAGTATACATTATAGAGTATACATTATAGAGTATACATTATAGAGTATACATTATAGAGTATACATTATAGAGTATACATTATAGAGTATACATTATAGAGTATACATTATAGAGTATACATTATAGAGTATACATTATAGAGTATACATTATAGAGTATACATTATAGAGTTACATTATAGAGTATACATTATAGAGTTACATTATAGAGTATACATTATAGAGTATACATTATAGAGTATACATTATAGATTATACATTATAGAGTTACATTATAGAGTATACATTATAGAGTTACATTATAGAGTATACATTATAGAGTATACATTATAGAGTATACATTATAGATTATACATTATAGAGTATACATTATGGAGTATACTGTATGTTGCAGTATACAATTCATTATTATAATGATTCGTTTGGTTTGAATTTCTATGAAACTCTTTGATTTTATAAACGTTTTGGTTTCAGAAACAAATTATTTATTATATATAATATCAATATCAATGTGAAATATTCAATTTCTTCATTTCAATTTGTTGTAATATCTTTTCTATATTTTAATATATATTATACATTCATTAATATATTATATATCCTAAAATATAAAATATAAAAACTTGAATTATTATAACATTAAAGTACAACAATAAGTAAATGGATTTCTAAATAAAGTGTAATATATTGAAGTGTATGGACTTTATTAAAATATAGACTAAATATAGTAGACTAAAATTTGATTTGTAATCATCTTAACTAGTTTATCTGAATAGTATTTATGTATAATATATAATATTAATATAAAAAGCATTATTTGAATATAATAATTAAATAAGCATAATAAGCAATAAATATATATTATTCTAGCTATATATAGACTATTCATATTTCTACTACAATTCAATAACAAGATACTAATAATTAATCACAATAATTTATTAGTGCATTGCATAAATTAATTATATATACTCATACACGATCTCATTCCAATCTCCGTAATTGTTTGGAACAGGATACAATATATAAGTGAAAACTAAACATATTGTAGTATATAGATGATTTGCTATTAATAATTACTATATACACAGTACTATGTTCAATGTACATTGACTAATGACCAGTCCCCCTCGTAGTTGGTAATGCAGTTAGAGATTTATATGTCTAAAAAGTAAAATAATCAAGATAAATAGACTTCATAGAAGAAAAATGAAATCATCATTAACGATGAAAATGGTATTATTATGTTAAAAAAAAGTTACTAAAATTTACCAATTTTACTATACTTTTGAGAATTTAATTTTATAACGACATGTTCTTATATAACATGTTCTCATATTAGTAAATTCGGCTGCTATTCGTAAACTGGTTGGTCCTCGAGTGCGTGTAAAGTCTAGCCGGCCGAGGAGCCAACACTACGCGAAGACTCGGACTGATCGACACGACTTCGACAGAGTAACAGTCGTCTGGCCTGCTTCTTGAACGCGGCGTAGCGAAATGTGTAGACGAACGGATTCACGCAGCAGTTGGACAATTGCAGTGCCGAGATGAACTGGAAGTAGGTGGACATGAAATCCATGTCGGCGCCGAGGTTGTAACGCAGGTACTCGAAGGACTTCATCGAGTTGCAGACGACGTAGCAAGCCACCACCGTTACAAGCGCCGTTACCACGTTTCTGATATTTTTGGCACGGCGTGCCTCGCCAACAGAATCGGATTGGGTTGCTTGTGAACGATGGAGTGAGTTGGTCGGATTGGGTTGCTTGTGGACGATGGAGTGAGTTGGTCGGGGTGGGTTGCTTGTGAACGATGGAGTGAGTTGGTCGGATTGGGTTGCTTGTGAACGATGGAGTGAGTTGGTCGGATTGGGTTGCTTGTGAACGATGGAGTGAGTTGGTCGGGGTGGGTTGCTTGTGAACGATGGAGTGAGTTGGTCGGATTGGGTTGCTTATGAACGATGGAGTGAGTTGGTCGGATTGGGTTGCTTATGAACGATGGAGTGAGTTGGTCGGGGTGGAGAGTGTGATAGAGTAACGGTGGAACTGAGGGGTTTACAATGGGATGGGTAATATGATGTGGGGAGGGTGTTATGAGTGGGCAGTTGATATGCTGATATTACGAAAAGTTCTGATGTATACGGATATGACTTTTATGAGGAGGTGAATGTTGCGATTGGGAAATGGCATGTAGTGGATAATCGGGATGTAAGGAGCTTGTAAGGAATGGTGATATGGGTGGTGATATGGGCGGGACTTATGATGGAACTGGTCGTGTTACCAGGCGGACATTATGAAGATGATAGCATGGCGTGTAAGACTTATGCATAAGGCAGGAGTGGTTTGTTACGATGCACAACAATAAGACGGATGGAGAAATAACCAGTTGTACCCACTGTAGGGTTTCGGCCCGTTAGAGATCGGTAGATTCCCACGTAACATACGAGTATTATTAACATGGGTATGAAGAAGGCGTATGTAAAGGAAAGGATGCCGAAAATCTGTTCGATAGGGGTGAGTCATCGTACATCAGAGGATAAAGGTTAAAGGTTATTAAAATTCTTAAAACTTCACGAATAACGAAACATTAATATTAAAATTCGAACTGCTTGAGAGGATAAATTTATAATCAAATTAACTGTGCGGCGAATTTAGATATACCGATTAAATATATGTTACATACATGCGCAACATCCATTGTTATCATGTAAGTTGTACTCATACATTGTTATGCAATGACCACATGGACTAGCGTACTTTTTTAGCGGCATCACTGCTAAAGGTCACCCAGTCGTAGCAGAAGCCGTCCTTGATCTCGGTCGACTGCCAAAGGAAGATCAGCTCCAGCGCCGGACCCGACAACTGAGCAACCAATGCCATGCAGACCACGTGGTAACGTTTCATTGTAATCCGGTAGTAAATAGGGAACACTATGGCGATAAAGCGTTCTATGGAGATGGCTGGAATAGAGATGTAGTGCAGCGGATTAAAATGTAATCCAGTTGATTATATTTGAAAGAATTCATTAATTGATGAGTAGGCCCAGAAATGATCCATATTATTACATAATGTTATATTCAGTAATAATCCAGGAATCCGTGCAAGTCACGTTGGTTGTTTTATTTTATAATAAGAGTGAAAATATATTTATATATTTTATATAATAATTAGAGCTATCTGTGTTTTATGGGTGTTAATAGTATTCACATCTCCTAATACAATCAATTGCTATATTATTAGTATTAATAGTATGATTTGAAAGAATAATCTCTATATTCTATTGTATATATTACCCGAGTGAATTATTTTCTTTTTATTCTATAGTTTTTTTCGTATTCAATTTAGTTGTTGATATTTGAATATTCGACATTATATAACTGAACTTGTTGAGAATAAAATCGTGAAAATTCATTCAAGTTATCCGAACGCAGCGCCACCTAACCCACCGACGAGGCAGTACGAAGATGACGTCATAGCGGCCCAAAAAGGCACATCGCTGAGCCACGCGTAGCAATAGAGCCAACCACGGACTCCACGCAAGTCCTGGTCTAGTTTGGGAAACGTCACCATGGCTAGCACGAACACCGAAGCGAAGAGGTCGATAACTGCGTGGTTCAGGTTTAAGGAGCACTACGCAATGTAGCCAAGTCGTGAATAACGTAATAGGTCGTTATTCCTTCTAGGAGTACCATGAGTTATGGGTGTACGAGTTCTGTTTAGGCAATAGAGAGTTCAGTGTTAATTCACGTTGAGAATACGGAAGCTAAAAGAAAAATTACTCTAGGGTATAGAATGCCAATTTATTATAATTTACGGTATATGCTAAATATGAACTAACCTACGATTAGAATATATATTCAGAAGAAAATAATCGTTATTGATAAATTATAAATTGATTATTGTAATTTATATATATATCTAATTTTAAAACTAATTTATATATATTATATTTATATTAGATATTAATATCAATTAATATATTGTTTACTGGGCCAGATTTATCATTTTATAAATATGTATTAGAATTAAAATAAATTAAAAAATCACAAAAATCTTAAAATAATTATACCATTTTAATAAATATTCACTATTTTGTCGATCGACAAACTAATTATATATATTATTTTATATAAATATCCTAATTTGTATCCAATATAATATTATTATAAATAGTATTCAAATGAATTACAATATATATTAAAAATTCTACATAAATAACATATATTATAAATATGACATATATTAAATAGATTATTGTGAATATGTATATTAATTAAATAATTACTGTAATCCGTTTTAACTGCTAACTTCTTAAGATAAAAATAATATTTTATATAATAGTAAATTATGATTTTGAATATTACAATATTATATAAAATTTAAATAGAAATTAGATTAAATAAAAAAATACAAGAAGTATAAGTGTAGTAAGTATAACTGGCATCTAAGAACGTTTAACCCCCAACATATCCAGGTCATTTAGTTTTTTGTCATATAATATAAGTGTAACTGAGTTACTTTATAATTAAATATTTAATTTAAATAAAATTATATTATGTTTATATTTAATGTAATAAGTGTGTATAATAGATTATCTGGTTTCTTGGGTAATCATGTACAATTTATATAATTGTATGACAATTGTTATTTATATCAATAAACCATTTAATTAAATATAATTCAAATAAAAAAATGTATGACAAATAAAATACTCTCTATATAATATGTTTTTATATAACAAATATTTATATACAGATAGGATACAAAATACAAACTGATTTAATCGTATATAAATACTTGTACATACAGAATCAAATGCATTTCCTACAGCGTGAATTCCCATTAATGTAATACGATATATCGTAATCGGTAACCATGGTTACATCATCAGCGAACACGTACGCACGAAGTCCTACTTCTGCAATATAATCCGCAACATTGTTTGAAAGGATGTCAACCTATATTCATCTACATGCCACTTCCCGTCAAGTATTTCCATGACAGTTGCAAATGGCGTCGTAATGAGTTAATCACGCGTTGTAGCATAGCATAGCGAATAGCTATTATCTTTATGGCCTCCCGAATCCCCGTGGGGGTGACCCCTTCCCCGGTGGAGAGCGATTAGAGCACGATTAATATCCGTTATGGTTTACTTTCACCACGAAATTGATATATATATATTCAAAGGCACCGCCGGGTAACGACCACTTATGTGAGTACGTACCGTTAACGCAGTGAATCGCAGTGAATGAACGACCCAGCCACGGCCACTAACCACTCTGGTTGACGATCAGCACGTTAGAGAAGGTCTTACGCATGGAGGAGCTGGTTGCGATGACCAGGATGGCGAACGCGTTGCCCAGTATGCCCAACACGCCTATGCACAGGTAGAGTTGACGTACGGTAGTCGAATACGAACGTAGGTTCGGGTCGGGTTCACGAAATAGCGAATCGTTCAACGTTGTTGCGTTATCCATTGTTGGCGTGTTGGGACCTCGCCGGATTGTCAAATTCTGACGACTATCATGGAACCCGATAAGTATCATAAAGTAAGTATTATAAATTATTTTACATTGTTAGAATAGAAAGCTATAGCATTATTATTTATTTATAGAATACGTTTATAGTTACAATGTATTAATTACCTATATTATAATATTATTTAAATTAAAATGCATGGTTAGTTTATTGGATATTTTGAATATATTATTATAATCAAAATAACAAATATTATATGAAACTGATACTTTTAATTTGACTTTTGAAATTTATATATAGACATTCATTGTGGTACGTATTTTAAAATATTAAAGTTGATTACGTTATATTATTAATATTAATTATTAGATATTTATTAATCATTAAGCCTATACTGATTTTAATAGTAATAAATAACGTAAATCAATAATTGATACTTTAATATAACATAATATACTGTAATTTTCATTTTCAGATAATGTTAGTTAACTATATAATACATTATATATATGAATTATTATTAAGGCAATTATATGAAATACGTATCAATACTTTTAATGAACCGAATCTCTAATGATGATTATTAATGACGATTAATAATTACCTTTGCTAAAGTACTAACCACGATTATCACGCTTATTCTCTGGATATCTAGGTAAACGGTGAATCACATTCCACGATATTTATACTCGCCAAAGGTGTACAATGTAGATCCAGCCAATGAGAATAGAGTACTATGCCAGAAAAATCTTCGAGATAATGAATATATTATTTATGGTATGTATCATCGCAGTTTTTTTATATCGTTTGCGCGTGCGTGCGTGCGTGCGTTTGAACGCGTATGTGTGTATGCGTGCGTGTATGCAAGTTACGTAAGTATGTACGTTTATAATGTATATAAAGACATAACACCGCATGTAATCGAGTAAAATAACACTCCATAACGTAAATATGTTTATTAAGATATAGGTACATATATGGTTATTTGTATACATATGTGATATATATTGTATCAGATATTATCATACATAAGATCTAAGCAGAGTTATAACTTGGGATATATAATTATTATAACCTTATTATGTATCCCAATAAACTATCTCAAATAATGATCTATTCCCATGAATATTTACCTCTTTTTAACTAACTACACATTAAAATAACACATTTTAACTTTAAAGAGGAAACATATAATATTCCAATCAAAATTTTCAACTGTAACATAATATGTTCTCTCCATTACTCTAATCTAATTAGCATTTGTAAACTCAGGTTACCGCTACAAATATAGATAATATCGAGCATTTACATATATACATATACATATACATACATATGCATATTCATATATATATATATATATATATATATATATATAAGTATACATACATAATATATATATATATGGTCGTGTACTGTTTATGATTAACATTTTTAAAGTAATATATATTCTAGTAAATACTGTTTATGATTAACATTTTTAAAGTAATATATATTCTAGTAAATATTCTAGAATATATACTACTTTAAAAATATTAATCATAAACAGTACACGACCATATAGATTAATACATTACAGAAGTTAAATCTCACCGGAGTCAATATCTCTTTTCTTCTTACAGACTAATTTATCTGAATCAATTAAAAAACGTTCTGGATACCAGAAATATTTAGTCACATTTCATAACTAAAATTAAATAATTATAAAACTCTAGCATTTCTACCACTAAGTATTATACACCTCTAATATAACTACCACTAAGTAAGTATAGATAACAACCACTAATACTTACTAATACTTACTTAGTGTAAGTATAAACCTCTAAGATAACTACCACTAAGTATTATAGATCTCTATCATATTTACCGATATTGTTCTAAATTCCTAAAAGAACAGTTTATACATTACTGATAAGATTTCCAGTAATTCAGATGGATCAATTCAACATATTCAGAGAAATTAACTTAAATAATTATTATAATTGTATCAATATGTCATACATCGGTTTACTGCTGATATTATCTAGTATCAAATGGATTTTATATTAGAACACTCAACACCCGCAATCGTCTTCGATATAATACTATAAATAGGATAACATCAATATATTCTCTTGGCTTGACTCTTAAGTAATATATACCGTCCAGAATAGGAAGAATTTATAAAGTATAAGTACTTGTAACAAGTTATAATTGTAAAGTTACAGAAATAAAATTGTTTACTGTCAGTAAAGTATAATTTGTATTCGGATTATTTTTAATTTTATAATTTATAAACAAATCAGTGATTAAATATAGCTATCATATATCAATAGGTATTATATATATATATATATATATATATATATATATATATATATATATATATATCAATATGTATTATATATATATATATCAATATGTATTATATATATATCAATATGAATGATATATCCATAGATTTTACATATTAATAGGATTGTTATATTAATATGTATGATCTATTAATGTGATTGAAATATATATTACTTAAAGAGGTATATTATCAATTAAGTAGATATTATCAATTAAGAGATATTATCTATTAATAGGTATATACTATAATAGATCATACCTATTAATAGATCATACATATTATTATATCATATTTATTAATAGATAATACCTATGAATATATTATATGATATATCAGTGTGTATGTTAGATTAATAGGTATAATCTATTAATAGGTATGATACATATGATTTATTAATTTATTTTATTAATAGGTTACAATAATTCATAATAAACACTTATTCAATCTGCTTTCACGGTCAACCAATAAACAACGATCGCAAATAGCCTTCTTAGTCTGCCTATCATTTAAAGGGGTGAAACCTGGTGATTTATAGGTTATAATGTAAACCTTATATAATAAGTATCCTATATATCAACCTTAATGAAAAAATTATGAAATACTTTATTATGATTTGTTGTAGTAATTATTACATATTATATATTGACAATTCACTTTTTTCGTTAATTAGTGTTAACTAATTATTTTGAAATGCGTTATAAACATCCAGGCTCAAGTAAATATCCAGGCTATTTTATTACTTTTTTATAAAATAAAATTGAAAAATATTTATTTATACAAAAATTATATTATAATTATCATTTATTTTAAATAATTATAGAATAATGTATAACAATTATATCATATGTTTTATTGTGTAATGCCTACATGAAAATGTATTAATGATAATAATATATAGTTTGTATAGCTTACATTTACTAAACTCTAACTCTAACTTCATACTCAAACTATATGCCCTTGATGTATGCCCTAACTAAACATATTGACTAACTTATGCGCTAACCATTCTTGCATGCTGATCTATGTATATCTAGAGGCATATAATATCAGATTACATACACATAACAATCAGAGATATTAACGATACATAGACGTCTATTGAGAAGCCAAGTTTACATGTGTATATTGCTGACACGGCATGATATGTAATAGTATACTATGATTCATTGATCCACGAATAATATATTTGCAATACTATTCTGTTATCGTTTACTAGATAATTGTTAGTAGTATATGATTATCTAAGAAATCGCTGATTGGTCAAATTACTTAGCTACCCATAACGGATGTATTTTATAGACCCACTTCAGTCAGAAATAGTAAAAATTTCTCAAAATCTACACTTTCATTACGTTTAGGGATTTTTGGCATAGACTCTGAGATCTTTTTGTTAAATTATTTACAGATTTGATAGAAATAATCTTCAAAAAATATGTTACCGCTGATGAATCTTCGATGTCAACAGTTGGTGTAAAGAACAGCTCTCATTGACGACTACAATAAATTATAATTCTCAATCCGTATCATGTAATCTCTTTAAAGTACTTAATATTTCCTGTATTCAAAATTACATTTAGAAATGTGGACTTAAACCCGATATCATAATTGAAGTCCTTAATAAAACATCATTTTAATATAATCGTTGATGAAGTTAATAATCTAACTAATGCTACCCAGCGAGATATCATCAAATAAGATATCTAGATGTTCTTATCCAATTTCGTGTGGTTGCTTTTATATCCTGGCCTACTGACAATAACACATAGAAAGAAGCATTTATAATCCCTGATTTAATCTGGAAATTACATCAAATAATCTATTGAACGTACAAGTGAAATTATTACTGATTTCTATTAGAACTTTTAGTTTTTCAGTATATTACTTGTTTTTAAAATTAAATATAATCTTTACTTTTATATTTTGTTAATTTTTTACATGTTTTATAATTTACTTGTTTATATTTTATTGAATTTTAATATATTTAATAATACAATATTTGTCATTATTTGTTATATTGACTCATCAGATATGACGATTATTATGATTATTAATATACTTATTTAATTGACACTCAATAACACCTTTCTGATATATATATATATACTATATATAGTGTATTTATATCACAAACTTATATATAAGTTTAAACATATATGTATAAATGAAATAATATATTTAATAATTTATCCAAATAATTTGTAGGTCATATCATGTCGTTGTATTCTACGAGAATAAAAGGAGCTTTGAGTATATCACCTCGTTTGTCTGTCCTTTTTTATTTAACCGTGAGTGATAATAATTAATTATTTTCATAGTTTACATTATATTCTTTTTTTTAAATATATATGATTAGAAATTGTATAAAAAATTATTTTCTTAACAATATACACATATATACGTATGCATACGTATATATATATATATATATATATATATATATATATATATATATGTATATAGTATTTTAATCTACAAAATTGATCTGACAATTAAATATATAAAAATAACAACGGGCTTAATTAAAAATATATAAATAATAATGTTCTTAATTAAACATACCGATTCGGCGAGTATACGTTCATTTAAACTCTTCGCAAATGTGTGGCGCAGGAAAGAAACCCTTCCATTTAAAATTAACCTATTTACATACATATATGCTCTATATTATGTTTCAAAAATATTTACATATACATTATATATATATATATATATAATGAATATTGGTCTTACTACATACCGTGCAAATAATAGTGTACATAGATTACATAATATTGACTTATTGAAAATTTAAATTGATACCCTATGATCAATCGATCTCAACGAAAAGATAAATAATATTCGAAAGAGGCAATTTATTAAAAGCTATAGAAACATTTGTATTTAATATTGTTCATACTTAGCATTCAAAAATGTTCACAGAATTTTAGAATCAAAATTAAATCTCCCGAAATCAAAGTAATCTATAAATAATGTTATAAATAATTGATAATATACGACTCTAAAATAAATACACGATTTAATTAATATTCTAAATATGCTATGAAGAGGCATAGCAATAATTGCTAATAAAAGAAACATTGGCATTTGTGGAAACAGGATATTCTAGATACGAAGACAAATATTTATTAAGTTGGATTCGAATTATGTACATTTGAAAATAATATTACAAGAGAGAAACTGCAAATAATAGTATTCCTAATACGACATATGTATTACTACAATAAATTAATATTCTGACTGATTCAGGACCAGCAATTTATAAAATTAAATAAGAAAATAATTGAAGATTTTAAATGTTTGGTAGTATGTTTGGATGATATTTTAGTCATATGTAAAATATGATCATAATAAAAACTTGGAAGAAGCTATGAGATTAATTGGTACATGAGGAATACCTTAAAATAAAGATAAGCAAAATGAATGTAAGGTAATATGCAATTTAAACAAAACTTACAAAACTCTGCCGTATTTCTCAAAAAAGATCTATATAAGAATAAACTGTAAGTTGGAAAACCGCAGATTTAAATCTATATTAATTACAAAAAAAAACTTTATTAAATACATTAACTCTAACATACTGCGGTAAAGAAAATAGTAGAGAGAAAAAGGCATCAGATTGTGGATTATAGGATTAACTCAGAAATAAAAACATAAAACAGAAAGATTATCGTTGACTGTTATGCATCGGTGAATATGATTGAACACATAGATATGAAGCGATAGGCGTAGTATGAGGTTATAAATTATTAAATTATTATATTAGCTTTTATTATAAATAATTATAGAAATTGACAATATACGTTTACCATATTACTAGAAAGAAAGAAATTAGGAGGTTCAGATCATTCAACGATTAGGTCTAAATTGATCTCCGGTGATGATAATACGACTACAGATGTATACTCCAGAAATTCGATACATAGAACAAACTAAAATATCTATTATAGATTCGGGTTTAAAGGATAGTAAAACACGATATCGATAAGTAAATCAGAGAATAGAAAGAAATATGCCATGTTTAAAGAAATTAAATGATTCGAAATAATTGGAAACAAAGTATATAAATAATTAGAAGTGCTTAACAATTATGTAAACTATTTGACCTATGAAAACAGTGCAATATTCTTACCATATAAAGATGAAATTGTAAGAGATATACACAAAGATGACCAATGTAAAACAAATGCTTCGAAAATCGATGGATCGACGATTAAATACCGAAACAAATCTACGGCAAAAATAAATGTTGAGTTAGAAAGTGACAAGCAATTTGACCTGGATGCTTTTTTGGAATGTTACAAACATTATTGGTTAATGTCAAATTGAATGTATTAATAGATTATTATACATACAAAATATGAAATTTCTCAGATTGTTAAGGTTAAGTATTACTACAGTATCAATATGTTCAATTAAATACCATTTATTATAAATTCGTATTATAACTATCATTTACGTATATGTATATATATACATATATATATATATATATATATATATATATATACTTATATATATATATATATATATATATTAGTGTTGTAAATTAAAATATCATTGGACTGAACCCGGCAATCAATGCAGATAATTTAATTTTTTGCATTGCTTAATTTCTTTTATGTAAATCAATAATTTGTTTAATACATACAAATATTTTATGAAACTATTACATCACTCAGTTTACTTTAGTGTAATAAAACATTAGTTTCTACGAATTAAATTGTACGAATTACAGTTATAACTAAATGCAATGCAGGATTATCAGGATTTATTTGTATTGATATTTTACAACTAATCCATATTTATAACATATTTAATTTTGCATATTAGAATTAATAGGATTAAGTGGGCATTTATTAATCCATACTCGTTTTGTTAAATGTTTAATATCTCCAACATTATTTCTGTGTTAGTAAATTTTCAAATAATTTATATTTACAATAATATAAATATAAAGATATTGTATGCATTAATTAATTAATTCTTGTAGTTTAAAAACATATTTGTATATAGCTGTTCATATAATATAGTAGACTATATATTATATATCAATATCAATATATCCTTACAATGGTTAACAATAAAAGTTATTAATCAAATTTGAAAAGTTGATCATTATTGTAATATTTTATTATTTCAAATTAAAAGTAGACGTATTAGGAATTATAATATTGAGTAAATGCGGTCAATAAATAACTGGGCAGTAATATCGTAGATTGGAGATGTAGACAGAAAGTTGGTTTCACCGCGACTAGATGGAGATAATGAGCCGAGGATGCGTTCTATGCCGATGTCGGTTTATCTATCTGATGCACACACGAAGCAAGTGTCGGTTTAGACGGAGGGGTTCACTGAATGCTGTACAGGGAGAATGTAGCTTTGCATACGAATGTTACAAATACAGAACATTATCATCGAGAGTGTAATATTTTAAAACCTGATGTAATATATTTAATACAATGAGATGTGATTATTATTTTGACACGTGGTACAAATATCATTAGCATAATTCCTTATATATATATATATATATATATATATATATATATATATATATATACATTGTTATATATATATTTATATATTTTGGTTGAATCATAAATTATATAATTGACACTATTACATAAGGAATATATATAACGTAAGGAAAATTAAAGTCACCTTGATTACATTTAAGGCAATGCGCGTGTTCAAAACGCTTCAGTTTACAGAAGGGTCGAAAACATCTCTTCTTTCCGTCGATAATTTCCAAGCAATTATTATTAGATGGCCAATTACCAAATTTCTAAAAATCAAATATGGGTTGTGTAGACATTCCCATGTATAATCGAAGGCAACTATCATGTCAATTAAGCTTTTATTATTTGATTGTTATAATAAATGTAAGAGTAATGTATAATTGTTTTATATTAAATTTGTTTGTGAATATATATATATATATATATATATATATATATATATATATATATATTAATAGTAGTATGGTATTAATATAAATAGATATAATAATATATAGATAAGATAAATTCAATTATTTTATATTAAATAATATAATAGATGGTTAACCTCATTGTGTTTAGTTTTTCTTTTAACCATTTTGAGATTGATCTAAATATTTAAAAAATATTAGTGCATTATTATCTATTTTTTAATATTATGATTATTTTAACATTAAAATATACCTTCTTTACTCACACATTCGACTAGCCGATTAAATATAAACACACCTACAGATAGCCACACATGTGCGCATATCCACACACGCATACACACACGCATACACAGTAATTACTAGAAATACTTTCACCCATATATCGGTATTGCAAAAAGTCATTAAGAATAATATAATAAACATATAATAATATAATAATACCTACATTGTACACAATCTACATTGTACACAATCTACATTGTAAACACAACCTACATTGTATAAAATCTATATCAAAAATAAAAAGAATAACATATCGACAACTAAAAACTACCAGTAATATAGATTACAAATAGTTTATATACACTGATATTCATTTATTACAACAACACTTACAGTGCTACTTAAACTACTTGTACAATAACATTGTGAAAGTATACTCCAGCAATTTGCAGGAGTATACTTCAAAGTATCTCGAGTACTTCATGTTGGACACCCGAGTTGACTAACTTAATATAGATTCTCCTAGAAAAGGAAACCATTTGAAAAAAGATTAAAGTATAATAATCCGTTATAATGACACGAATTACACAAAAAAACTAGAAGAAATCTAATTATCTAAAATTGAATAATATCACCACATGATTTATATAAACTTACTACAATATATGTTAATATTGAACTTTTCACTACTAATAATCTGTCATTTTAATCCATTATTTGAAATAACGAAATATATAGAAAATTGATATAATCACATTTTAAAACTAACATAATATTGACTGTATATACCATCTATACATTATGTGTATGTTCTCTATATAGTATTAGTAGGTTCTCTATACATTATGTGTATGTTCTCTATATATTAGGTGTACTATTGTCCATCTTAATATTTAAAACAAATTTCTGAGTATGTATGATTTAAGCAGCTTTCTAATACAAATTCACCGTTATAATACAAAAAACAAGATTACCGACTGATATACCTAAATTTGAAATACAATTATTTAATTACTTGCTGACTTATTTTTAATCTTACCAACCATACTTATATAATACTTAACCAGACAGATACAAACTCGACTAACTCTTTTATACAGTACTAGTCTATATGCCATAGGCTATATGCTAGATATTTAATTACTTGCTGACTTATTTTTAATCTTACCAACCAGACTAATACTTAACCAGACAGATACAAACTCGACTAACTCTTTTATACACTACTAGTCTATATGCCATAGGCTATATGCTAGATATTTAATTACTTGCTGACTTATTTTTAATCTTACCAACCAGACTAATACTTAACCAGACAGATACAAACTCGACTAACTCTTTTATACACTACTAGTCTATATGCCATAGGCTATATGCTAGATAATACTGTATAATGAATTATGTACAATGGTTTAATTTAACATTTGTTGCATAGTGAAAATATCGGAAATATCTACTAGAAGAGTAGTGTAATATTATGAAATATACTATAATGATCTATAATAATATTACATTTGTAATTATAATATTTTATATTTAAGGACATATAATATAACTATAAATATATTATAGATATGTATCTTTTAAAACTTCAAAACTATTAAATACAATACAAATAAATGCATACATTTACTTCCTTCATATTTAATATCTTACACGTATATTCTTTCTTGTTCTTTTCCCGTTGAAGTTATTAATAAAAATTAAAACATTATATGCCCTTTACACAATTCCTTAGGAAACTTATAAACTTTTGCTTATGCTTAGATAGGTTGCAAATAAAATACATACATACATTTATATGTGAATTCATACATACATATATATATATATATATATATATATATATATAATATATATAATATATATATATATATATATATATATATATATATGTGTGTGTATATATATATGTGTTTATGTGTGTATATATAACATATATACTTATATATAGAATACATTTTAATTTTATATATATATGTAATATCTTGATCAAATATGTTAATATATTGATGATTAGTTCAATTAGAATTTTAATATTTATAAAAGATAAGAGATAATCGTTTTAATCACCTATACACAAGACCCATACATAACACCCATACACCACCCATACACAACACCCATACACCACCCCCATACACCACCCCCATACATAACACCCATACACCACACCCATACCTAACCCCCATATACCACCCCCATACACCACCCCTATACACCACCCCCATACATCACCCCCATACCTAACCCCCATACCTAACACCCATACACTACCCCCATATACCACCCCCATACATAACACCCATACCTAACACCCATACACCACCCCCATACACCACCCCCATACACCACCCCCATACACCACCCCCATACACCACCCCCATACCTAACACCCATACCTAGCACCCATACACCACCCCCATACACTACCCCCATACATAACTCCCATACCTAACACCCATACACCACCCCCATACACCACCCCCATACACCACCCCCATACACCACCCCCATACCTAACCCCCATACCTAACACCCATGCACCGCCCCCATACCTAACCCCCATACCTAACACCCATACACTACCCCCATATACCACCCCCATACATAACACCCATACACCACCCCCATACACCACCCCCATACACCACCCCCATACCTAACCCCCATACCTAATACCCATACACCACCCCCCATACACTACCCCCATACATAACACCCATACCTAACACCCATACACCACCCCCATACACCACCCCCATACCTAACCCCCATACCTAACACCCATACACCACCCCCATACACCACCCCCATACACCACCCCCATACACCACCCCCATACACCACCCCATACACCACCCCCATACCTAACCCCCATACCTAACACCCATACACCACCCCCATACCTAACCCCCATACCTAACACCCATACACCACCCCCATACACCACCCCCATACACCACCCCCATACACCACCCCCATACATCACCCCCATACACCACCCCCATACACCACCCCCATACACCACCCCATACACCACCCCCATACACCACCCCCATACCTAACCCCCATACACCACACCCATACCTAGACTGCAACCTGTTTAGCGAGTTCATTACTTCCGGCGATAATTGCTGATATTGTATCGTTGCGAGTTTCAGAAAATTTCGCGCCGTAATCGTCATCGGAATCGTCGAAGATTTCGTCCTCGTCATCGTCCTCGTCATCGTCATCGTCATCGTCATCGCAAAGACGGTTACCGGATGTTGCTGATAACGGGGGTGGCGAAACACCGGGTTCCAGCTTTACAGCGTTAATCAATGGACTGCCCGGAGCTTCCGGTTGGAACGCCTGCGCCGACTGCCCAGTAGACTTACGAGACTTGTAGGAGCTGCGAGAACGTACAGCGGTCAAGCTGGAATCCGGGGTACCGGTGTGCATAGCTACGTGGAGGTCGAGTGTCGACGTACGTATGAAACAGTCGCTGCAGTGGCTGCAGTGGAAGTGACCTCGGCATTTGCTCTGAGGGGCGAAGGGAAAGAGAATGGAAAGGAGGTAGACTGTAGGAAAAGACGCGTTGGCGTTGGTAATACGTTAAACGTTTCCGTTACAATAGCGAGAGAGGGAGATTATCTGTGAAATTAAATCGTTAAATATAAATATATGTTTATAATACAAGGAATTAGATTTACTTAAAACTTAGATACAGAGTTACGATGTAAAAGTATTGAAGTAACGCGTATAAGTATCTCAATTAGTATGTGTAAACATTTCGACGATAGAAACCTGTCTACTGCACTTGGTAGCTAGGTGTAGAGATTTGCAGTCCACACCCATGCTGAAATAAGAGAAGCCGTCGGGAAGTGTTATCTGAGGTAAACGAGGTTATAAATTTATATCAAATATAAAACGCGACAATGGAAATAATTACACTCAAAATAATAAAGGTTTAGATCAATAATTGCAGAGGTAACGTTACATTGTATGTGTGTGTGTGTGTGTATATGTGTGTGTATGTGTGTGTTTGTATGCGTGCGTATGTATGTGCGTATGTATCATTTGTCTTGGAATTTCTGCATGTAAGACAGTATTGAGTTACACGAGTATAGTTTTTGTATAATATAGGCGGATGTTAGTATTTTAAAGCTGTTTTTCAGAAAATGTTTAATTTATTTCAGTTGATAAATTGTATTATTACATTGTTTTGTTAGATGAAACGTGTTAGTTAAGTTGGAGTCTATAAGTACACCTAATGTGAGTACATGAGTTTGTATCGATATATTTCTTTTTTGACGATTACTGTACGGCGATATTTGGTACTTGCAATGGAAAATAATATATTCAATATTTGCACACACGCGCGCGTGTGGAGATAATATATACAGGTGCGTATGTATGTGTATGTGTGTGTATGTGTGTGTATGTGTATGTGTGTGTATGTATCTGTGGGGGAGGGGTTTACATGAGTGGATACATGTGTGTGTTCGAGTATTTATATGTGGTGCATGTATGTGTGTTTGTTTGCGTGTGTGTTTGCGTGTGTTTGCGTAGGTGTGTGCGTGTATTTGCGTGTATTTGCGTATTTGCGTAGGTGTGTGCATGTGTATGACGTATACTTATATAGCTATACCAAATTATATATATACCAAATTATATATTTACCAAATTATATATATACCAAATTATATATATACCAAATTATATATATACCAAATTATATATATACCAAATTATATATCTATACCAATACGAGTGCATTTGTAACCTGCTGGTGGAGGAAAGAGTGATTCTTGGTATTATCCACGCTGTCGGTGTAAGTGTAACAGCCCTTCACCTTGCAGTGGAAGTGAGTCTTATCGGAGTTGACGAAACCGCAGGTTTGAACGCCACACCTGCCCGCGAATATTTGAAAGTTTGATCTTGCAACCTGATCTTCAAACGGATCGATTTTGGCATGCGAGGAAGAGGAGGATGTCGAGGAAGAAGTAACGATGCCTGCGCTATTCGGAGAGCTAGCGGTGCAGGCACCGACAACTTTTCTATTCGGAGTGCCTGGAGATCTGGGCAGGAGTGTCTCGGATCTGCAATTGATACACTAACTTAATGTGTTTTACCATATAGTTAAACCTAGCTAATCTAGCTAACCTCAATAACTTCAATAACCTCAATAACCTCAATAACCTCAATGACCTCAATAACCTCAATAACCTCAATAACCTCAATAACCTCAATAACTCATTAACCTCATTAACCTCAATAACATCAATATCCTCAATAACCTCAATAACCTCAATAACCTCAATAACCTCAATGACCTCAATAACCTCAATAACCTCAATAACCTCAATAACCTCAATAACCTCAATAACCTCAATAACCTCAATAACCTCAATAACCTCAATAACCTCAATAACCTCAATAACCTCAATAACCTCAATAACCTCAATAACTCATTAACCTCAATATCCTCAGTATCCTCAATAACCTCATTAACCTCAATGACCTCAATAACCTCAATGACCTCAATGACCTCAACGACCTCAAATACCTCAACGACCTCAACGACCTCAATAACCCCAATAACCCCAATAACCTCAATAACCTCAATAACATCAATACCATCAATAACCTCAATAACTTCGATAACCTCGATAACCTCGATAACCTCGATAATCTCGATAATATCGATAACCTCAATAACCTCAATAACCTCAATAACCTCAATGACCTCAATAACCTCAATGACCTTAATAACCTCAATCACCTTAATAAACCCCAATAACCTCAATAACCTCAATAACCTCAATAACCTCAATAACATCAATAACCTCAATGACCTCAATAACCAATAATCTATCTAACCTACCTCACTAACCTCACTGTGCTACCGGTATGCTGTTGGTACTGCAATGAAAACATAGCGCATTAGTGATGCATACTATCTTTTCTATGTAGGCAATTGTAAATCAAATAATATAAGATTCTAGGAGATAGCGCGATGCACACATACACTAAAGATGGAATGTGAACCTTGAGGAAGTTGGACTGGTGTTCCTTGTAGTGCGATATGACCTTGAACAGCGGCATGTCACTTTCGCATACGGCATACGGGCAACTGGGCTGTGGTCGCGATGGGGGCGTGATTATCGATAACGTAGGATTGCGGAGTGCCTGGACAACGTGCAGCCACAGATCACGATGGCAATAGCGTACTATATAAGACGACCACTAACGTATAGGCAATGGTAGTGTTGTTCAGCATTGTTAAAGGAGCAAACACCTTCACCGTTATCGCATCTGACTGTGCAAGCCTTGAAGGCAGAACCTAACAAATCCGACTGTTGCTTGTGTCTTCTGTACGAGGGTGAGTGAGTGAGTGAGTGAGTGAGTGAGTGAGTGAGTGAGTGAGTGAGTGAGTGAGTGAGTGGGTGAGTGAGTGAGTGAGTGAGTGAGTGAGTGAGTGAGTAGGTGCGTGAGTGAGTGAGTGAGTGAGTGAGTGAGTGAGTGAGTGAGTGAGTGAGTGAGTGAGTGGGTGAGTGGGTGAGTGAGTGAGTGAGTGAGTGAGTGGGTGAGTGAGTGAGTGAGTGAGTGAGTGAGTGAGTGAGTGAGTGAGTGAGTGAGTGAGTGAGTGAGTGAGTGAGTGAGTGGGTGAGTGAGTGGGTGAGTGGGTGAGTGAGTGAGTGGGTGAGTGAGTGAGTGAGTGGGTAAGTGGGTGGGTGAGTGGGTGGGTGAGTGGGTGGGTGGGTGGGTGAGTGAGTGAGTGAGTGAGTGAGTGAGTGAGTGAGTGAGTGAGTGAGTGAGTGAGTGGGTGAGTGGGTGAGTGAGTGAGTGGGTGAGTGAGTGGGTGAGTGAGTGAGTGAGTGAGTGAGTGAGTGAGTGAGTAGGTGCGTGAGTGAGTGAGTGAGTGAGTGAGTGAGTGAGTGAGTGAGTGAGTGAGTGAGTGAGTGGGTGAGTGGGTGAGTGAGTGAGTGAGTGAGTGAGTGGGTGAGTGAGTGAGTGAGTGAGTGAGTGAGTGAGTGAGTGAGTGAGTGAGTGAGTGAGTGAGTGAGTGAGTGAGTGAGTGAGTGGGTGAGTGAGTGGGTGAGTGGGTGAGTGAGTGAGTGGGTGAGTGAGTGAGTGAGTGGGTAAGTGGGTGGGTGAGTGGGTGGGTGAGTGGGTGGGTGGGTGGGTGAGTGAGTGAGTGAGTGAGTGAGTGAGTGAGTGAGTGAGTGAGTGAGTGAGTGGGTGAGTGGGTGAGTGAGTGAGTGGGTGAGTGAGTGGGTGAGTGAGTGGGTGAGTGAGTGGGTGGGTGGGTGAGTGGGTGAGTGAGTGGGTGGGTGGGTGAGTGAGTGAGTGGGTGGGTGAGTGAGTGGGTGAGTGAGTGAGTGGGTGAGTGAGTGGGTGAGTGAGTGTGAGTGAGTGAGTGAGTGAGTGAGTGAATGAATGAGTGATGAGTGAGTGAGTGAGTGAGTGAGTGAGTGAGTGAGTGAGTGAGTGAGTGAGTGAGTGAGTGAGTGAGTGAGTGAGTGATTGAGTGAGTGAGTGAGTGAGTGAGTGAGCGAGCGAGCGAGCGCGTGAGTGAGTGAGTGAGTGAGTGAGTGAGTGAGTGAGTGAGTGAGTGAGCGAGCGAGTGCGTGAGTGAGTGAGTGAGTGAGTGAGTGAGTGAGTGAGTGAGTGAGTGAGTGAGTGAGTGAGTGAGTGAGTGAGTGAGTGAGTGAGTGAGTGAGTGAGTGAGTGGGTGAGTGAGTGAGTGAGTGAGTGAGTGAGTGATTGAGTGAGTGAGTGAGTGAGTGAGTGAGTGAGTGAGTGAGTGAGTGAGTGAGTGAGTGAGTGAGTGAGTGGGTGGGTGGGTGAGTGAGTGAGTGAGTGAGTGAGTGAGTGAGTGAGTGAGTGAGTGGGTGGGTGAGTGAGTGAGTGAGTGGGTGAGTGAGTGAGTGAGTGAGTGAGTGAGTGAGTGAGTGGGTGGGTGGGTGGGTGAGTGAGTGAGTGAGTGAGTGAGTGAGTGAGTGAGTGAGTGAATGAATGAGTGAGTGAGTGAGTGAGTGAGCGAGCGAGTGCGTGAGTGAGTGAGTGAGTGAGTGAGTGAGTGAGTGAGTGAGTGAGTGAGTGAGTGAGTGAGTGAGTGAGTGAGTGAGTGAGTGAGTGAGTGAGTGAGTGAGTGAGTGAGTAAGTGAGTGAGTGAGTGAGTACATACATTGCGTGGGTGGATGCTTCTTCAGAACTATACAACACTAGGTTGGTACAGCCTGTGCAGTGGTAGTGCTGAGTACCCCAAGTCTCCTTGCATTTCGGGTACTTACAACCACCATCAGTTGCAGTTCTAATATGCGGTCAAAGGTCAAAATTTATGCGAACGGATAATCCAATTTATTAAAGTCAACTATACATGAATATAAAGTAACAGCGAATAACTTTTGGATAGAGACGAGGTTCTTTCGTCATTAAATAATATAATATAAATGTGACTCAAGTCGATATAATTTGACTAAGCTCGCATATGTTGTGTAGGAATCTCAATATTTCATAATATCTAACAATATACGTATTGCGGAACATAACTTGTACACAAGAAACGTAATATAACTACTGTATATTACCGTTACTATAACTATAGTTATATACTTACTCCGCGTTTCACGCTCGAGTGATTACGTAATGCGCAGGTACCGTTATCCGATTAATCAATAACTGCGACGGCCAGAAGAACGCGGTGGCGATTGAGAGTCTAACTTTTTTGCAATCGGTTCATCGTCTACGAGTTTCGGTTTACTGGTACGACTCGAAATGGCGGCGGTGAAGACGATAGATTGACGTAGACTACGTTTACGGGCGGCTTGGTTACCGTTTGGAACGGACTCGTCCCCGGCGCTCAGGTGCTGAAGCATGTGCGATTTCAGCTTGGCCATAGTGGGTACAGCCCCGCAGTCTGTAGTAGAGCGTGGTGTTACGTTGTAGGGGTGGCGTCTCGCGTAGAGATGAGCTCGTCTTACAGTTGACGGGGGCGTGTCTTACACTAGAAGTGGCGTAATTGATGTGGGCGTATCGCATAGAAGTATTTTTACAGTATTTGTGGGCGTTTTTTTATATCAGAGGTGTATGTATATTATACTAGAGGTGGGCGTGTCGCATAGAGGTGGGCGTATCTCACAGTAGACGTGGGCCTTAGTATAGAGGTGGGAGTGTCTAACAGTATAGATGGACATTTCTTATAACGGAGGTTGGCAAATATAGTAGAGACGAAAGCTTCTTGCATTATTGGTAACATATTTGATGAGGTGAAAATGCCTCAAATGTCAGTTCATCAAATATCGTTACGTGTAAATCTACGCGGAGCTGTTAAGACTAAACTTTCTACTAATCTACTAAACCAATCTACTAAACCTTCTCGAATGCAGTGGATGTGATTAGTACGGTTACTCTCCGGGCAGTCCTTGAAAGCGCACGGATTGTACTTCAAGTACTTCTTGTAGCCGTAGAACATCAACTGGTCGTCCTTCTCGTGGTAGTTTATGTGCGATTCTGTAATGGGCGTGGTTAGTGAAAGGTCAACTCGTCATTAAAAATGGGCAGGTATAGTAATCGGTGTAGTCGGTGTAGAGAGTGTAATTATTGCAATTAGTTTAGTTGATACAGTTGGTGTAGTTATTGTAGTTAATTTAGTTACTTTAAGTAGTTCTATTAGTTAGTATAGTTAGTGTAGTAGGTATAGTTAGAGTAGTTAGTAAAGTTAATGTAGTTAGTTATGCCGTAGTCATCAATAATCATATGGATGAAAGTATTTATAAATTTGGAAATTACCACAAATATCTTTTTGTGAAACAAAAAGATATTTGTGGTAATCTCCAGTATATAAATTATCAATTGTACTTTGGTCTTATAATGCATTACTCTACTATTCAACTAGAATATACCTATATCTATTTTCTGTTTTATAGCCGCCCCACAAGATTTCCGAGAACAATGGAAGTGCGTGGTTCTCTTTTCGCCAGAGAATCTGCAGCCCGCGTAGCCACATTTCGCGGTGGCGCTGAGAAGTGTGCGAGTCAAAGGTCATTTGAGCGTGAACACCGAGAATATGGGATAAAGGTCATTTGAGCGTGAACACTGAGCATATGGGTCAAAGGTCATTTGAGCGTGAACATCGATAATATAGGTCAAAGGTTATTTGAGCGTGAACACCGAGAATATGGGTCAAAGGTCATTTGAGCGTGAACATCGAGAATATAGGTCAAAGGTTATTTGAGCGTGAACATCGAGAATATGGGTCAAAGGTCAT
>OZ038312.1:23117640-23152640 GCA_964035775.1 Osedax frankpressi
TAGTAATCAGATGGATTTAACAATGTGCAATCCAAAAGCATTCACGAGTGGCACACTTAATCTATATATAGATATAGATTGTATTTAATTAATTTTCTTTAAATATAAATTATCAATTGTACTTTGGTCTTATAAGGCATTACTCTACTATTCAACTAGAATATACCTATATCTATTTTCTGTTTTATAGCCGCTCCACAAGATTTCCGAGAACAATGGAAGTGCGTGGTTCTCTTTTCGCCAGAGAATCTGCAGCCCGCGTAGCCACATTTCGCGGTGGCGCTGAGAAGTGTGCGAGTCAAAGGTCATTTGAGCGTGAACACCGAGAATATGGGACAAAGGTTATTTGAGCGTGAACACCGAGAATATGGGACAAAGGTCATTTGAGCGTGAACACCGAGAATATGGGACAAAGGTCATTTGAGCGTGAACACCGAGAATATGGGACAAAGGTCATTTGAGCGTGAACACCGATAATACGGGTCAAAGGTCATTTGAGCATGAACACCGATAATATGGGTCAAAGGTCATTTGCGCGTGAACATCGAGAATATGGGTCAAAGGTTATTTGAGCGTGAACACCTAGAATATGAGTCAAAGGTCATTTGAGCGCTGACACTAAATTAACTGGTAAAAAGAAAGTGGTCTAGTTTTAGAAAATGTTCGCGTTGTATTGGATATGAGTTTTCACAGGTCATTTAAACAATGTATTTCAAAACAATAAAACTAGTGATTTGCGTACATGGTGGCGACGGTGAAGCGAGAACAATGACAATAGACTAAATCGTAATCGTAGTTTATAGTCTGCAACTTTAAGGGGTGAGCCTAGAGGACGTGGTTTAGCTTGAGAGAGCCGAGATGAGATTGAAGGGACTGGGCCTAGGAATGCCAGAATAAGACTGAGGGGATATGGGTGATCTTTGAGGGGTCAGGGGTTAGACTAGGAATGTCGGTAAGAGCCTGAGAGGGCCGGGGGGATTTGCATGGTTAAGGAGGTAGTAACTATATTCTAGTAGCCGTTGCTTACCTGAAACGGTCGTAGCCGATTCTAACGATGTTACCAGAGGGGCCTGCGATCTTGAGTCTTTGTTCTGTGTAAAGGCTTAACAATGAGGTAATGTGAGGTAATGTGAGGTAATGTGAATAAATGATGAAGGGCGTTGGTGTTCAAAGAAACGCGACACGGTTCACTGAACATGGAAACTGCCTATCAGATACCCGGGGAGAATTTAATTCATATCAACTCGCATACATTTATATACATTATACATTTGTAGCAAGTTACTGTAATTATAAATTATACCATTTAAATCCGTTTTAAATATAAATATAACTATAACTATATATTGATTACTTTATCATTTCATCAATTCAAAACCATACAATTTCAACAAATACAGTAATGTAATAGTTTTGTAATGCAAAAAATGAAATTATCTGTATAGTTTTCTGGGATGGTAACATTAATGTATATATAAACTATAGTTTAAACTAAATATACAGTGTGTATTTTAATATATCATTGATTGATATTCTAATATAGAAATCAATCAACCAATGAATATATAGAAAATGCCTAGATGAATACATGTTTACCTAGAAAATCATCAAGGCAATTTAATTTTTTTTACATTTATAATTTCTTGTTAACCAATGTTTCTTGTAAGACATGAAAGTATTTTATAAAACCATTACATCACTATGTTTATCTGATATTACATCACTATGTTTATCTGATATTAAGTCACTACGTTTAGGTTATACTGCTCAATGTGTGCAGTACATACACATTATTTAGTATATATATATATATATTATATATATATATATATATATTCTATATATATATATATATATATATATATATATATATATACACATGTATATATACATATACATATATATATATATATATATATATATATATATATATATATATATATATTCTATATATATATATATATATATATATATATATATATATATATATATATGTGTAATATATAAAGTAATTTACAAGTCAATTACTAAAATATGTTATATACATATGTATATATAGATATTTATCTTATATTAATCGTAGTTATTAATGCAGTATGTTGACTTGACATTATTTTACATATCAGATGAAATATATAATAATTTTTAAAATCGTTAATAATTGTTCATTACACCGATCATGAGTGTGAAATCTACAATAATTACATATCGGACAGTTAGTATGTAGTCGAGAAAATTCATAACATGAATGTGGACACCCGTTAACTATAGACGTGTCATAGCCTGATCAGCCCGTTCCCATGACAACAACTACGCAATTAGACTCTAATCATAACAAAAGTAGAGCGTGGTGGAAATTACAAAGCTGGCCGTGTCTAAACACATAAATATAAATATGTCATAATAAATATGACATGCTAGTTGTATTCTGTAAATGTGATATATGCTATATAGTGTATACTATACACTGTATAATGTCTCCTAGGATTATACTTATTATATGTTAAACAATTAATTATCCTATACACACAATACAATAAATAAGGTATATAATATAAAATAGTATTATAGTACAAGCATAATAATTTGATAATTAGTTTTTAATTTTTTTAAATATGTAACTTTATTATTGCAATAATAATAATAATAATATAATTTTAAAAGAAATGGTCGATCAAGATGTAATTATTTAGATCAAATTCAAATATAAATTAAATAACCTGGATTTTTCTAGGTAATTAACCTCCAGAAATAATAGTTAAATGAGAATTACTTATAATTACTATGTAAACAATTACCTATTATAGCTATAAACATATTATATACCTATATAACTATTTTACTTATTAAATATATGTTATATTATTAAATTAAAGAAAACTAATATGACCTGGATGGTTTCTTAGTGTACAAATAATTTACAATTAATGCAATGCATTTCATTTCACGTATTTTCATAATTTCATAATTTCGTTTACATTATTCAATAATTTTAGTGAAATATGAAAGTATTTTGTAAACAAATTGTATCACTCTTTTTTTACCTCGTGGTTGATAACATCAGTAAACTCAGTTAAGTAATTGTTTTATAAAAAATCTTTGGATGTATATACAAAAGAAATATACAATGCAAATGACCTGCAATATTTACCAGGAGAGTATTTAGATTACAATTTCTATTCAAAGATTTGTAGGAAATAAATATTTATAACTACATACTTTAAGTACGATATACATGCTATATACATATTATATACATATACATATTATATATATATATATATATATATATGTATATATATATATGTATATTATACACTTTTATAATAATGTTATAATAATCTATTCTATAGAATATAAAATATCTGACAGATCTATTGCGATATGGCGATAGGCATACCTAAACAGCTCATACGTATGCAGTTGTGCATAGATATTTTTAAAATGTGTCTGATCGCAATTGTTTACCTTGGTTACCGACGTAAAAACAACTACTGCAATACTATGGAGAGTAAACGGGTGAATGAGTATTATACAGGTTATAGGTCAATTAGAAATAGACTAATATTAATAGGGAATCAGCTATATTGAGGAATAGTAAAATAACAGTGCAATTATAAAACCCGTAGAGAATAAAGGTGATTTAATTTGTAATGTAATTAGATGTTCTTTTAAATTTAAACATGTGCGAAAAATTCTGAGATAATGTAATTAAATACCTAGTATATATATATATATATATATATATATATATATATATATATATATATATATATATATATATGTATTCATATACACCATACATATATATATGTGCACTTTTGGATGAACTCGAAAATGCGATCTGCTAACAGAAAAAATAGGAGATACATGTCGAGACTCGTGAATGTTGTCCGTTGTATCTATTTCCGTTGAGGATTCGAATGATATAATAATAGAACGACCGTACTTCAAGTATTTTGTATACAGTAGTTTGTATACGTCGTATTATATAGTATATTTGTTGTATTATATAGTATTGCGTATTATATAGTATACTTAGGATATAGTATATTTATAATATAATCGATACAATCAATATGCTAGAATGCATGAATAATGTATACACATGTACAATCTATGGTTCCAATTAGTACGAGTCATACAACAGTCAGCTTATTATAATTAATATCGAATTTGTAAATATAATTCAATTTCAATAGTTGTCTGCATTGAGATTGTACTAAGATACGAATTAAGATTGAAACTGTCATTTACACTTTAATCTATCATATTAGATTTTAGGTGAACGTGTATTAGACTTCTAGTTTGGTTCCAGTTGAGTCGGTCTAATTTCTACAATATATGGACTTTATAAGAATAAAGAACGAGGCCTATGGTTTAGAATACTTAAACGTAAAACGTATACGAATATATTCCCTAATACTGAATATTCCTGGTACCGAGATAGAAATTACGAAATTATCGCAACGATTATCGCCACAATTAACGTACAATCAGATTGCGAGTTTTAATCGTGTTTTCAAATAGACTCGACGTCCAGAGATAACAATAACTAGAGATAGGGACATTCTAACCGCTGATGGGCACGAACGGATTCGATATCGAATCGATTGGCTTAGACGACGAGGTCAAACTCGACGAGGCCACGTCGCCATGGTAACGGTTTGCGGTGAACTCGGCGTCGGAGAGCTGCGGACTGCCCACCTCTTCCTGGCGACCTTGACCACCGGTCAGCGTCGTCGCGTCGTCGGCCAGGCCTCGTCGGCTAGACAACGGCGAGCTGGAACCGGATATCGCTCGGTCGGCTCCGTAGGTGTCGATGACGCGTTCGGCGAACGCGTTCCTAGAGTCGTCGAGTGCCGTTACGTCCGCTAGGATATCGGAGTCGACGGCTCGGTGACCTTTGATCTCGACGTCGTCGTCGTCGCGTTCGTCCTTCAAGCCGGCGGTCGGGAAACCGCCGTACCTCAAATCACCTCCTTTGAAGTCGCCGCCCTTGAAATAACCGTAATTCGCGTCGTCGTCGTCGGCGTCGCCGGAAGGGTCTCCGGAAGCGTCTCCGTGTCGGTAGGAGTCCTCGAATACGTAATCTCGTCGCCAGGTGTCCGAAGGTTCGCATTTGCCGACCACCCGAAACGAGTGGCGTGGTAACATACGGGTTATCGGGAACGCGTCGCGTACAACGTCGTAGTCGGTATCGTCGATAGGCTCTTGTTTAACGCGTACGCCTTCGTACGGGGTAACGGCATCCGTTAGAACCTCTACCTCGGTTCTCGGTGTCCCAAGTTTCAAATTCGATGGTTCCGAGTGCTCCTTCGTTTCGTTAGCGTTCACTTTTAGAGTGATTTGGTCGGTATTAGATTCTTCTCGGTCGTAGTGCACTTCATTTCCGGGTGCAGTTATCGACTCGAGTTCTACGTGTTTTGTAACAGACTTCGAGACCGCATCCTCCCAATTGCGGTGAGAGTCCTCCGAACTAGAATGCGTATCCTTGAGTCTTAAGTCTGTTGCTTCGGCCGATGACGTCACGGCTTTAGCCGACGCTCCGATTGCCTCGCGTGTTTGCGTTTCCGGTGACGGTTCTCTCGGCGACTGTAAACATAACGGACTCGGGCAATCGACGATATGAACGCGACCGTTGCCGAGCGAGGTGCATCCGTAACGACCTTGAACTGATTCCGCGTCGTCCTCGCTGGAACTAGCCTCCTGGCGTTGCATGAGACTCAGTGGACGCTGAGCTTTACGGGGACGTTTACGCGGCACGTGATTAGGTGGCGGCATTCTGCGTGTTTGAGTTCGAGTTTTGAGAGTGGGCGCGCGAACGCGTGTCTGTATTTGGGTACGCGTGCGTGTACGTGGGGACGTGCGCGCGTGTGCAATGCAATGAGGCGGAGAACGTAGTGTAACTAACTGAGGCGGCTACGGATTGTTTACGCGCGCGGTCACTATAGTGACGAGCTACGCTAAACCGGTCGATTGTTTTCGGTCACGCTTCATTGATTTCGCCAACGCGCCCAACTGCGAGGCGTGCGTTGCCGCGCGCGCAACGCGTTAGTGCAATCACCGAAACTTATCAGGTGAATACTGCGATAGTTGTAGATATCAAAACTATTATACTAATTTCCTGTTAATAATATAGAGTAATTATGGGCAATCGTTCTAAATAACCGGATATTCCTAGTATGTTAGATTGACATCGGTATTAATCGGTATTAATACCGGTATTAATCGGTATTAATATTCTATGTCTAAGCACTTTAGTAAATAATTATTTTTATTATTTTAGTTATATCTACGAAACAATATATAGTTATGTAGTTTAGATACTTAAATAAATGTATATATATTTTATTGAATATTTTTTAATAATAATTATCTAATCAACAATCAGAAAGTATCACAATTCAAATTGTTTTATTAAATTTTTCTTAAAATACAAAAATATTCTTTTAATATAGTAAAAAAAATTTAGTACTACATAGTTTTGGTCTTATAGATTTTACTATATAATGTATAAATTATCCCATTTTTATTTAAACTATAATAATTTCAATAATTAGGAATAAGTTTCAAGTGATTATAGTTAATAATTATAGTTAAGTAATAAATATATATTTATAAAAGACATATATATCTTTATATGGTTAATTATAGTATATAGTATAATACCTTATATGATGAATTGTATTCCTAGAGATAATAGTAAACATAAAAAGCAAGTATATCTCTAAAATTACATGTGCGTGTATATGTGTGTACTTCTATTATTTCATCATTAGAAACACAAATTATTAATTTCAAAATCAATAACCAATACATCATCATGATATTACATCATCCATGAAACCAGATGATTATGATCTAGTATATAATGTTGGTCCCACCACTCTTATTTTATTTGGTATATCATATATTTATGTGTTCCCTCTATAATATATTCAGGTAGTATATTAAATATTTGGACTCTCGGCTAATATTTGTAAATTGGTGATAATTTACAGTATTGTATAATTAGCATACACTTGTATGCTTATATACTTTTAGTAAAAGTAAATTTCTAAAAATGTCCCTACACTCAGAAAATTTCAAATATACCTCTGATGCACGACGTAGTTTCATATTTATTATACATTATTATTAAACTTATTAAATAAAATAAACATAATCTATTTTAGACTCAAAGGAAATATAATGTATTTTTATTATATAATAAAAAACATATATTTATAGATACATGCTTGGTAAACAATACATGTAATTGTATATTCTCCCAGCAAAAATTCCAGGTAATTTCATTTTTTGCATTGCATAATTTTTTTATATTATTTTTTATTTTCGTGAAAAACTCAAAAGATTTTACAAAACTATTGTCACCCTGTTCACTGGGGTGTTAATAAATGTTGTTGTAATACGTGAAAAGATTGTATAGATCAATAACCTATGTATGTATGGTTGGTACTAAGGAAACATAATGATATAATTATTTGATAAAATATTTCATATAAGTAATTCTTTTAAATACAAAGAATGTATATTTGAAAATCTATAATAAACTGCAAGCAAACAATCCAATCAATTTAATTGTTTGCATTGTATACATACTTTTTGTTACAATTTAAAAATTTTATAAATATTAAATCACTCTATTTTCTGTGTATGTTTTCTGGGCACAATAGAATTCTTTGATTAATAAACTCAGTTAATAACCAAAACAATATGTTTTGATTGGATGCTCCAAAAGTGAATCCAGGTCATTTAATTGTTTGCATACATATCTTCTTATTAACTTTATTTTTATTTTTTAGAAAATCAAAGTATGCATATATCCAATAGCAAAATATACAAATAACTGTTTACTTTATTTTTCCCGTGATTTTACAAATTTAAAGACTACATTAGATCCGTAATCAATCACAATATAGTTTTAAAATACAAACTAAATATTAAAATACTATTACATTATGGACTGATATCACAATTTCAAATTAATTCATTGTACCAAAAAGTATCTTTTTAAGTAATATTATTAGATCTCATATTAATACAACTATATACGATATGAATACAATACGAGTACAGAATATAACTTGCAAAACTATCGTAAAATCCGAAATGTTAAAAACAATGGTAAAAAAATTAATATGCATAATCAATATGTTTACTTTCCTACTAAACAAATGTATCTACAAAATGAATAATATTTATTTATATTTAAATGGATATCATTATTGCATTATTTATACAATGAAAGCTTTGTGTACTCGAATCATAGAAATATAATTTTTTAAATAATGTATACACATTAATGATACTATTACGAATATGATATAACATATCCCATCACTCCATAAGAACATACTCTACGACTCATTTAATATCTGAAATGCTACGTGATATATGTAAAATATCTCAGTAATGCTTAAAAATCAAGAATACAAACTTTGAAAATCAAGTATATCGTCGTTAATTTATCTCCTTGTGAAATATATGGCTTCCCAAATATTATCATACATAAGATAATATTCCTAATGCTGTTCGGGGTAGCTATACAAAAGTACTTACGCTACTTCCATGGTATTAATGGCATACTATGTTCATAGCCAAATAATAACGAATGGGCATTGTTCTTCTTAACTTCCTTATATGCATTTTCTACCAACTACAATTTCATTTGTAGATCCAAACCAATGGACATTACTGTTATAGTCGATGATTTTACAAACAATTGCCTTAATATAAGCAACCAATCTACATTACTAAATCCTCAGGAATCTTTATTAAATTTCCCAGTATTTAATAACTATCTCTATTCCATATTTGAATATTGGGATCTCAAATAACACGCATATGCTGATGATAAAAGAAAATAAAGTTATTTAGAATTCTATGATGGTCATTGCTGCGTGTGACTTATATTCAACACTGAAAACAGAAACTGGATATCAAGTCACTCTCACTTTATTACTTAGCGGAAGACCACGTCTTGTATATACAGTATCCCTAATATATCTATAGCATATAACATACTTGACACCCGAGACGACATATTCTGGACAAAACGTGAACTTCTTTAGTTCAACAATTAATCACATTATGATGTTTACATCCCATATCTACTAATTTACCAAGTCCGATGACCATCTCTATATATTACGCAACTTGTTAGTCATGCGATTGCCACGTACCTGGCGAAGCTGACCACGACGTCACCGGCACGTCTCGTACTCGACTACAGTAATACTACCCTTGCTATCCTACCCGATACTTCCATGAAACTACAAATACCGCGAACTAAAGCGATACCTTCATCAACCAACCACGTTTAATCATGTATCATTCATACGCAACTCCGTCTTAAACAACTCGTTATTTATATGTTCTACTAATGTCGTGCCTCTACAAAATCGTAAAGCTCACTCGACCACTATATAGCTAACTACTCGCGATATAGCTTCATTGACTCTGTGCTATTCCGTTCTGTCTCCGTATGCAGTCTGTCTAGGCGTAATGGACTACTGTCGATACGAATGGTCATTATCTCCGAGGCTAATAAAACTAAAGTAATAGCCTGACTAAACATATATAAATATATCATCTAAATTGGAAATATAACCCCCATCCGCCAACGTTCTGCTTGAAGATGATGGTAGTGCTAAAATTACGCAATTGCATATTACTGATATCATCAATACTATGGTTTGCATATTATTAATGGTATCAGTATCCGGCATTGAAATCCTCGTTTTTAAAAGCATTATTATCACCACTTCCATTACAATAACTACCATCGATAACACTAGCACCACTACTACCATCATTATTATCACCACCGACAGCGCTAGCATTATCACTACCACTACTATTACCATTACCACCACCACCACCACCTCCACCACCACCACCACCACCACCACCACCACCACCACCACCACCACCTCCACCACCACTATTCCTCCAACTACAATCATCATCAATACTTTCATCCCGCTACCATTATCATCGCCATTATCACCACAACAATTACCACCACTATTACTACCACTAATACTAGCACCTCCACCATCATCTATATCGGCATCTGCACAAACTCCACTATCACCACTACCATTATCACCAGACTGCCACCACCATCATCACCACCACCACCACCACCACCTCCTCCTCCACCACCACCACCTCCTCCTCCACCACCACCACCACCACCACCACTATCACTACCACTAACACTACCACTACTATCAACAATACCACTATCATTACCATCACCATCATTACTACCTATCTATTGACATTTCTAGTACCAATACCATAATTATTAGCAACGATATCACCATTACTACCATAATAACTTCTAGAATATATTAATAACTAACATTTCGAAATCTAATTTGGAGTGTTCCGAGATACCTAAAGTATCCATTATAAAAGATAATGGAGAGATATGATAATAGTATTATAATTTTTGAGATTTTATTGTTTTATTATTTTTTATAGCTGGTCGGATCCATGAGTTCTTTATGATGTAAATAACAACCAACTGTTGCCATGACGACTAATTGAATAATAACAAATTTTATGGAATAAATAGTATACTATTTCATAAACAAATTAAATGTAACCAACAAAAAAACTAAATTAATTAACTTTATATAATTAAATTATTTTATTAAATACATTATTAAAATATGAAACAAAACAAAAAATACCATACAAATTTGTGAGATATAATTCTGATTTACTCTTCTTTTAATTTTTGTATCGCATATAATTTGTTGTTTACTAATTTAAATTTTGTATATTTTATATCCTTTATATATTGATATAAATTGTAATTAGTTAGTTATATTCTATCTCTTGAATAATAAAGTAGTCACTTTACAATTTCATATATTTTAATAATATAATTAACCATAGCAGTAACCAGGTATATATATATATAATACTATTGTAGTATTTAGAATAAAATGAATGTATAATACACAATAATAGATGAAAAATCATAAATTTCTACTCTTAGAAAGATATTTATAAATGTTTTAAAAATCTATTATAACTATTTAATTTTGTAATATCAAAAAATGTTATACTAGTTAGTCTAAGTGTATACTATTTTTTCTTATAAAAGTAATGTATCTAATAACTGATTCAGAGATTTAATTTGTAATGTTTTTAAAGTTTTTTAGCATAATTCATTCACAATAAACGATACGAGAATATGAATAAACAATCCTAACATTTGCTTATAAAAACAAATACGTTGCAATCAAATCTACGATTAAAGAACATCTATTTTAATCTATACCGATGCATATATTACATATCATAACATATATAATATAGCATAACATGTTATAATATACATACATATATATATCTAGCAAAGTAAAGAAAATAAACCAAATCATTAGGCTGGGATCCTAACTTTATTTTTTATAAACTCTGCATATTATACAAGCATTAAAATATAAATATGTAGGTGTGTATATGTTGTTGTGTATGTGTAGGTGGGTATATGTATCCAGATATTTTGTATAATTAATCACGTATAACGCCAATCAGTTTTATTATAAATATGTTGATGATGCAATAGTTTAAGATGATGATTATTAATATTCCACGAGGGATCCATGTAACAACATTCAAAAGCGATAAAACAACCTTTACTTTGGTAATATAATAATAATAGTAGTAATAATGATAGAAGTATAATAATAATTATAATCAATTTGCTTTGGCATATTTAAAGTCGATTTCATTCGTCGTGGTTAATCCCGGGTGCGTTTATGCTAAGCCCCTCCCTGCGCCCGCCCCTCGGACCGCCTTTCGACGCGCGAGGGGAGGTGTAATATACCGAGTGGTATATTACAAGTCCGTCACGTGATTGGTCACCTACTCTTCCGCCGGCTTATCCTCTTCGGCGGCTTCCGATGCGGCGGGCATATCTTCTGGCTTATCATCCATGTCCTTCTCTGCGGACACGCCCCCATCGGTACAGTCTTCAACCTTCATTTCGTCCATCTTACCGTCCATAGTATCCACGCTTTCGGTCTGTATGTTATATATCGTAGTGTAAGCGTGGTCAATTATTCTAAGTAGGATAATAATACCTATTATAGTAAGCTCCTCCCCTCCCCCCGATTAAACACGTCTAGAATTATTGTTTACCGTGTCCTATTTACACGGGAGTTATATATGATTTTATAATATATAAAAATACACATAAAAACATAAAATACACACGCCTACCTCACCGACAAACCACGCCTACTTCACCGACAAACCACGCCTACTTCACCTACAAACCATGCCTACTTCACCGACAAACCACGCCTACTTCACCGACAAACCACGCCTACTTCACCTATAAACCACGCCTACCTCACCGTAAAGCCAGGATCACTCCTTAACCTTGCCGGCATTTGCTACAAGCTCGTCGATACTCTCTCCACGTTCGAGCGTCTCTTCCATCTCAATGATCTTCCTAACTCCATCGATCACAAGTTGAACGAATTGGCACTGAGGGAAGTGGAGGATTAGAGGTAAAGGTCTGGTGGTCAATTGACCGCGAATACCAATGATAATCACAATAGTCTAGCTGATACATTGTATTGCGATGAGTAAGCTATTGTTTAATGTTATCATTGTTATTCTAGACTTCTCAACGCTTTTCACTCACTGCAAATAATCTGAGTTATGTCAATTTTTAATTTCGCATAATTTCATTCATATTATTTTCCAATATCGTTAATACATCAAATCATGACATGACCTACGATGTCACTAAATGTAAGGTGGATGATATCATACGATAAGCGTCATGGTTCTGGGTCCATGTTACCTCGGTTTTCTTAAGTCTTGCCGAGTTGGAGAGATCGTAAGTGGAGTCTACAGCATCGGTATGCTCGCCGCTGCTTCCACGTTTCTGTAATTGCAGGGTATCGCAAATAGCGTCGAATCGCTCGTCCTGTGAAGTGAGGTCAAGAGTTGACGGAGTTCTCGGGAGTAAGTTATCAGGTGATTAGCCGACTGTTATCGTTACTCGGTATTTCATGTATTCAGAGGTATTTGGTAGGAATTTGGTACGATAATGTCATCATAATTACGCAATGCGTACGAGATGACGCAATGTCTAAATAGAATGCAAACCTGGCTAAGTTTCACCAGTTTGATCATAACCGAGCAACGGATACCGGTTCCAATGTTTGAAGGGCAGGTTGTTATGTAACCGAGACGTTTCGAGTGCATCCACTCGTGACCCTTCTCCTTCATTTTAGAAGCTACCTATTGCATAATATAAAGATATTACTTTATATGTGATGAAGTAAGTGTCGAGGTAATGGTTAAATGTTACATCCTTTGCGAGTTATATTTGACAATGTTTACACTGGGTTAATCTATAAATGTTACAATTACAGAATACTATATTACATATTTATAATAAATGATTTATAATAAATTATAATAATTATATTTATAATAATAATTATATTTATATTAATTATTATAATTATATAAATAATTATATTTATAATAACAATTATATTTATATTAATAATTATATTTATATGAATAGGAAAGTGGCGAAATCTTTAATAATAAAACCACTTTAATTTACTGTTCTTCTATTAAATCAATATATTCATAGGTAAATATGAGTTTTTTTGTGCATGATATATTTTATTTGTTTTAATTTATGGTTGAATTTTATAGTTAGTGGAGTTGAGGTTATCATGGAGTTAAGAGTGTGGGGTTGAGGTTATCATGGAGTTAAGAGTGTGGGGTTTAGGTTATTATGGAGTTAAGCGTGTTGGTTGAGGTTATCATGGAGTTAAGAGTGTGGGGTTTAGGTTATTATGGAGTTAAGCGTGTTGGTTGAGGTTATCATGGAGTTAAGAGTGTGGGGTTTAGGTTATTATGGAGTTAAGCGTGTTGGTTGAGGTTATCATGGAGTTAAGCGTGTGGGGTTGAGGTTATCATGGAGCTAAGAGTGTGGGGTTGAGGTTATCATGGAGTTAAGAGTGTGTTGATGTTATCACGGTGTGACTAGAGATATAGTGATGCACTAGGCCTGCAAATGGATTACGACATATTACAGTTTACACAATATACTTGATACTGACCTCTTTAAGAGCTCGGCAGAACAAAGTGAAAGTAGACAACATGTCTCCTCCATTCTGCATACTTATCATACGCACATGATCTTCTTCATTTAACCACACCAAGAATTTCTTTTCGTCGTTGTGCCTGTAGCATTATTAATATGCGGTTAGTACATAGATATGCAGTAGTTATGGGGTGGTTATGCGGTGGTTATGCGGTGGTTATGCGGTGGTTATGCGGTGGTTATGCGGTGGTTATGCGGTGGTTATGATATAACCATGTTTAATATGAACGGTAACTGCATATAGGAATTATAAAAGCAATTATCGAAGTGGATTATGAATGTTGTATTGTTGCAAGTTGTATAATAGCAGTTAGTATATACAGTTTATACTATATACTCTATATTATAAGTTTATATCATATACTCTATATATATATCATTAGTCAACTGATCAGAATGGATATACTGACCAGATTCCACGACCATCGGGCCAATCGCGGACAGCTCCAGAATTGACCATTAAATGACCGGTTGGCTTCTGGAACAGGAAATGATCCTGCAACATGAAGTTTATTAGATATGTGTACTACTTTATTAACCTATCTATATCAGCGCAGGCTGTTTCGTGTATTATTTTCTGCGTTATCGTAATTTTAACCTCTTTACCGCAATCTTGATTACGTTATGACTACGGTATTCTCACTCACAATAATGCCATTACTAACAACATTGTCGATACCTACCTCAATCAAACGCTTCTCGTCCTCTGGGGCCATGTCGGATAAGGCGTAGTACGCTCCCTTCAGATCTCCACTCAATTCCGCCAGGGCGTCAGTAACTACCTTCTCGACCTGAGTTCGGCATATTATTGAGGTCAATGTTAGGTTCGGGATGCTGGTATTTACTCATCATTATATAATATACTGGTAGATACAAATTTAAAAGAATCTCATATGACATATAGAAATTGATAACTTTTGTACAGTATTATGTATACAATGTTTAAATTGAAAATCTTAATAATATATATTAAATTTTCAATGTACACGAATTTAATTTAAATTTTCTTATATAATAAAATTAATAATGATTGGATCCGTTGTCTAGCATCATGAACTCATCTATATAAATATACCGTTAATTAGATCATAGTTCTAATAAAACGTATTAAAATAGTAATCAATTGCTTCAATGAATAAACTGTATTTGAATATAAATATAACATTTATAATATACAGTATATATAGTATACAGTACATATAATATATAGTATATATATAATATACAGTATATATAATATACAGTATATATAATATACGGTATATATAATATACGGTATATATAATATACGGTATATATAATATACAGTATATATAATATACGGTATATATAATATACGGTATATATAATATACAGTATATATAATATACAGTATATATAATATACGGTATATATAATATACGGTATATATAATATACGGTATATATAATATACCGTATATATAATATACCGTATATATAATATACGGTATATATAATATAAACTATATATAATACTTTTCAAAAGTATTATTGTGTTAATACATCTACTAACAATACGACGTTCACCCCTGGTCATAGAGGGAGGGAGACAAAGCCCTCGGACACTCCTTCCGGTGCGGATACGACATGACTTAATGTACTTGTCACCTATTTCTCCGTTCTTCAGCTACAAGAGTGGGAACGCAGTAATTGTAACGGTTTTAATCTATTATTGTGGCCATGGTCTGATGACCCGAGCTATTAAGCTTACTACGATGTACTGGAATGAAACTTATAATATCGTTATCAGATAACCCTACAACTTATTTTCATTATATCGTATAATAATACTTAGTATTTCATTTTTATAGAGGGTCGAAGGTCATCAACTAGTATCCATCAAGTAAACAATTAGGCAATTATATATTTTACATTGCATAATATCTATATTTTTATTTATATTGCATAATATTATTTTTTTTATTTCCATTTAAACAATTGAAATAATTACCACATCATAAGATTTTACAAACTATCCTTTCCTTTGTATTACAATCGCCGCTATTTAGTTTATGCATTTGCATACGCGCACGTGCATTACTGTGTATTCTTATGCGTCATATTTACATGCATTAATAATCAAAAGCTTTACACATTGTAGATATTTATGGAAACAAAAAAACGACACTTCATAATGCTTCCTGGTATGATTAACATTCGCTCTCATATAACTAAAAAACAACAACATTTATATATAATTATAAATATATAAATATATATAAATATATAAATATATATAAATATATATAAATATATATATATATATATATATATATATATATATAAATATATATAAATATATATATATATATATTATCGCCCATATAGATAAAATAAAATCGCATGCTAAAGTGGTTATGAGTCACGCTCGAAAATGATGAGTCATAAAACGGAAAAGAATTTCTCATTATTGCCATGGAATCCGCTAGAACCAAGACCTACATACAGATGACAAGCATCGTTACTACCGCCAGCCTCGTGAGTAGTAATGCCTAGAATGGAGTAGGAGACTACATCTGTATATACTACAGTACGAGTAAGTAAGCAATGTTCTTTCGCGCCGAGATAAACATATGTTCGTAGGATAGCGAGATATATTTCAACAATAGATAGTTCAGTCTTCGCGATGATGGGCATGCCTTTAAGACTGATACCATCCCATTATCCTTATAATTCACTCTGGGTACGCTGAACATGTGTTTTATATAACGAGTTGGTTCACCCACAACCGACTACAATGCATGGCAATATATTGTCGGTATTCACATGCTCTCCGCAGGGTACTAACGGCATGCCTAACTCTATCGCAACACAACGTATGCGATACTAACATTAGCGGGATTCAGATCGGGACAGGGCTGTTTGTCCATGGCTCCGAAGCCGAGGTGCTTCTCATCGATAACGGGGTCGAAAATGCTCTTAAACACCTTTGCGGTATACGTTCGCGTGTTAATAATTATAAGTATCGCATGGTGACAGTAGAGTAAATCCGATAACGTGTCACCAGACTCCGTTAGAGGATCAGAAGTATTTACGATATCGTCAATTGTAAAGATGCGTACGTTTAATGGATGAAAACGATGTGCCTATGTTAAATCCTGATGTGTATTACGCGATATCTAACCTCATAACACTCCTCGTCTCCAGCCACCAGACCCAGAATCTTGCCGGTGAAGTCGATAGAAGGTTGGATGCACTTGTCAATCGTTACTCCATTGGGGGTCTCCTTCTTGAAGCACTCCTGGTAGATCTATTGAGTAGGGTGGAAGTCAGTTATGGACAGTTGAAATCAGTAGGAGTCGGTAAGTGTTAGTGAAGTGAAGTTATCTATAGTAGGAGTCAGTAAGTGTCAGTGAAGTGAAGTTATCTATAGTAGGAGTCAGTAAGTGTCAGTGAAGTGAAGTTATCTATAGTAGGTGTCAGTAAGTGTCAGTGAAGTGAAGTTGATAATAGTAGGTGTCAGTAAGTGTCAGTGAAGTGGGGTAAACAATAGTAGGTGTCAGTAGGTGTCAGTGAAGTGGGGTAAACAATAGTAGGAGTGAGTAAGTGTCAGTAAATTGAAGTTAATAATAGTAGGAGTCAGTAAGTGTCAGTGAAGTGAAGTTATCTATAGTAGGAGTCAGTAAGTGTCAGTGAAGTGGGGTAAACAATAGTAGGTGTCAGTAAGTGTCAGTTAAGTGAAGTTATCTATAGTAGGAGTCAGTAAGTGTCAGTGAAGTGAAGTGAAGTGAAGTGAAGTGATATTCATTATTGTTACATGTGATATTTATGATCAAGTATTGATTAGCATGAATTAACTCTATGTGACTTTAAAACAACAATACATTGATGTAATTATCAATGGAGGATTATGTAGATGTCAGATTGGAGGGCGTTACATATATATTAGTAGAGAGTTGAATGGCGTGAATGTCGTAGTGGAAAGTAGTTCAAATGTCGAAAGGAGTGTGGTGTGGATATTGTAGTATAGGGTGGTGTTGATATTGTAGTATAAGGTAGTGTAGATATTGTAGTATAGGGTGGTGATGATATTGTAGTATAGGGTGGTGTGGATATTGTAGTATAGGGTGGTGAGGATATTGTAGTATATGGTGGTATGGATATTGTAGTATAGGGTAGTGTGGATATTGTAGTATAGGGTGGTGTGGATATTGTAGTATAGGGTGGTGTGGATATTGTAGTATAGGGTGGTTATTGTAGTATGGTGTGGATATTGTAGTATAGGGTGGTATGGATATTGTAGTATAGGGTAGTGTGGATATTGTAGTATAGGGTGGTGTGGATATTGTAGTATAGGGTGGAATGGAAGGCGGTGTATAGGGTACGTAGTGGAAACGAGTTGTAACTCACTGGGTTTGGTAAACTAAACGTTGGTTGACATATTGAATAAGTGAGTATGTGTAAAGTAAGGCAAAAGTAAATTAATAATTATGACTGATTATTCAGTTTCATTTTGTATTCATTACATCGCACGTCACCACTACAATAGATAGCATACAATGCTTATATAATGATATATTGTATAGTAATATTCCTTAGATGTATATAATATCATTAATGACATTAACGGAATTCATTTAATAATTGTTTATATAAATAAATAGTTCAGGAAATGGGTCATCATTAGTTATTCATAGGCGAGTGAATACAAATTGTTTATATGAGTATGTTTATCATATATATATATATATATATATATATATATATATATATACATATATATATAGTTGGCAGGTTCTAGTATAATAAAACAAATAATTAAAATTTAATTACAATTCCAATATTTTGGCGATGTTTTTTTTTAGTATGGAACTATTATGTAACGCAATCTCTGGTGTACACTGTACACTGTATAGTGTACAGTGTACACTAGATACACTGTACAGTGTACAGTGTACACTGTACAGTGTATCTAGTGTGTGTTGGGTGTAGTTATAGGTAGTATAGTGTAGTGAGTGTAGTGTAGGTATGTATAGTATAGGTATATATAGCGTAGGTATGTATAGTATAGGTATATATAGTGTAGGTATGTATAGTATAGGTATATATAGTGTAGGTATGTATAGTATAGGTATATATAGTGTAGGTATGTATAGTATAGGTATATATAGTGTAGGTATGTATAGTATAGGTATATATAGTGTAGGTATGTATAGTATAGGTATATATAGTGTAGGTATGTATAGTATAGGTATATATAGTGTAGGTATGTATAGTATAGGTATATATAGTGTAGGTATGTATAGTATAGGTATATATAGTGTAGGTATGTATAGTTTAGTCATGCGTAGTGTGTAGTGCATAGTGATGTATCGGGTAGGTATATATATTGTTGGGTATTGTATTATAGTATATTGCAGTATAGTATTGTTATTTTGGTGTAATGAGAATTAATGTAGTTTACTGTAATGAATTGTGTTAGGTCGAGCTACATTAGGGTAAACATAACAGTGTATACTGTACATGTAGTAAACATAACAGTGTACAGGTAGTGACCATAACAGTTCACAGGTAACAAACCAACAATAGTTCGGGTTTAACCGGTTGAGATTATTAATTATTAAGTGAGAAAGTAAATATTATATTACATAGTACGACAACGCATTGTCATGTTTGCAGTGGAGATGAACGGTGTAAATTTCACATTGTTTACAGAAAACAATGCATACTGGTATAACTGATATCCTGTAGGGTGTGAGTATTGGTGGTATAGGGGCAACAGGACTGATGGAGCACAAGGATAGTGGGGATAGGGTGATAAGGGTTATGGAAAACAAGAGATTACCGCTATGTTCTATATATACATTTACTTTTAATGTAATATACCGTATGATTTGATGATGAAACTGTTCCCGTATATAAATTAGAAACCATTCCAGTTAACAATATAATTTATTATAATATTATGTTAATAAGATTCTGATAAAACCTATCTATAGATTGAATTATATATATATATATATATATATGTGTGTATGTATGTGTGTGTGTGTGCGTATGTGTGTGTTTGTGTGTATATATATGTATATATTAAATTATATATAAACAGTTAATAATTATATTTAAGTAATATAAATATATATATATCTGATTATTAACATTTGAATGAATATGTAGAATATATTACGTAAGTTTGTTTTTCAGATATTCATAAGATTCATCATTTATATTACAAAAAATACACGAATATATGTAGTATATATGAACTATATATTAAGTATATATATATATATATATATATATATATATATATATATATATATATATATACTATATATATATAGTAAATAATACACTGAATAATACAATTAATAATATAGTTAATAATACAGTTAATAATACAGTAATTAATACAGTTAATAATACAGTTAATAATACTGTAAATGATACAACATATATACCGTTTATATACTATATTATACCTGCTTTCGATGTGTTGTGAATCTCTACAAGTGTGTGATAGTGCGCGGGTGGTGTGCGGATGATGTGCGCGCTCTAATGTGTGCGTTTGTGCATAGGTAAACAGATTATCTGTATAGATACTACTATAGATGAGTAAGTGTTATGTACGAGTAGTAAACAAAGAAGTGAGTGCAATGTTGTCCCACGTGATCTCTATTTAACTCGAACAGGTGAACAGGGTAATTCGGAAGTAGCGGAGTAACTTAACTAGAGGTCAATAGTATTTGTGTGAGTGTTGCGCGACTAGTGACGTTATGACGTCATAGCGTTTAACCACGCCTCCCGATAACCGGTAATTACGCGTTCGATAAATCACCGAGAAGTCTTATTCCGATGATTTTTGTGAATTCCATAGGAAACCTATTAAAACATTATTCTAGACTCGGCGAAGACGTGCGATGAGATGTATTAGGATTTATAATAATAGAGTCGTTAGACGCGAAGAGATCGAAACACCAATGCTCCGAAAACAAGATTTTGAGATATCAAACGCAAAGCCGTATTGAAACCGCAATACTCGATGTGAATACCCACTGTATTAGTTATTGAGTTTATATCTGGTCTCATTGTATAACAGGAAGTGGAATTTCTTGTTACGTAAGTACTCCCTGGAAGTGGGCGGAGCTTATTTTGGCGAGGCTTAGACTAGTATATTTAGACCCGTTATCCTATACGCTAACGGGTCTGGTGAAGTTATCTCGATATCCTGGCGAAATCGATTATAAGTGACGAGTCGGCGATAGGCGTATCTAGGATGGGTGTGGGTAGAATGGGCGTGGCTAAAATGGGCGTGGCCAGGGTGGGCGTGGCTATGACGGGCGTGGCTAGGATAGAAGCAACTAGGGATAACGGAAGATGGACTTAAACGATAAATCAAGTGCGCGGTGCTATGACTCTCAGATGCGTTATTGGCTATATTCCGGCGAGATAACGTTAGCTTATTTCTCGGTGAATCAGCAAATGGATTAGTCAGCGTTTCAGTGGAGCTGGATATATTTCAGTCAGTTGGTCGGTCGATAAGTTGATGAGTCAGATAACAAGGAAACGGAAACCTAGGCGTAGCCTAGCTAGATGCAACCGATACGTGTCGATAACGGCATGTTATGTAACTATAGTTATGTAATCTACAGATTTAAGTTACATGTGTTTATATTTAGCGCATAGAAACTATAATATTATAACTATTTTATTTATAAATATATGTTATAATTTAGTATAATCTCACGGCATGATCATTAATGAATCTCCCGTACCGCACATTCATAACATATACACACACACTCTCCTATAGAGGAATATAACCATATAGCCTTATAAAGGAATATAGCCGTGTAAAGGAATATAGCCGTGTAAAGGAATATATCCCTATAAAGGAATCAGAATGGGAACACGAACAATTCGAGAAAAAGCATTTAGGTCAACAAGCGTCCGTATATTAATAACAATAATAATGTAGTAGTGAAGTTGGAATATTAGAGGAAATTTGTAATCATGTAACATATTATTACAACAATGGTGTAATTGATTTTAATTAATCATTGTATCAAATGTGTTGGGATTGTAATAATAATTGTATTAGAATCATTCAGTAGATTTCTAAATGATAGTATATATAATTGATAGTATATATAATTGATAGTATATATAATTGATAGTATATTCAACTGATAGTATATCTAACTGATAGTATATTTAACTGATAGTATATCTAACTGATAGTATATCTAACTGATAGTATATCTAACTGATAGTATATGTAACTGATAGTATATTCAACTGATAGTATATCTAACTGATAATATATATAACTGAAAATATATCTAACTGAAAGTATATCTAACTAATAGTATATATAACTGCTAGTATATCTAACTGATAGTATATGTAACTGATAGTATATCTAACTGATAGTATATGTAACTGATAGTATATTCAACTGATAGTATATCTAACTGATAATATATATAACTGAAAATATATCTAACTGAAAGTATATCTAACTAATAGTATATCTAACTGATAGTATATCTAACTGATAGTATATCTAACTGATAGTATATCTAACTGATAGTATATTCAACTGATAGTATATTCAACTGATAGTATATCTAACTGATAGTATATCTAACTGATAGTATATTCAACTGATAATATATCTAACTGCTAGTATATATAACTGATAGTATATCTAAATGATAGTATATCTAACTGATATTATATTTAAATAATAGTATATCTAACTGATAATATATCTAAATTATAGTATAGCTAACTGATAATATATCTAAATTATAGTATATCTTACTGATAGTATATCTAAATGATAGTATATATAAATGATAGTATATCTAACTAATAGTATATCTAACTGTAACTCTATGCAAATATTCACGAATTAAACAGAGGTAGTTGTAAATCGTGTATATAATACTTTAATATAAGATATGTAATATACGCTAATATAAGATATGTAATCACGTCGGGAATCTGATACAGCTAGATGTGTCAGGTATGTAGATGGAGGTGGAAATGGAGGTATACATAGAGACTGAGATAGTAATGGGGGTGGAGATGGAGATCGAGGTGGGGATAACGAGGAGTTGTGTGTTGGAGTGTGTATAAAAAGCACATTAGTGATATATAACGAGCGAACGACGTATGATATCTAGGGATGTCTTAGGAGTGGGCGTGGCTATGATCAAAGGTACTAACCGCAGGTGTCAAGTGGTTCCTCACAAGATTCTGATGTGTGGTATATTTGGGAAAGCTCTTGTCGGCCGGCACTTTTGATTTACTTCCTCCTGATCCCATGTTAACTGTAGGTAGTCTGTTATAAGTCGGGATTCAAATGTCACGCGGAGTAATCACCGTAGAGAATAGCTAGAAGTAACATATCAAGACGTACCCAGTATATCGGTACCGACTCTATGGGGGTGAATACGACAATGGTTACACTGGTGATGTTCAATTGTTACTAGCTTCTGATAACGGTGAGAACGAAGAGTGTAGAACTCGACCACTTTACATTGGCATTGCTGTACTAAGAAGGAGCGTGAGAAGGTCCTAGTAACCTTTTAACCTCGTTCTTGATGCTCGCTAACGAAACACCTCCTATCACATGTACTCTAACAACTACACGCCCTTGTAATACGCCTCTTATAACACGCCCCTTGTAATACGCCTTTTGTAACACGCCCCTTGCAATACGCCCCTTGTAAAACGCCCCTTATAATACGCCCCTATCGTACGTTAATCTACTAGGCAGTCTATTGTCTTCACCTAGTGACGACCTTAGAAACCGCTTAACTTCGCCGCTATATGAGAATCGTTCAGCCGATTAGGAAGGAACAATGAATCCATTGTTCTCGGTATTATCGTCGGGGCTATTGTTAACGCCCGTATCTCGCGTTGCGCAATATCGTCGGCTAGTGATTACGCAATGCAATCGACTCCGAATATAGTTAGAATTGAATTGAAAATAAAATTTAAGTTGGCTCTTGATTTTACACGATATATTTAACCCCATAGAAATTAAGTCCTACATTTTGAAATTGAAATATATTTGTTATTATTTAATTTGCCTGTGATTACTCATACAAATACTACGTAATATATAAATATATATACATGTATATCAAAAATATGCAATACTCTTCTCACGTTGTGAATCGTGAAGGAGAATCTAAACTAAATTGAACTTGTTTATGGAGTGAGATGAAGCCAAGTCCTGTTATCGGAGTTGTATACGACTACGGTTAGGGACAAGATAACGCATTGATTTCAAGCGCCCGTGTATTGATTTAGTGATATGAACATCGCATCCGCTAAGGCAATGCCGGTGGATTAACATGTACTTCCTGGATTATCCTGGATTACCCTGGATACTCGCATGCACCAAAAGTATTGTAAATAGCACTATTAAATAATGAATAAAAACATTGCATAATAAAAATCCGTAACAGATAACCAGATAAATCATTAATGTTCTACAATGATAGTTGTTGTCGTAGACAATGTAATATGAAATGACAAGTGTAGTGCTATGTACGGTTTAGAGTTTTAGAGATAGACATGCAGGTTCATATCGTCTAATATTACTTAATCCAATATTAATTAATTAGATTAGTATTCTATTGAAAACATTTCGTATAGCGAGGAGTTCACCTCATACAGTGTATTTCTTTACATATATATATAAATATATATATATAATTATAATTATCAAAATGCTTAATTATTATATAATGAATACATAATAGGCCGGTGTTAACAGAACTTTATAAAGTGTGAAGGAATATAAGTTTTTACAGTGTGTGTATTTCATCATATTTTTAGTGTTATGTAATTAGTGAAATGAAATATATCGATGTGTAGTGAGGTATAGTGAGGTGTATTGAGGTGTAATGAGGTGAGGTGAGGTATAATGAGGTATAGTGAGGTATAGTGAGGTATAGTGATGTGTAGTGAGGTATAATGAGGTGTAATGAGGTGTAGTGAGGTGTATTGGGATAAGGTGAGATGTAGTTAGGTGTAGTGAGATATAGTGAGATGTAGTGAGGTATAGTGAGGTGTAGTGAGGTGAGGTTAGGTGTAGTGAGGTATAGTGAGGTGTAATGAGGTGTATTGGGATAAGGTGAGATGTAGTTAGGTGTAGTGAGATATAGTGAGGTGTAATGAGGTGTAGTGAGGTGTAGTGAGGTATAGTGAGGTGTAGTGAGGTATAGTGAGGTGTAGTGAGGTGTAATGAGGTGTAATGAGGTGTAATGAGGTGTAGTGAGGTGTAATGAGGTGTAGTGAGGTGTAATGAGGTATAGTGAGGTGTAGTGAGGTGTAGTGAGGTATAGTGAGGTGTAATGAGGTGTAGTGAGGTGTAGTGAGTTGTAGTGAGGTATAGTGAGGTGTAATGAGGTGTAGTGAGGTATAGTGAGGTGTAGTGAGGTGTAATGAGGTGTAGTGAGGTGTAGTGAGGTGTAGTGAGTTGTAGTGAGGTGTAGTGAGGTATAGTGAGGTGTAGTGAGGTATAGTGAGGTGTAATGAGGTGTAGTAAGGTGTAGTGAGGTGTAGTGAGGTGTAGTGAGGTGTAGTGAGTTGTAGTAAGGTGTAGTGAGGTGTAGTGAGGTGTAGTGAGGTGTAGTGAGTTGTAGTGAGGTGTAGTGTGGTGTAGTATGTTGTGGTCAGGTTAGGAGTAATGGTGTATTCATCTTATACTACGGTTATTTGTTTGGCAGATATTCCCGGAATGTAGGGAGTTTTGACTTAAATAACATATGTTTATGATATTCACTCTATATATATATATATATATATATATATATATATATAAATATATAGATATATATATATATATATATATATATATATATATATAAATATATAAATATGTATACTAAAGGGATATAGCGTACAGTACAATTGCCTTCTATATACAAACTTCATACATTAACATTATTATCCACGCATATAAATGATATACAATTTCCTATGGACAATATAGATAATATGCACTACACACTATACATTGTACAGTGTATAGTGTATAGTGTACAGCGTATAGTGTATATCTTCTATATTCCGTTACATTGTAAACTATCACTGGCTACGCGTTGTCTGGAATATATGGACTGGACAAGATCTCCCGCTATTTCGTATTCAGATAATATTATGTAATCCCTGACACGTTCTCTCTTTCAACTCATTTACAATTCCAACAGTTTGTCGGAGGTTATTTGTATTTTAAGCTGCAAGTGATTACTAAATAGTTATTATTCAGAATCCGTATTTCCGTACGGACACATTCGATATTGACAAGAGATGGCATAGCTTTGTTTGGATCGGATGTTGTCAACGTAGAATTGTTATCATAAGTGCATCTTAGCATTGTCTGTACTGGGGAGATGCATCAGATAACAATACTTAATATGCATATATTCCACAAATCTCTGAGATGAGAATATTATAATCTATATGCGCAATAAGGAAAACATTATGTAATATTTACACTATATGAACAATAAGGAAAACATTATGTAATATTTACACTATATGCACAATATGGAAGATTTATGCGAATTTTACTCCGATGAAGGAAGTGTAAATATATTAATAGTAATCACAATAGAGGTGAGTAGCTAGCCATACCATGATCATATATAGGCCATAGTTACTTTAGTCTATAGTTGATCTTTATTCAACGATAATTAATAATATAAGAAATTCTTTAGTTAATATGCATTAACACAATATAGAATTGTCTTGTAATGTGTCGTGTAATGTGTAGTTTAGTGTGTAGTGTAATGTGTAGTGTAATGTGTAGTGTAATGTGTAGTGTAATGTGTAGTGTAATGCGTAGTGTAATATGTAGTGTAATGTGTAGTATAATGTGTAGTGTAATATATAGTGTAATGTATAGTGTAGTGTGTAGTGTAATGTGTAATCTAATGTGTAGTATAATGTGTAGTGTAATGTGTAGTGTAATGTGTGGTGTAATGTGTAGTATAATGTGTAGTGTAATGTGTAGTGTAATGTGAGTGTAATGTATAGTGTAGTGTGTAGTGTAATGTGTAATCTAATGTGTAGTGTAATGTGTAGTGTAATATGTAGTGTAATGTGTAGTGTAATGTGTAGTGTAATGTGTAGTGTAATGTGTAGTTTAATGTGTAGTGTAATGTGTAGTGTAATGTGTAGTGTAATGTGTAGTGTAATGTGTAGTGTAATGTGTAGTGTAATGTGTAGTGTAATGTGTAGTGTAATGGGTAGTGTAATGTGTAGTGTAATGTGTAGTGTAATGTGTAGTGTAATGTGTAGTGTAATGTGTAGTGTAATGTGTAGTGTAATGTGTAGTGTAATATGTAGTGTAATGTGTAGTGTAATGTGTAGTGTAATGTGTAGTGTAATGTGTAGTGTAATGTGTAGTGTAATGTGTAGTGTAGTGTAATGTGTAGTGTAATATGTAATGTAATGTGTAGTGTAATATGTAGTGTAGTGTAATGTGTAGTGTAGTGTGTAGTGTAATGTGTAGTATAATGTGTAGTGTAGTGTAATGAAAAAATAAAAATCATCCGTATCATTCGCTGGTAGAGAGATTTATTCAATTATTATTTGATTAAAATATTCTAGTAAGAAAAATATAATTAACTTAATTTTTGCACAATTTATTAATGTTATTTAATTAGTTTTACTAATTATTACATTATTGATTATTAAGTATTATGCATGTAATACATATAAACGCGCATGTATAAGATATATAGATGCAAAATAGTTATATTGCTAATAAAAAAGCTATTTTGAAATGCCTCTCCTCATACAATACTCCCAAATGTAATGTAGACATCCTCTTGGGACACAACTATCTGATCTGTTGAAGTGTGTTTTGAATCTAGGCACTTCTCTGCTATGCTGAATGTGTATTGCATACTATAAGGTATTATGTGAATTTCTAGGCAGTTCTCTGCTATGCTGAAGTGTGTATTGCATACTATAAGGTATTATGTGAATTTCTAGGCAGTTATCTGCTATGCTGAAGTGTGTATTGCATACTATAAGGTATTATGTGAATTTCTAGGCAGTTCTCTGCTATGCTGAAGTGTGTATTGCATACTATAAGGTATTATGTGAATTTCTAGGCTGTTATCTGCTATGCGGAAGTGTGTATTGCATACTATAAGGTATTATGTGAATTTCTAGGCACTTCTCTGCTATGCTGAAGTGTGTATTGCATACTATAAGGTATTATGTGAATTTCTAGGCTGTTATCTGCTATGCTGAAGTGAGTATTGCATACTATAAGGTATTATGTGAATTTCTAGGCAGTTCTCTATATTTAGAATCGCCATTAGTGATGTTGCATGGCCGTGATGTTGATGGGTTGGTGCGAGCACCATGAGCAGGCCCTTGTAGTTATTCACTTGATAAACATGTGGAAATGGTTAGTTGTTACTAAACATCCTACTAGTGGTGGTGGTAGTGGTGTCGGTGGAAAGGCCCGATGGTAGACGTGGTAGTTGCCAGTCCTACCGAAAGGTACCGACAATAATATACTATTTTTTCCTACTACAATACCTATATGGTATATCTACCTTAATGGTATTAATATTATGATATCAAAACTACATTTTAGCGAGTATTTCTATGCGATGCATTACGTATATACTAGTATATACTAAGTAAATAGTAAGTTAATAACGAATAAGTAATAAGTATATAATAAGTATATAATAAGTAAATAATAAGTAAATAATGAGTGAATACTGAGTAAATAATGAGTAAATAATGAGTAAATAATAAGTAAATAATTAGTAAACAGTGAGTAAATAATAAGTAAATAATGAGTGAATAGTGAGTAAATAGTGAGTAACTAGTGAGTAAATAGTGAGTAACTAGTGAGTAAATAGTGAGTAACTAGTTAGTAACTAGTTAGTAACTAGTGAGTAAATTGTGAATAAATAATTAGAATATAATGAGTAAATACTGAGTAAATAGTGATTTATTTTATTTATTTACTTAGTAAAATATAAAATATATATACACATTAAAAATGTGCAATTACATTATATATAATAATATAAATGCTACCTAATTCTATGATATAAATAAAGTATTATATATGTAATATAATGTTATATTATTTAATAATATTGTTGTTAAAATGAAAAATATATTACGCAAAAGGTATTAAAGGCACACAACTATACAAATGTGCTATTGCACTGCAAACTAAATTAGAGGAGATGAAGTCTAGTGACTAGGTAAATAAGTGCTTATTAAATATATATTATACACACATATCAGTTGATAACACTGATTGCGATGTTATCTTTTGGGAGATTATCATGAATAATCTTAATTTTAGTACAAGTTATATTTTTAAATAATATGTATTTCTCACATGAAATATCGCAAGTGTAATGTCCATTTCATAAATCTGAATTGATGTAACTTATCATACAAGATATACACAATTATCCAAGGGATTTATCTCGATATCTGTCTATCTATCAATCTACCTATCTTCGTGAGTAACTGAGTAATGTATTGACTTGTTAATATAAACCGGAATGGGTAAGTGAATCATATAGTGTGAGGTAGTGGTGAGGTAGTGGTGAGGTAGTGGTGAGGTAGTGGTGAGGTAGTGGTGAGGTAGTGGTGAGGTAGTGGTGAGGTAGTGGTAGGGTAGTGGTGAGGTAGTGGTGAGGTAGTGGTGAGGTTGTGGTGAGGTAGTGGTGAGGTAATGATGAAGTAATGGTGAGGTAGTGGTGAGGTAGTGGTGGGGTAGTGGTGAGGTAGTGGTGAGTAGTGGTGAGTAGTGGTGAGGTAGTGGTGAGGTAGTGGTGAGGTAGTGGTGAGGTAGTGGTGAGGTAGTGGTGAGGTAGTGGTGAGGTAGTGGTGAGGTAGTGGTGAGGTAGTGGTGAGGTAGTGGTGAGGTAGTGGTGAGGTAGTGGTGAGGTAGTGGTGAGGTAGTGGTGAGGTAGTGGTGAGGTAGTGGTGAGGTAGTGGTGAGGTAGTGGTGAGGTAATGGTGGGGTAGTAGTGGGGTAGTGGTGGGGTAGTGGTGGGGTAGTGGTGAGGTAGTGGTGAGGTAGTGGTGAGGTAGTGGTGAGGTAGTGGTGAGGTAGTGGTAAGGTAGTGGTGAGGTAGTGGTGAGGTAGTGGTGAGGTAGTGGTGAGGTAGTGGTGAGGTAGTGGTGAGGTAGTGGTGAGGTAGTGGTGAGGTAATGGTGAGGTAATGGTGAGGTAATGGTGAGGTAGTGGTGAAGTAGTGGTGAGGTAGTGGCGAGGTAGTGGTGAGGTAGTAGTGAGGTAGTAGTAAGGTAGTGGTGAGGTAGAGGTGAGGTAGTGGTGAGGTAGTGGTGAGGTAGTGGTGAGGTAGTGGTGAGGTAGTGGTGAGGTAGTGGTGAGGTAGTGGTGAGGTAGTGGTGAGGTAGTGGTGAGGTAGTGGTGAGGTAGTGGTGAGGTAGTGGTGAGGTAGTGGTGAGGTAGTGGTGAGGTAGTGGTGAGGTAGTGGTGAGGTAGTGGTGAGGTAGTGGTGAGGTAATGGTGAGGTAAAGGTGAGGTAGTGGTGAGGTAATGATGAAGTAATGACGTAGTCATAATATATTATCTATACTGTAATACTTCACAAAATCCGACACTGTACTCATATCTTACTTATTCACTCTATCATTTACCTTACCATACACCGTACCCTACACCTAACCCTACATCGTACACCGCACCATACTTGTACCTTAACCTACAACGTATCCTAATCGAATATCTAAAACCTATATTAATACATATAGTGTATTATAATCTAGTGTAATAGTAATTCATTTTGTGTGCCTTGCATATCTATCTCAATCGGTTATGCAATCAATTATTCAACTAGCTTCAATTAGTAGTCGATAAGCGGCCGGTACTGTGAATATGTAGTTCACCAATAAGGATGCATTTCTAGGTATCTACTAAATACGGTGAGGTAGTATGGGAGAAAATGGGTGGGGCTAGCGTGTGCAGTTTTTTCCGGCTAGGTTTTTCTTGTACAAACCTTTTATTAGTAGAAGTAGAAGTAAACAAGTTATGGCTACAACTATTTGGATTCAACTGAAGTACGATTCTGGTAGCGCGGACAAACTCGGCCGGTAACCAGGGAGATACAGTTATGGCGTGAGTCGCGCGTTCGTGGCGTGCGTCGCCAACTCTGTAACGCGCGTCTTCCAATTCGGGGCGTGTCCACGCACTAATTGTTTTACGCAACTAAAAACGCCTACCCGGGCCCGTTAGTCGAATTAACCACTAACGGGCCTGTTTAGGTTAATTGAATTTAACCGGTTAATTGTAATTGAAGAAGTTATCGTTCACGCATCATTACACGCACCTCTTTTACGGCATATACGTGAACAATGGTCAAATATGACACCCGGAATTCGAAGCTCATTCGACATCACTTAGATTTCATATAGATTGACTGTCGATTTCGTGGAGATATCACCTCTAGGTTAAGTCGAAGTCATGTCGATGTCATATCGAGGTCACGTCGAGCTCACATCGGGGTCACGTCAATGTCACATCATGTGTTAACTATAAGACTGCCTTACTGTATCTTAAGAAGATACTAATCCTATATACACATACCTCTATACTTACACGTATATTGACCGTAATCATTTACCGTAGCATACGCTATCATCACTGGCGATTGAATTTATTAATAACTTAAAGGTATGACACATAAGTAGCGTAATAGACTGACCGTTTCTATATAAACTCGTGCATTAGGTTAATCCTACACATTATGGCCGGGTATTAAATAGCCAAGTGTTCTGAATGTGTATACACTGCTTATAAAGAATGTTTATTTCTATGTGTCCATTTCAAGGGTATAAAACAATGCAAAGTTATAAAACAATTCGTTTGTATAAATAATTTAAGGGTATAAAACAGTGACTATAAAATACTGTATTAAGAAAAAAACTTGACTTTAATAAAGCAGATAAAGAAATCGCTAATTTTATTGTAATTCTGAGTCCTAGTATTTCTAGGAGTAAGATTTATGTTCATGCTTTCTTGGCTTTATTTGGACATGTACATACACGTATACTGTACGACATATAGGTACATACTTACGCAATATATTTATAGGTACACATACTTATAAGTACATACTTATAAGTATACACACGTATAAGTACATACTCACAGTTACACATTTACATATACATACAACAGAAAATAACTTACTTGATCCTAAAATACTTATAGAAAACTACATAATACAGAAACGACTTTACTATCACTATTTGATGACATATATTCTGTACTTGATAAGCAAGATCCAGTTAAACTTACTTTAATCTAACATCAGCATTTGATACTCTTACCAATAATACATTATTAAAAAGACTATATCAAATAGGAATTTCTGAAACCGCCATGAAATGGAATGAAAGATTTCTTGAAATTAGAACTTTCTCAATTATAATTAATAACATAATATTAAAACCACACAAACTAAAATATTTTGTTCCGCAATGTCCCATATTATCTCCCATGCTTTTTTCTATATACACGATTCGCCTTTGATAAACAATAAGTAAATATCATTTAGAATGTGCATACAGATGATATAGATTCACACGCAGACTCCAAATGCAACCATCAACTTCAAATCTACCTCGAGTCAATAAATAACTATTTGTCAAATAACCTTCTGAATTTTACAAAAATAGAATTTATAAATTTTGATACAACTAGATTCACTACGAATTTCCCTAAAATCCACATTAACAAAAACAGACTAATAAATCTGAAACCTGACACGACTACGACCTCGACTAGCTTCAGAATACAAATCCAAACTACATTTTTATGACAACTATAAATTGAACTATTAGCATAAACTATTTACAGACTAAGCAAAAATGTCAACTCAATTAGCATTAATGAACTATGACATCAACTAACCTGGATTGCCACCAAACTACTAACTATATTTCATAATCATTAACGAGCAACTATATAATCTAAGAAAGTTACGGAAGTCCAACATAAGACGACTAATAACTTCTGACATTATATTTACATTCCCACAATCATGCTGCAAAACATATGGAATACAAATAGTCAGCTATCTTTCTCTATATAAATGGAATTACCTTCCAAAAAACTCATTTTCCAAAACCATTCACCAAACACATGTAAGCATAAACTATACACGTCTTCTTCAGCGAATGTAACCACTATGATGATATCTCTCACACAATGCACTCAAATTGATGAGTTCTTTTTTATATTTACACAATTACAATGTATTTGTTTCTCAACATTCGCGTATTCTCTACTTTAACAATATGTAGAATATTTTTATAATTACTAACGTTGTATTTTTAAAGTAAATACTTCAAATATATACACACACACACACACACACACACACACATACACACATACATACACACACGTACACGCACACACGCATACACACACATCTGATTTAACCTTGGACAAGCATATTTCATTAATAACTAAGCAATGTAACTATAAAATATTTAAAATAAAACAAATTAAACACCTTCTCAACCAGACATCACTCAAAATACTCACATCTGCCTACATTCTATCTAAACTTGACTACTGCAACTCACTTTTAATTAATATACCTAAAATACAAGAAAAACGACTACAAAATTATTAACCACACTTGCAGACTTATTTACAAACTCCCTAAACGAACACACATCACATTCTACAGAAAAAAACTTAAATTTCTAAGCTTTAAACACAGATCCATATACAAAATTCTAACAATAATACAAACAGCACTTAAAACTGATATCCCTAAATATATGAGTGACTCAATTAAATTAAAACAGAAAAATAATCTAAGATTATCCAATAAAAAACTATTTAAACAAGACATAACAAACAAGATTCAATAAACTACCCATAACTGTTACCAATGAAAATAATACAAATACATTTAAAAGTAAACTTCACAAATACTTACTTGGTCTAGACTGATATAACCTGACACACCCTTATAATATTCCTACTGCTACTGAATTATCAAATTTATTTACACTGTACTTTTATCTAATACAATACCCATTACTCAAAAACCAATACTCCACTACTTTATTTCTACAGCCTATATTACTTTTCCACTTTTACTACTTACTTCTTACCAACCTCACTACCATACTTTACCTCCTTTACACGTACATTTATATCTGACATATTTTCTCTACATAGTATCCCTATCCCTATCCCTATCCCTATCCCTATCACACTATCTCAATCCTCTATACATTTCTCCCATATGTATAATGTGCATTGCACACTTCCCTCACATGCAATTCCCTCTCACGTAACTTCCTTAGACAAATTATCTCAATTATTTTGATTATTTATGTATTTATTTATTTTGAAAACCACTTATTTACTATATTCATTTTGTTATATTTCTTTAACTCACCTTCGAACAACGAAAAATTGGATTTTGGTGAAGAAACATATACACACACACATATATACACACACACATACACACATACACACACATATATATACACACACATATACACACACATATATATACAAATACACATACACACACTCACACATACATACACACACATACATACCTATATACAAATACACATACATATACACATACACACATACATATGCACACACATACATACATATATACAAATACACATACACACACATATACACATACACATACACACACACAAACACACACACACACACACATATATATATATATATATATATATATATATATATATATATATATATATATACATATACACACATACACATACACATACACACACACACATACACACATACA
>OZ038312.1:23155140-23162907 GCA_964035775.1 Osedax frankpressi
TAAGAAGTAGTTTACATTAGAAGTTGAGGCGCGTAGGATTAGTTTTTAATATGATATTCACCAGGATAATGATACATACATAGATATACATTACGTGTTGTCGGTGCCACGCTGTACGCTAGTGTTATTGATAATCGTATAAGAACAATGACACCCTTAACCCCTCATTAGGACACTAAGGTCAATATAATATTGCTCATTCGACATTAAGACTTATCGCAAATTAACATCGCAGGTAGTGTTTTAGTTTTCTGCATGTGTTCAGGTAAAGCTATTTCCTATAAATAACATACTTTATATCATACCGTGGTAACGTTTAGCAAATTAAGGTGGTACTGGAATATACAATAATAGTGTAGTCTAGACTTGTATAACGGCGTTAAAGCATATACACCATGATTGATTAATTACGATTTATGATGAAAGCTTTTTAGGAAGAAATTCCGATTACAAAGTTTTATTTTAATTTATTCTAATTTATTTTAATTTATTTTAATCTATTCCATTTTAATTTACAGCCTTAAGTCAAATGTGCTGTATTATTTCATTAACTACAAATTTCATCTAGTTACATTTAATTTTGAACAATACATACAAAATTATAATTTGCAGTGCTTTATTTCATATTTTGTAATAATTTTAAAAGGGTTCTTAAGATGTTTGTATAGTTCTATGTGTTTTCTAAATAACTATAACTCGTTATATGAAAGTTTTAAATGCTTAGGTAAACCTTTTTATAACATATTGCATACCTTCTATACCGTTGCCCGCGTCCCTAGAGTAAACCCAATTCATATTCAAATCACATATTAATACTCTAACTCTTGTTCGTCTGAATTCTGAGTGGCTTTACCATAAAGGCGATATCAGTACATATGGTAGTGAAACAATAGGTTAGAGCCATGGAATACAAAAGGCGCCCACAACCCGATCAAGACAATAGATTTATTACGCAAGTCCCGACTTATAATTACAGCGATGTTATCTGTTTTATTATTGTAGAATATACCAGAGTCGTAGAATTTATAGTATTAGAAATAATATTAGTAACGAAGACAGTGCTAGTGATAGTGACAGTGATAATAGCAGTAATAGTGACAGTAACATTGACAGTAACATTGACAGTAACATTGACGGTAACATTGACAGTAACATTGACGGTAACATTGACAGTAACATTGACAGTAATATTGAAAGTAACATTGACGGTAACATTGACATTAATATTGACAGTAATATTGACAGTAACATTGCTATTAACAGTGACAGTAACATTGACAGTAACATTGACAGTAACATTGACAGTAATATTGACGGTAACATTGGCAGTAACATTGACAGTAATATTGACGGTAACATTGACAGTAACATTAACAATAATATTGACAGTAACATTGCTAGTAACAGTGATAGTAATAGTGACAATGACAGCGACAGTGACAATGATAGTGATAGCTACAATGATAATTATATTAACATTGACAGTAACAATGATAGTGATAGTGATAGCGTCAGTGATAGTGATAGTAATAGTGGCAGTGATAACGACAGCGATAAAGATAGCGATATCGAAAATGATAACGAAATTGATAACTAAATTGATAGCGACATCGATAGCGACATTGATAGCGACAATGATGACAGCGATAACGACAGCTATAACGACAGCGATAACGATAGCGACAACGACAGCGATAACGACAGCGACAACGATAACGACAGCGATAACGACAGCGATAGCGACAGCGATAGAGACAGCGATAGAGACAGCGATAGCGACATCGATAGCGACAGCGATAGCGACAGCGATAGCGACAGCGATAGCGACAGCGATAGCGACAGCGATAGCGACAGCGATAGCGACAGCGATAGCGACAGCGATAGCGACAGCGATAGCGACAGCGATAGCGACAGCGATAGCGACAGCGATAGCGACAGCGATAGCGACAGCGACAGCGATAGCGACAGCGATAGCGATAGCGATAGCGATAGCGATAGCGATAGCGACAGCGATAGCGACAGCGATAGCGACAGCGATAGCGACAGCGATAGCGACAGCGATAGCGACAGCGATAGCGACAACGATAGCGACAACGATAGCGACAGCGATAGCGACAGCGATAGCGACAGCGATAGCGACAGCGATAGCGACAGCGATAGCGATAGCGATAGCGACAGCGACAGCGATAGCGACAGCGATAGCGATATCGATAGCGACAGCGATAGCGACAGCGATAGCGACAGCGATAGTGACAGCGATAGCGACAGCGATAGCGACAGCGATAGCGACAACGATAGCGACAGCGATAGCGACAGCGATAGCGACAGCGATAGCGACAGCGATAGCGACAGCGATAGCGACAGCTATAGCGACAGCGATAGCGACAGCTATAGCGACAGCGATAGCGACAGCTATAGCGACAGCGATATCGACAGCGATAGCGACAGCTATAGCGATAGCGACAGCGACAGCGATAGCGACAGCGATAGCGACATCGATAGCGACAGCGATAGCGACAGCGATAGCGACAGCGATAGTGACAGCGATAGCGACAGCGATAGCGACAGCGATAGCGACAACGATAGCGACAGCGATAGCGACAGCGATAGCGACAGCGATAGCGACAGCGATAGCGACAGCTATAGCGACAGCGATAGCGACAGCTATAGCGACAGCGATAGCGACAGCTATAGCGACAGCGATATCGACAGCGATAGCGACAGCTATAGCGACATCGATAGCGACATCGATAGCGATAGCGAAATTGATAGCGACAGCGATAGCGATAGCGATATCGACAGCGATAGCGATAGCGATAGCGATAGCGATAGCGATAGCGATAGCGATAGCGATAGCGATAGCGATAGCGATAGCGATAGCGATATCGACAGCGATAGCGTTAGCGATAGCGATAGCGATAGCGATAGCGGTAGCGATAGCGATAGCGATAGCGATAGCGATAGCGATAGCGATAGCGATAGCGATAGCGATAGCGATAGCGATAGCGATTTATATATTATAATTTATATGTATTATTTATAAAGTTATAAATTTAAAATATAACAAAAAAAAACTAAAATGGCCTGGAATACAGGGACAAAAAAATAGTAAAAAAGTAAATATCTCTTATTTCCTTGTAATATTTTGTTTACGAGTTCTATTAAAAATTAAAATTAATTTAATTTTCATCCTCAATAATTTTACAAAACAATTATATTACTGTTACGGATATTATTTTGATTAATCAAGTTTTAATACGATCAATTTATAAATATGTTGTTCATTTTTACTTATTTGTACAAAATTTAAAACAAAAACATTCCATTGTTCAGAAAAGTACATTAATTAAGATCACTAAAGATTTACATGGTATTCTTTCAACAAATTATTGAATAATATATATTTATACAAAAATATGATGTAAAAAATATATTATCTAGATTGTTTGCTTGGTCGGTTATTATCGTAAATTTATATGATGAATCGACATTTTCATTTTAAATATATATATTATTTCCATAAACCTACTAAACTACTCAGAAAACAATGCCGATAATTTCATTTTTAGCATCGTTAACTTATTTTATATAATTTATTATTTTCTTTTTCTCTTTACAAACTATTACAGCATTATATGTACTAGGAAGTCAGTTGTCTATTGGTTATTCGTCATTTCCTACATTAACTAACCCATACGAAATTACAGAGTAAAATATAAATTACGTGAGATATGTAACATATTATCTTTTTAAACGGATGCCAATCACTTATTTTATAGTAAACAACAAAAACTAACAGTATTATCACAGTACTTCGGGGTGAATACACAGATTAACATGAAATGACTATCGAATCGCTTGAATGATTTTTATATTTAGTTTAACTATTTTAAATGTATCAATTTCCAATATATAATGATATAATATTTGTATAAAATCTTACGAATACAATTTAAAAATATATAAAAGATATTATGTAACGTAAATAATGAAATAAACAGGACGTGTTCAATATTCTGTTTGTTTACGATTATATTGATTAAAAATATAAAATTATCCAATATTTGTTTATAAAAAAGTATATATTTTTTAGATACTTTAAAGAGTTTATAAAGACATCAAATATGGACAATATTCTAATTTACTTTTATTTCCTGAAGGAAATTCCCAACACAATGATATAATAGTTTTAATAAAATATTGCAATGTGTCTTGATTTAAGGATTACAAGATAATATAAAGAAATTATGCTACCAGTAATGAAATTTCCTGTAGATATTATCGTCAGTATATTGATATAAAGTAGTTATGTTTACCGAGTCGTTAAACTTTATATAACTATAACTAATAACTATATTAATAATTATTTTATATAACAAATTTTAAAAAATGTATTTGTTATTTATTGTTATAAATGATTATATTTTAACCTGTATTATATAATAAAAAAAACTATAATGTCCTTAGACATGATTAGTACCCAAAAACAAGATGATATGACTAATATAATTATTTTAAATCAAAATTTTGGTTTTATAGGTATATCTATATTTATTATAAATAGATTAGCATTAAGGAATGTTATTAAAAATTATACATAATGAATTTATAGAGATGATCGTAAATCAGGTAATGAGGTAATAAACAGGGATTATAAAAAGAATAAATTATCGTGTTATTCAATAGCGAACAAAAGGAGAACATAACAATTATTGAATTAAAATTTATAAATGATCAACCTAGAACAACAAAATAAAAGAATGTTGATCTAATTGAATATAGAAAAAAATGAAAAGGGAATCGGACAAGAAAAATATATGCGCTTAACATTAGATATTAATGTTATAAACATTAGAAAGAATGTTAGAAACAATAGAAATAATGTTTAGCCATAACCAGTGCCGTGGGGTCCTGCATATGCCAAGAGTGAAGATGCAGGTAATATTTACTCACCTTCTAGAAATGCTTCTCTATTCCCCGAAACCTAAAACAGCTGCAGTTCAAAATGTCCTAATAAACTTAGTTTTAATTTAAAATTTACAATATTATTCTGAAAAGATAATTTAAAAAATAAAATAAAAATAAATCATCGTGTTTAGTTCACAAGTGAATAAAATATATAGAACAATACAAAATGTATAACTATGTATATGTAAATATATAGAAAACATAGTACAAATAAATTAATAAGTAATAATAAGTTAAAAATAGTAAAATACGATATGAAATGTTAGAATAAATGTTACTATCATATTTTATATAAACATTGTAAAAAGAAAACTAACAAAATTTAAACAAATTTGATTTTGTAATTTAAATTAGTATTTGACATTAAATACTATATTACTATATAACTATTAAAATTATTAAATACGTAAAAATATATATATGATATATATTAGAACCGTGATATTCATATTTTTAATTTTACAAATGTAAACAATTAAAATATACGTCTTAAATCTCATGTTTTCTATTTTATATAGTTTTAATATTTTTAATGTTACCATATTCATATATTAATGATACATTCCTAATATATATTTAGTTAGATTGAAACATTTTTTTATGATCTTCTATACTTAACCTCAATATTCGCATTTAGTGATAATCATCGCGGATATATATATATATATATATATATATATATATATATATATATATTACATTATTATAATAGAACTATATAGTCTATTAAAATGTATATCATTATATATATTATCGTCGATGTTCCAACAAGTTAAATATTTATATATCTCAATAGAATATCGAAGTTTGTAAATAACGAATCGAATATATCGGGATTGATATATTAACTATTCTTAAAAACATTAACTAATATACTATAAATACAGAAAGGAAGTAATATTACATATAGTTGAGAACAATATGCGTCATATATGATATATATATATATATATATATATTAATATTTAATATATAAAAAAGTTATCATATAAAACCTTAAATTCGTATTTTATTAATTTTATATTATTTTATTTTACATTTTTGCCAGAGTATAATATTAGTATATTCCTAGTATATTAGAATTCCTTATAGTAATAGTATAAGTAGTATTAGATTTTATATGATTATGATTGGGAAGATATTATATAACATATTTCATAAATCTGATTAAGGAACATTTCCCCATTCCTTCTTTAATTAAACCCATTAAGCATATACGTAGAGCAAACTATAAAATAACGAATTAATAAAACTATAAAATAACGTATTTGGATGTTTTATGTCACTAAAGCAATAATAAAAGAATATATATTCTGTATATAATTAAATACATTATCATTTGTAACATTATTAGATGACTGGTATTTAAGATTAATTTTCTCGAGTCTCTAGCTTACGAATTTATCTTAATTGTAGTTTTTGACACGAAACTAGGCCTTTTAAATATGTGCATTTAATATACCAACAAAGAATGCGAACTTACTCCAGCTAGCAATAATAGTATAGGTTTATTTTTCTTGCTATTCGCATCAGATAACCATGGTAACGATATCAACGACGACACAGATCGACGACATAATAATAATGAAGGGGTACGCTTTCTCGTGATAGGACAATGAAGTAAGGGCTGGCAGTCCTATATGCTGAGGGATGGGCTTCAATGGACCAGGAACATCGTATTAGTTTTGATTATTCTGAGGTGTCGAGAATGTGAAATCGGATACTAAAGATCTAAAGGGTGTTACTTATCAGACTGACGAGGGAGGGGATCATCATCGCGGAATGGAAACTCCCGTGATATCGACGTAAAGTCGAACCAGAGTATCCGAGTTTCTTGTTGAACTCGGCGGGAGTGCAGATCTGTTGTATAAACTATATGTTCTATAGGCCGAGTGAGTAGCTAGCCCAAGGGTATTTGAAGGTACGACGTGGGTTGTAAGTGACTTTTAGGGTGCAAAGGGATGTATATGAGAATATAGGGACGTCATGAAATGCAGAGGGGTATATGTGATTCTGGGGGACATCGAGCGATATCCGGCGATGTCCAGAAGAGGGCAGCGGTATGTTAGAGTTCAGAGGTCACATTGAACTTCCAGAGCTCATTAGGTTGAGTTTCACCGATGTAGAGCGCTTCCTCGTCTAATGACAGAGTCATAGTGTGCGGTGCGGTAAATAGCTGTGTACGGTTAGGTGAGCGGTTAGGTGTGGGGTTAGGTGTGGGATTAGGTGAGAGGTTATGTGTGGGATTAGGTGTGGGTTTAGGTGTGGGGTTAGGTGTGGGGTTAGATGTAGGTTGGGTGTGGGGTTAGGTGTGGGTTTGGTGTGGGGTTAGGTGTATGATTAGATGAGGGGTTAGGTGTGGGTTAGGTGTGGGTTAGGTGTGGGGTTATGTGTGGGGTTATGAGTGGGGTTAGATGTGGGGTTAGGTGTGGAGTTAGGTGTGGGGTTAGGTGTGTGGTTAGGTGTGGGTTAGGTGTGGGTTAGGTGTGGGTTAGGTGTGGGTTAGGTGTGGGTTAGGTGTGGGTTAGGTGTGGGTTAGGTGTGGGTTAGGTGTGGGTTAGGTGTGGGTTAGGTGTGGGTTAGGTGTGGGTTAGGTGTGGGTTAGGTGTGTGTTAGGTGTGGGTTAGGTGTGGGTTAGGTGTGGGTTAGGTGTGGGTTAGGTGTGGGTTAGGTGTGGGTTAGGTGTGGGTTAGGTGTGGGTTAGGTGTGGGTTAGGTGTGGGTTAGGTGTGGGTTAGGTGTGGGTTAGGTATGGGTTAGGTGTGGGATTAGGTGTGGGTTTAGGTGTGGGTTAGGTGTG
>OZ038312.1:23163107-23185607 GCA_964035775.1 Osedax frankpressi
GATAGTATTCTCCAATTGTGATTGGTTATTTCAGATGAAAATATAAGCAAATAAATAATATTCGTAAAAAATATTTAGTTTTTAAATTATTTGATTATAAAACATAATATACACATACTTGTCATTATATACAATATTACAATATGACTGATCAGTTAGTACAATTTAAATTTATAAAATAATAATACCAATTTCGTTAGATAATTGAGAATTGTATTTTTAACTTTTAAAATTAATTTAATATATTTTAAATTTATTTTAAAAACATATATTATAATATATTATATTACAAAATTAACATATGTATAAATATATATATTATATTATACATGTTTTAAGCATTAAATTATCATTATTTGCGTAACCACCAAATAAGTATTTAACATGGTGTAAACACCGTATCTAATAATATCAATTATAATTTTACTTTGAAGTAGGTTTATATTTAATTGATTTATATTAAATAAGAAATCTTTAAATATATTAATATATAAATATAACTTTAAAATTGATTTATATCAAATTATAAATCATTAAATATATTTAGTATTGAAAGAATTTAAATCAAATTTCAGGTTTTAATTAAACATTTCATATAAAAACATCAACTATTGTTACAATACTATATTTAAATATTAACCCACGCTATCTATTTTATAAATACTTTCAGAGTAAATGTTAATACTTTTAATTATATTTGTAATGAAATCAAATGCATCAAATGCAAGGAAAAACAAACCCTTGAATGAGATGAAACTTGTAATTGCATTATGGAGGTAATTTTTTATATAGAATATTTTTAGAAATATATGTATAAATAACAATATTATAAAAAACAGATTGACTATCGTACATTGTCTGATAAATTCCGAGTATCAAAATCATCAGCAATACGATGGACCAATCAAGTATGTATTCCTATAAAATAATTAAGTTATTTTCTTATATGTATATGTATAGAAATTCTTGTAACATTATAATTATATCATTGAAAATGTATATTTATTTTTAGGTTGTAAGGGTTATAACTTAAAAATTGTTAAAAAAAACATCATATTTCCCACGAGTCGACATGATTTGGAAACTGCTCATCAATTATTTGCAAATAGAAGATTTCCAAATTGTGTCGGTATGTTAGATGGGACCCATATTCCAATATTAGCCTTTGATAAATAAATCAGATTTCTATAATGTGAAAGGATTTTATTTTATTAACGTAACGGCTGTTCGCGATGGAAAAAAAAATATATATAATTATATTTTGAAATATTATTTTATATATTTTTATAGAACATCTATTTATTCTTTAGATTCATAGATATTTGTATTGGATACCCGGGAAAAGTTCATGATGCAAAAGTTTTTTTGAATTCAGATTTTTGCAATAATATATATCCGAATATATTCAGTCAATTCAATAATGTTAGTATATTTAAATAACAATGTACTTTTTTATAAATTGATATACTTATCATATGTTATAACACAGAATAATGAAATATTAGTAATACATGGTTATCCTGCATTACTTCGACTGGTGAAATCATGGCCATGAGTAAACCTATCACTAAAGAAGGAATTGTTTAATTTAGACATTCAAGTGCTCATATGGATATAGAGCAGACCTTCGGACTAAAATCAAGATGGCGAATATTACTGAAAATGCAGGATACTGAATTCCATACTTTACATTACTGCATAACTGCCTGTTTTATTTTGCATAATATTTGCATTATTCAAGGTGATAATCATTTACCATTATGGGATGATAATATAAATAATGTGTATAATGAAATCGAAGGCTTACAAGTTAATATATTTAATGGTGATAATAATATGAGAAATTATATAACAAATATTTTATTGTTACTTTTTTTATATATTTCATTATGTATTTCTTTTAATATATTCATTTCATCAATTTTGTTGTTAATGGTTTTAAGATATTCGTAAGATTTATGGGAGTTGCAGAGGAAGTAAGCGATGAAGAAATTATTGGAATATTTGTGGTTATACATGGTGCTGGAATACATAGGAAATTTTGAATTATATTAACTAAGAATTTGGGTATTCTTGGTCTAGACTCTAGAGCTATAGTAAAATATATAATAATCTAATTATTAATGAAATTCATAATCTACTGATTAGTATTATATATTTATAAATAAAATACATTTATATTATAACTCTTATATAATTTGTGATTTTCAACTATTTCTGATACATATATATTAAAATATATGCCTTCTAATATCAAGTATATTTAATTATACATAAGTAATTATATGCACAGTTTATCTAATATACATAATTATAATACTAACTTCAGAATACTTTTTAAGACATTTTATTTTATTCTTTATTTGTATTTCTGAAATATTTGTATTAAATGTCTTGTTGAATTCCTGGCTCATTTTAGAGTATTTATTTGTATTATTTATTGAAGTTATTTACTTGTAATATTTATTGAAAGAAAATCAGATTTCCATAAATTAAGAATGTAAAATAACTTGATTTTCACTAAATTTAGACATTTTATTTTAAATTTCTGTTGTCTATTTCTATCATATGATTTTGTTTACTTAAAAATCATTCCCTACTATCTTTGCACGATATTCCAAAATCGCATATTTTTAATCCGAATTGGTGAAAAAAGGTCAGAGATCACAGGATGAAATACCACGTGACTTTTCACACAACGTACCATGTGACTTTTCACCCGATGAAAATCAGGGATGTCCGCGCGCTTTGTATGAAATACGGGTGAACCCGCAACACTTTTATTATTTATTAGTGTAGCACCGCACCCATATTGTAGTCTATAATGATGTTCGGTTTTCTCTCTGTTTCTACATTAAATATGCTCTTCACATCTGGATCTTTGACGTCGCCCCAAGTCGATAATATATAGACATCCTTTTTTTCTTTCCATCTAAAATTATAAATTTTATACTTCCAATATAATGTTGTCATATTGATCATGAAAATTTATATTTTATAGACTATCGATATAGAATATCTAAATACAATACTTATTTATATTCAATAAATATACAGTATTTTATATAGATTAAATTTCAAACCTGCACACTACAATTCCATCAAGTGTAATGCTTTCTCCGATATTTATCTTCTGGCTCATCATATCGGGCACACATCTTGCATTCTTCTTTATAGTTCCGATTAAATTTGTTTTCTTTTTATTCAGATCTGTTGCAAGTTTAAGTGAAGTATAAAAATTGGCGGTGTAAAATGTATGGTTATTATATAAATAATTTGGAGAAATAAGATCCATAACAATAGAATAATTATATGGTAATATTTTATCAAAAGTAATATCTCTACCAGTATATATTTTAAGTTTAAGACAATATCCTGTAGCAGAATCGCATAAAACTTAATTCCATGCTTTACGGTTTTACTAGGAAGATATTGCCTAAAGGAAATACGCCCGTTAAATCCAATCATGTCTTCATCAACAGCGATTTCTCGGTCAGGTAAAAAGCCGAATCCTTCGACCAAAACATTGTAACATCGGGAAGTGAAGATATACCCATATAAATGATGTGCAAAACGTGTATTTCTAGTATGGGTTATATTATTTAGATTATCAGACCATCATATGGGAGGACATTTATCTTCTAATTTAAGTTTCTTCGCTTTAGGTGTTGAAGAAATTTCTATACATTTTGAAGAATGCGAAGATTCACTTTTTTTACATAAATATTCATTATCTGTAAAAGAATCATTTGACTCAATCTGTAATGAAAATATATATTTTGAATTGTAAAAATAAAAGTTTATAATAATCAAATTTATATAATATAGCAAGGAATCAAATTCTAAATATTTGTAAATAAATAAACAATTCTTATTTGTAACATTTCAATCTATTTTCAATTGTATTAACTGTTTTTAAATTTTAATATTAATATTTAATGACAATAGTTTAATTATATATTCTTGTGTATTAAATATGTGCATACTTATTATAGAATTATAGTAAATCTAATCAGAAATGTAGTTTATAAATTTTTTTTAAATTTTAATTTGTAATATTGCTACAAATATTGTATTAGATAACAATCAATTATAATGTATTATACTAACAACTTCTTCTAGTGATATATCGCTATCACTTAATATATCGTCGACATCTAAAATAAGCTGCAATTTATCATCGTAATAATAGTCTGACATGTCGAAAATATAAAAGTGAAATGACGCTCAAAATTTAAAAAAACTGAAACATATTGTTTATTTACATACAATCACGTCAAATTTAAAATAGATCGGAATTCATATTATTGAATATTTATATTCATAAATAATAATTCTTTATATTCATTACAAAATAATAATTATTCAATGTAAAATCATAATATTATTATATATTAAAAATCATACCTATATTATGTAATTTTTTGTAATAGCTATATAAATAAAATATAAAGCTATTTGTGTTTTTATTCATTATAATAGATAAATAAATTATCTATCAATATGTGTTTATGATTTAATATTCGAATAAGTATTTATTGAGTTATAAGCATTTTTAAATGAATATTTCAACATCGACCGTTGGGAGAATGCGAGCCTCGACCGACATCGACAGTTGGGAAGTAAAGGGTTAATGGCAACGTATTTAAGTTAATTTTTCATTTCGAATTGTACTTATATATTTATGATTCTACTATTATTTTACATGATACTTTACAATAAATTAGTCATCATCATTAAAAGATTAATCGTAAATAAAATGTTGAATTAAATTTATGATTTGTGTATTTTCATATAACATAAATGATATTATTTCATAACTTTTTAAAATATCCTTTCCAATTAATTAAAATCGAGCTTATCCCCGATTTAATATAAAATTGGAACACGCACGACTTTTATTAATCGATGAGTCATAATCGGCTGAAAAAAATCGGGTGAAAAAATCGCGTAGGTGTGAACGCCCCTTAATAAATAATCCAATTATTAAAAATATTATATATTATAAAAAATATCAAACTATTATATATAGCTTACATATTGACTTATTGTTAAATCAGATATATATGCTTGCATTTTAATTTATTCACTAATAATTTAATATAAAATTAGTTTGTATATTATGGTACCAATAAGGATTCTTTATTATGTTATATTATATAATGTTGTTAAGTAATGATTAGTATATTCGACTACAGTTCTGGTTCATTTTCTCTAGCTATAGCTAGTAGTTTGTATTTCTGAGATATAAAGGGTACTATAGTATTCAATGTGTTTTAGACATTGTATTATTAAATCATAAGAATAAAGTTGTAGTTATATATTTGTTAGGTAGTCGATTAAATTGTTATATTGACACTAAATAACTACTTCAGCATGAGTTTGAATTGACCTTCATTCAGTACTGGTCTGGGATAGTAAATAAGTTTGGTACTCTTCGTAAAGATTAAGTAAAACTAGGTTTCTAAATAGAGAGGAATATTTGATATAAATTAGAAAATTGTTACAAGGATAAAAATAACTCTCAAAATATACACAAACAGACTTGTTCTTTTAAATGTATTACTTTAATTCAATTATCATCGTAATACCATATTGAAGCAATTCATTAAATTTATATCCATACCATAAATACTATTCAAATTATTATAAACCAATTATATCATTAACATGTAATATTGATATATTAGAAATATCATAATATATCAAATTAATCATTATACTATCATTAATCTACCATAATGAACCAATTTCAATTTATATTAATCAAACGATATTGTTAAACATAATAATATACAGGTTAAATAAACAATAAAAAATATAATATTTAATCTTTATTACATAAATAAATAAGAATCAATGTGTATTATTTAATTTAATATTAAACAATGTGACGTGAAATTATCAAACTCTTCAGAAAACATTGTTTAAAGTAATACTAATGAATTGTTTTATGTAATTGAAATTAAATTTGATATCAATAACTTAAAATAATAGGAAAAGAATAATATATTCTTATACCTGAATTATTCAACATATTTGCCTAATCATACAAAATTTGATTTGCAATATAAATAGGCATGAGTATGAATTACATAACAACTAGTAATGCTAGTAATCATTAGTATAATCCTGAACTCACTTCAATATAAATGGAACCCGAATTAATATGCCCACTGACTTGACCGAGTCCTAATGAATGAATTGGTTTGCCTTCGAAGATGTAATTTATGGCGAGATGAACTAGAAAGAATTATTTTCTGCGTAGCCATAACCTTCGACCCCCCTCCCAACACGCACCTAGCACTCGGCGTACGCACCTAGCACTCGGCGTTACCCGAGTCATTGCCGTCGGTGGGCTGAGTTCGCTGCGAACTCTTCGAAGCATGGGCCTTGGACTGGGCGTCGTTGAAAACGGTGACGTCGTCGTTTTCGTCGGCGTCGGCTTCTTCGTCTGTGAACGTCGAGTCGCCATCGCCGTCGTCTTCGTCGTCGTCGTCGTCGTCGTCGTCGAGGTCTTCGCAGCTGTCAATCATGTAGGTTTCGTCGTAGAAGTCGTCACCGCCGATGTCGGGGTACAGTTGCAACGAACAGCCGGGCGCGGTGGACGTCGGTAAATTGCAATTGTCCGGTTTCGCAGTTGTGCAGTAGTCGGCGACGGTCAAGGGAACGACAACGCCATCTCGACTTGCATCGGCCTTCGTCGAGTTCACCTGTTGCCTAAGAATTAATTACGATAAATAAATAAAAGTGCCTAATGAAATTATTCGAAAGATTATTTTCAATTTAAACAGAGATGTTTTTCAATTGTTTAAAATAGTTTTAAACTTTTTAAGATTGCAAATATTTTCATTAGTGATTGTAAAATTATTATGAAACAATGATTATCAATGCAGTTTATCGCGAATGAAATCACAAATGATTACTTTTATTATTATAAAAAATTGAAAATTAATCAAATAAATTTAAAACAATCGAAACATATAATATATATTTTTTAAAAACATCTAAAAAAACTATAAATATTAAACCATCTTTATTGTACTGAAAAAAAGTTAATTCTAAAATTAAAATTATAATAAAAATATATTATCGAATTCTAATTATATCTTCGAAATACAATCTAACTAAAGATAGATACTATATATGAATATTTATGTGGTTAAATTAATTAATCAAAACTCAGATAGTAAGTTATGGATTTCATTAGGTATTAGTAAGTGAATAGACAAATCTTATGTTAGAAACTAAAGTTTTAATATCAATGTGTCCGATCACAAGATATACGAACTTGATGAGATCGGAGTAAGCACAGGACTTTCCCTTTGAGTCGCGCCATTCGCGGAACATAACGGAAGCATCAACATTTGCGGGGGATGAGGTATTTGGTTCATTCAACATCGAAATGATGCTCAACAATACAGTTCTGCGCGAGAGGTTGAATGTTAAACTGGGTAGGAATTGAATTACCAAAATTCACTTTTCAAATTAAGCACTTCAAAAATATAATGTAATACAAATATTCTAAAATTGATCAAATATGAAGATGATTAAACCTTACGGTCTGTGTGGGATTCCATCTTTCAGAGGCAAGTTCACCACTTTGCGGGTCGTTTATTGGTGAATGCAGTATTGAGATACATACATCTCCATTCTGCAAATTGGGAATGATTAGTGCTACAAACTAATAAGCAGGAGCAACAAAGTAACAATTGTAATTGATTTGTTATATAACAAATTCATATTCTAATGAATCATAATAGAGGAATTTTATATTATCACACAAATAAGTGAACTGAATAAGAAACAATTGTAAATATATATAAATGTTATTACGTGAATGTGATTTCCTAATCGAACATACAGTGTGTACAGGTGTATACAGTGTGTACAGTGTGTACAGTGTATACATACAGTGTATACATACAGTGTATACATACAGTGTATACATACAGTGTATACATACAGTGTATACATACAGTGTATACATACAGTGTATACATACAGTGTATACATACAGTGTATACATACAGTGTGTACAGGTGTATACAGTGTGTACAGTGTGTACAGTGTATACATACAGTGTGTATATACAGTGTGTACATACAGTGTATACATACAGTGTATACATACAGTGTATACATACAGTGTATACATACAGTGTGTACAGGTGTATACAGTGTGTACAGTGTGTACAGTGTATACATACAGTGTGTATATACAGTGTGTACATACAGTGTATACATACAGTGTGTACAGTGTGTACAGTGTGTACAGTGTATACATACAGTGTATACATACAGTGTATACAGTGTGTACAGTGTGTACAGTGTATACAGTGTGTACAGTGTGTACAGTGTATACATACAGTGTATACATACAGTGTGTACAGTGTGTACATACAGTGTATACAGTGTGTACAGTGTGTACAGTGTATACATACAGTGTATACATACAGTGTATACATACAGTGTATACATACAGTGTATACATACAGTGTATACATACAGTGTGTACAGTGTGTACAGGGCTACTGACCTCGTAGATGTTCGGGTGAGTCATCTCCGAGAGAAATCGTACGCTCGGGGGATTGTAAGGGTAATCGTTGGGAAATTTCATCTTTAGCTATTAATGTTGTTTAAATTAATATAGATAAATGCTATTCATTTAACAAATTAATATATGCTATTAATTAAACATATTAATATGTGTAAATAAGATATGTGGTTTATTTAGATTAACTATTAAATTCCAAGCATTGCTAAATAAAATATAATCTAGTGTGTAGAATTATAATTACATAACATATGAAATTGTGAATATATTGATTAGAGATTAAAATATTTACAAATACAAAGACATAATTATCAAAAACATCAAATGTTAGAAAACCATTTTAAACTGTGTTGTTAAATGTTATTTAATTTGTCTAAAATATAGAAAATTGATTATTAATTTTTATACTTAATGATTATAAGTTATAAGAATATTCAAAAACTAAAATCATAAAAATAATCATGATGAGTTAAATAATATTGATTAAAATATTAGTGCAATGAATTATGCATTCACCAAGTGTTTTAAGGTATCATATATGTAGGCATATCTAAAGATATATGTGTATATGTGTATATGTGTATATATGTATATGTGTATATATGTGTATGTGTATATGTGTATATGTATATATATGTATATGTGTATATATGTATATATGTGTATGTGTATATGTGTGTATGTGTATATGTGTATATATGTATAAATGTGTATATATGTATATGTGTATATGTGTATATGTGTATATATGTATGTGTATATGTGTATATGTATATATGTGTATATGTGTATATATGTATATATGTATATGTGTATATATGTATATATGTATATATGTATATGTGTATATTTATATGTCATTATAATATTATAATAAAAATAAATGTAAATGTAAAATTTCTTTATAAAATTTCTTGTGATATTTTAAAATGAAATTATTTTGTTCATCAGAATATCAGAGTATTTTAAATACTCTATCATATTAATATACACACACTATATACAAACAATATTAATATATAAACAATTATTAGTATATTATAAATAACAATATAATGAAATGGTCATTTAAGAAATGAAATAAATATTTGCATTAGAAATAATTCAATATAAAATATTATTATATCTATTTTATTATACAGATATGAATGTTGTGATTTATTTATATGTAAATAGAGATATAGATAGATAACAACATTTGTAATTAGACTATTTGGGACATCTGCTCATACATATCAAATTTAGTATGCAATTACATTGTATATAATGTATATAAGTATATATGGGTTTTAAAATATTAACTCTATTTTTTCTAAGCTAAATTGTTTATATTCATGATATATATGCAATGTATTATTAAAATATTAAAACTGATCAATCTAATGAATTAATTTGATATCGCTATATTGAGATTAGTTAGATAATAATTAATATATGATATGGTAATATGTTTTAAATACATTTTAAAGTGAAATTGTAAAATTATTATGTGTATATTATTACTATAGTATATTGAATATATCTAATGCAAACCATAGGGGAAAATACAGTTTATATTAATATACTTAAAAATATCAATTTACAATTACTAAAGACTATATGTAGACCCCAAGTAACGTAATTAGCCACTATATCGTATTTAGTTAATATCTCTACTATTAGTGATTATTGGTTAAATTTGATAACTATTCATTTATTGGTTGCTTAAAATTATTTTTGAATTGTTTTCTCAAAATATTGTTCAAATCCACGAAATAATATTTTTTTACGACCGGCTAAATCTACAATGCAACTTATTAATTATTGATATCTACTTATGTTACTCCTGTATAGGCAAGGTAACTAAATTAGTATTAAATATCAATTAGATTAGATTAGAAATTAACACTAAATTAAAATGTCATTTGTCAATATGATTAAAATGATTAAAATAGAACATGTTGAATATTAATATAATATATAAATTTACATGATTCGGGTTGAATATGAATTCAAATAACGCCTGCAAATATCTATATATTGACTATGGAGTCAATTGGTTGTTAATATGTCTTAATATGATAACTCCTCAAAGAATAAATGTTTCGTCTAAAATTAAATATTGCAAATACTAAGAAATAAAAATGTAATATTGGAATATATAAAATATGGGATTAATGCAAAAATATATTAAAATTCAATAGCTTTAAAATATATTTTAAAAATCACATAACTTGTTAAACTATAAACTTTACTAAGATTGGCCAAATCTCAAAAATGGGTATTAAATATGTTCGATGAAAAAATAATTAATCCTATTACTATTAAAAAATCAAGGGTGAATCAGTTGATTTCATAATAACACCGACTTTTATCTAACTTAAAGAATGACAATTTTGTTTTCATGATATTAATAAATAACTAACAATGGATTATTTTGATATCAGCAACTCATTAAAGTTAAATAAAATGTAGATCTAATGACAAATTAAATTCATAAAAAATGTAGTAAAAATGTGTTTAGAGTTATTCATGAATTAGAACGTGCAGGTTTACCAATAGATATGAATTCACCAATCATTAGGATATATTAATTTAATAAGATATAATCAAATTAATTAAATATATTTATATTACAATTGAGAAATACTCAATACAATTAATATATACAATTAATATGCAGTGACAAATATTTATGAAAGTACATTATTGCACCCTATAAAATTTTATATTGTAATCATTGAAAATAAATCAATCATTTTTTAAACTTTATTATGATTTGCTTTTAGATCCAAAATATAAATTTTATAAATAACAATCTAGTATTTCATATTATTTTAAAATAATAATAAATGGTTTATTAAATATTTATTATTTATAACAATAAATAAAGTATGTATAATAATTCTATTTTTTTATAGGTTAAAATATATATATTTTCTAAATATACTTAAAATTTGGATCCATGTTTGTTTATTTACATAAGGATATTACATCAATCTATGATATATTGGAAATATTTAAAATCCTTATTCACAGTATAACTAATATTCATTAGTTTTATATTACTAACTAATAAATAAGAAAGGCTAGAAAAATATCATAAATAAAGTTTTAAGAAAAATAATTTTATATAACATGAACTTATTTATAAATTAAAATATTATAAATAAATTGAAACAAACAAAGCATTATTGGGATATTAAAATTTAAACATGTCAATTATTTCTTCTGAGCTTTCTAACAAGATGATTTATAATGGGTTTTCCCATTCTAAAGATAATATTTAAATAATATTATTTATAACTATTTATTAGCATTTGCATTCCAAAATAAAATATTTAACTTAGTAAAATAACATTAAATGAATTTCTTAGTATGTTTTATTAATAAATTTAAATAAGTTTTTTGCATTACATAGATAATATTTAAATGTGTAGTATCTAGTTTGTAATCAAAGTAGTTATATATAATTTATTGTACATAATTTTATAATAATAAATAATAAATATTGTGATTTATTATAAACAAAGAAATATTTTAAATTTGATTATTTACAAAATACTACTAAAATATCTACTAAATATTATAATATTAATCATAACTTTTCATAGATATACTGATTATAATAAATCAAACAAAATACATTATATAATTTATATTATTATTGTATTATCTATTACAAGATATATAAATGCTTAAATTAATTATTTATTCATTAATATATGTCGCATTATATATATTTAATTTTTTGTTATTTAAATGTACAATCAAAACATGTCTTGTTTATTCATTTTATGTTAAATTGAATATAAAAGGTATATATTTATATAGTATAGTTTTATATTTATATTATTTATAGTTGTTATGTTATAAGCTATTTGAAGAGCTATTAATAATAGAAATTTAGTTTTTATAAACAAAGGGTAATAGTACTATTGACTTATAAGGGTTAATCAGATGAGTAAACATAATTAGTCATCATCTAGGTGATAACTTATTCTAGGCCTAAAAATGATTAGCTTATTTGGTTTGAATGAATATAAAAATAACAATTAATTACTGAGTTCAGAATTAATTTATCACTATAAATTATTTTATGAAGTAGAAAACTTTTTCCAGGTTATGAAGTAATACATGCATTTTTGTACCTTATTTATTTAGTATTATGGTATTAAAGCATTGAATACTACAAAAGGCCAAGAACAAAGAATGTATTCAATAATTCTACTTAAAGAGATGCATGTGTAAACTGCAAGGTATACTTTCTTAACGAGTTGATTTACTAAGTTTGTATCAAAAATTATACACTTTTCATGCATTAAATTGCCAATTACTAATTATAACTTGTTTGCATTCGTCTAATTGCGTGTTTAAGCAGGCAAAATCTGCAAGAGAATCCGCGGAGATTCTAAATTAAATATACAATAACCTCTTGAGTAGGTCAAAGAAGTGTTTTGAAACACTCGATAAAAAATATATATGTTAAATTACTAAAATAAACGTTTTAAAATTAAAAATTTATATTTATCGGGAATATCGGGATATTAATATCCGGAAATTATTTAAATGTCAAGAATTCAAAACATTTTAAACAAGAATTAAACAATTTGACTAATATCTTGGTGGCATGAATTAAATGTCAAGTCACTTCTTGATAATATATATATAGGATCACTGAAGCAGTAGAGCTAGTTACTACAGACCACAACAAACAAAGGGTTTCGATAGAACAATGCAACATAAGAAAGTCATGAGAATTTTAATTTCGCAATAATAAAGTTGAATATTGAGAATTTAGCTTTAAAATCAGGATTCATCTTATATTATACTTAGATCTGCAGTCAATCAATCAATCAAAGAAATTTTAAATTAAATAATTGATATTTATTTTTTAGGTAAGATTTTATCACTATAGACATTAGTAAATATGGTATTTCAAAAGTAAAACGATTCTATTGATAGTGTAAGTGCAAATCTAATTAGACTTTATCTGCCACCCAATCTCCGTCGATTTACGATTCTGTGTTGACATAGATCTCGCTAATGTAAATGCACCCTAATTAATTAGATACAACATCAACTTGATGTGACTGCGCTAATAGTATTAATATAAGAAGTCATTCTTGTAATAAACATAAAAACAATTAGATAAATAGATTTTGACGATGTTTGCCAAAAACTTTATCTAAAGAATAAATCAAAGATGAAGTTGTTTTACAAAGATGAAGTTCATGAATAGCATATATTAGAAATATTGGATTATAAAATGAAATTGTGACATTTTATGGTAATTAAACAGCCTAAAATAAAAATTATACAGATTATGCCAATAAAATATGTAGAAAGTAATAGAAATAAATATGTTTCAAAAGAACTAATTATTGAACTTGGATAAAAATTTCAAATTGACATGAACATTTTTTATTTTCAACATATATTTTATCATTAATAGTTAATATTGAAACAGTAGGAATATAATTCATTTAAAAATAAGATTAATTAATTTTTATGATAAAGTATCTTCTCATTAAAGCAAATTATTGTTATAATTTTTATTAAATTATGAAGATGATACTCTCCAAATCAAATCTACATCTTTGAATATTTTAAATAAAATAAAATAGTTAGTAAAAAATATACTCTGGGTCAAAAAATTCAAAATATATTTTATATTTTTTAAATGGAATATATACTTTTATAAGAAAATAATAGAAAAGACTAAAAAAAAATGTAATTCAGTATTAATATTGTTTGTATTAAAGAGATTCATAATTTTTTGTTTTTTATCCGTTAGGAAAATGTTTAATATATTTCTTTCCATTATAATTCTATTTAAAACTAAGTTACTATAAAAACCTTATTATAATAATCAACATTAATTACAAATATTAAAAACAACTCACAAGAAAACATAGATATATTATTGATTTATTTCCAGATGAGAGTTTTTGTATACAAGAGTTATTTAATAAATTTATTTTAAACTTTATAAAGTTCTATGAATATAACAATATTGTAATATTTAATAATATATAATTATAAATATATACAACTTTATAGTTAAAATAAATGTATAAAATAACTTTCGAATACAAAATGATCTCATCTGTGTCATTAATAAATTATTGATATATCAATATATGTTTATATTTTATAATAGTGTTAGATTGTATAATTATTGGAATAAAAGGGAGCCGAAAAATAATGTTTTAAAATGCCAATATAGTTTTCTACTGCTTTTCTACCATAGCTGTATTGTGTGTGTTGCATAATAGAGAAGTATGTATGGGTGTGGTGAGGCAGTTCAACAAATCACAATAATTATAAATATATATAGATTTATAATGTGCATTATATGAGAATAGACTAAATAAACCTGAATGGGTATAACCTATATATATAGTTTTATATATGTATGTTGAAATAGTTTATTTTGTACTATAAAGTGTTTTATTATTATATAATTAAACATCTATATATATTCTACAAAAAGTTTAAGAAATATATAACTATTATATAGTTTAATATAAAATATTGAGTACCATAATAGTAACCATATATAAATATAAGTACATACTCATTGTATAACTATATACTATTCAAAATAGATATCCTAAGATATTATATAATAGTAAATTTACTATTATATAATAATACAATAATTGTAATTATCAATAATAGATACAATTAAAATACAATAATATATATGTGTATATTGAATTACTGATGAGAAACAAAGTATTATATATTATATTCATATGATATAAATGATATCATATACATTATTATTATCAATAAACGTGATTATAAACAGAATCTTCAAAAAATTGCGAGTATGGCCCTTTCAAAATTTCCTGAGACTCAGTAGAGTTACCATTATCTGTTGGAAATATTTATGGATCTTCTTGGTGAAAATACAATTTTGGAAGGAGTCTAGTTAAGGATTTACTAGTTAATCGACATGGCTAATTGTATTTACAAAATTGATAAATAAAGTGTATGATGCAATGTGTCAAGATACTGAATTGATCAATGTTGTGCAATCTATATTTTATATTATTATATTTTAATATTATGTATTTTATTCTTATGTATAATTATTAATATTTAGTTAATATATATATCATACATGTTAAATACCATATGCTGTACTCAAGAAGAGATTAATTAATATTTGTTAATTATTGGTAAGACAATAGAGTCAGCAATATACTTAACTAAGTTTTGTTAGAGAATATAAATAATGTTACAGTTATTCTGAAGAAAGTTCGTTTTAAAACAAATAAATTACGCTAGAGAGAAGCCACACATTTTCACTAGGTTGGAAATATATTTTGATATCCCAGACAATTGTTTATAAACAGATATCTTTATTAAAAGTGTAAGGAACATGTTATTAATGACAACTAACCAATCACAAAAGAACAACTAAGAGATTATACAAAGAAGCAGCATTTAAACTGGTTAAGAAACCAGGTGTATAGCTGATGGGTGACAATGGCTTTGTAATTGGCATGGGTGGTCCAAGCAGATACATCTGTACACTACAATCATGAACAGAACATTGGAGCTAGGCTAGAAGCACTGTAGAGGTCTCCCTTGCATTATATTCACTTTAGCTTCTTTATTGAGTAAAATTAAAGAGATTGAAGATTATTTATCACAGAGACCGGCAGAGATTAAATCATATGCGGACGATTTTGTTTTTATAGCAAAGTCAGAAAATAAAAGGCAAGATATTAAACATACATCTATAAAGATTTCTTATTAAATATAATCACCATTTAACGCAACTAAATGCTGCATGCTAGTTTTCTCAACACTAAATCATACAATTAAGGATTTAAACCTATCTGTTATTCCACTGAAGTTCCGATTGTAAACAGAATAACATCTACGCTGCCGACATCGTTACCCGAAGCTTAACAATTATGTCCTTAACAAGAACTCGAGGTTTGGGAAGACGTTTATAACAATCATTTCAGCATGATCTAACCTCATACCGAGAAGAACTTCTCTTCCTACAAATATGGAAAGTTAACTCGACTGTTTATACGGTTACAACGACACCGGATAACTCCTTCGTGGTATTCCTACATGCTGAAAGTAATATTTGAAGACTTAGGCATTGGTAATTTAATTGAGGAAACACAAACTTGTATTATAGCTAAAGGCATTCAATTAACATCTTCTAAAGATGAAGTTATTACCAAGATTGCAAAAGGGAAGGCTAAAGAGATAATTTCTTCCTCCGGAGGTGAAAACGAAGTTAATACTAATGACGTTTCTTTCGGTAGGAAAAACGGAGTCCTATAAAATACATTTATGGGTATAAATCGACTGGAGTATGTTTGGAACATATTGCACCGTGCAACATTGTGTCCCGAGAGCTACTTGGCAAGAATACAACCATTGTACTTTAGCTACGACAGTTCGAACTCTCCGCTTAGTTAATAGAAAGAGGTAGTCGACCCAGTATATAAAGCGTCAGAGATAAGGAAACATTGCAATTGCTTCAGCTTCGAGGGACATTGCAAATCGCTAACTAGATATATGTTCCGTTGTAATGTCCCTATTTCTCGCATAAGGCTAAATCGGCCTTACTAGCAATAAAACACATTGTGGGATCTTAAGATAAAAAGTTCAGCATTGCTGAGCTCCAGAAATTGCGCCGTATTTTAAATGTCAAGAACTATGATGTATTTTATCTCTCGTAGTTCAGACTTATAACAATAAAAGAGTTAGGCAAGTATTCAATATCTGTGCAAGATTCTGGAATAAAATGAAGCATTTAACATATTTCAACATATTTATAAATGTTTATTTTATATATATATATATATATATATATATTTATATATAGTGTGTTCTACTAATCTGATATATTCTTCCTACACGAATTAACGCTTCTTAAGATATAGTATTTTTGGCAAATCATATCTAGAGTAGAATTAATAAATATGTTTATAATTATTGCTATAGACGACACCCCCGGAATTCTACTACACAATTTGAACTATGAAATACAGCTATAATCAGTAAACAAGGGCAAGTTATTGCTGATGTCAACATATATATATAGTGTGTAGATAAATTCCGATAATAGAAAGGATTACTCATTATATTAAGAATTTAATTGATTAAAGAATTAATAAATTAAGAATAAAATGAAAAGTATGAAAATGAAAAGCCAATGAAAATATAAATTTACATTGTGTGAAGTAAATTTCAATAATTTAAAGGATTTAGTACAAGAAAATATTGACTGCAATTCATAAAAGAATAATTTAAGCTAGTAAAATTAAATAAATAATAAAATATACAAAAATTTCAAAAATATTTTATCATTCAGATAAATTTCAATAATATAAGAATGACATTGTATTGTATTGTATTGTATTGTTTTAAAAAATACAGTATATAAATATTTACATATCAAATGTATAGTAAATTACAAACTAATTGTGAATTAGTTTTATATGATGTGGTCGTAAATATAAATCATTATAATGTTAAAATCAACAATAAAAAATCAAAAATCCATATAATATAACATATTTATAGCATAAATGTAGTTTATTATAAAAATCCAAAATCCAAAATCCACACAACACAAGGATATTATATAATAAAACACATTAACTATATATAGGCTTCATATATGATTATATATAGGCTTTATTAAATTAGTACAGTGCCCAATTAAGCTTAAACAAGCTTATATGCTGGGATTTGACTATTAGTGTCACAGTATTGCATACATCCTGCATGACGTAGATTGGAATACAGTTAGAGTTACGATATAGCAGTCCGGTCCAGTTCATATATTTATATACATAAGCGTGTTAACGCTAGTACATTATCGCCTATGTAAGCGTATATAGAGAGTGCGGGAGTGGAGTGATTCATTGAAACGTTTGACTCGTTCATTTACTCGAGATTCATAAAATTCACTTTGGAAAAATAGAACATAGATGATCTCACAAAATATTATACGAAAATTTAGATGCTCTCAAAATAACTTAAATTAATACCCGTAAACCGGTTCAAAAAGTGTAAAATCTAAAAAGTAATTTTTCAAACTTACTTACCTACTTACAGTACTACAAACTGGTGTATGGATTATAAATATGTATAGCGATGTTTGGCTTATTCGAATTATCTATCACTATGTTTAAATTCTATAGTAAATATTCTATATTGAGCACGAGAGCCGAGGAGAGGAGTTTCTAAATTACGGTATTTTTTTGAGTAATTAAAAATATTTTCTTAAAGATTTCGAGTCTCGTTTGAGTCGAGAACTAATGTCTTACATTAAATGTTCAACTATTTGAATGCTCACAAAGAAATTACCAATCTAATAATAGGAAGCTATATAAAAAATATACAATATTTAATATTATTATTTATTTATTAGTCTACTTATATATATGCAAATACAAAATTATAGTATATATTATATAGCTATAATATATATTTTAATATAGTTAATAATTTATATATCAATTATATATATTTTAGTTAATTTATACATATATAGTTAAATATACATGAGTATTACACATAACATAGTATATATGATATACAGGGGATACTATTCGATACTATTGAAGTCACCTGTATACAATAGCTTAGATATTATACACATAATGATTCATGAAATGATCATTAAATTCTGAGTTAGTTTGTTGACGTAGATCGAGAATATAATTTACTTATATGAATATCTATAGAAAATTTGAAATTTTCAAATAATTCTAATTAATTAATTAAACTTATTACTCATTTAGTAATTCTAAATTACTATCTAATAGATTTCGGGACGAGGAATACGAATCCATATTCCGATTTTAACGACCTATCTCGGATTGTTCGTAATCGCCGATAAATGAATGCATATTTTAGATCTCGCATTTCTATAGATAGAAAATAGTTATTTTTTTTATCTAGACTGCCCAGAGTTCGCTATCAGCAATATAAGATTGTATATAAATAATAGCGATTAGGATAGGCAATGATTATAATACTCCTCAGCTCAAGGGTATCGGAACCTATAGTTAAAATGTTCTATCACTATTCGAAAACAGTATTTTTCCATACTTATTTATTCTAATTAAACTATTTTCGACTTAAATTCTGTATACAACGTTACAAGTTTATAAAAATAAGCTGAAAATGGTGGGATATAAAAAAAATAAATGATAAACAACTATAAGGTGATACTGGTATAATAGTCCAAAAGAATAATGCTATAAGAGAACAAAAGCATAATAGAATAATTGCATAGAAGAATGGGGTGTTTGTCTTGATCAATTTCATTAGGATACCAGTTGAACAAGACATATTTTATGAACTGAATAAAATAAAATATAAAATGCTTTCTCGTTGAGAAATATATGTAAACAATTGAAACTTCAGCCAAAGTTGTCGAATAATAGAATCACGACAATTCAACTCGTTGTAGATGAAAAGTTACTTTATGATTAGTCACCCGAGTTGTAGTTGAATAGAATCAGGTCTGAATACGTTTATAGAAATACTCACATATTTGTCCTGCAACACGTTCAATGTAAATTATAAATCTTGAATTTGTAATTAATTGTCATTCGTGGTTCGGAGTTTGAAATGTTTCTTTTTAAAATAAAAACCATACATTTTTAAATGGAAATATGATTATTATTCAAAATTGTAAGTTTTATTCCTATTCTTAGATTAAAATTTCGACAGCCTACGCTTTAATTTTCGTTGATAAGTAATGGAATATATATATAAGTAATGGATTATATAGTATTATATAATATTACTGTAATGGTGAACTGACACTATGATTTTACTTAGTATCTGCAAATGATGAAACGTTTACAATAAATAAACTCTTCATTAACAATTACAAATTCCTCCTCCCTGTCCATAAAAACCATCATTATAGTTCACCAACTAACTCCCTTCCACTCGACACTTAAATCACTTATAATACGACACATTTCTTGCACACACTTTCTCAATTTCAACTATACTAAATACAAACTGAACTCACTAGTACTAGAGGATAGGTCATAACTATCAATGAATTATTAATCATACCTTCTAATTTAAAGATAATAACACTGCCTAAAATTATAAATAGGAAAAATATACTATATCAAGTGAGTAATTACTCGATTATTGAAATAATAACAAATATTATAATAGTTTGTCCATTGGTCAAACTTATAAGAAATTTAATACTTGCAATATATATATATATATATATATATATATATATATATATATAGTAGTATGGTTAATTATATTATATGAAAATTATTAGCAATTTATTAGCAATTCAAACATTATATATTTAATTACAGGATGTCCGAAATTATGTAATACAATTTATTATAAATTATACATTTAATGTATGTATAGTAATAAAATACCTCATGCATCATGATACTAGTATAATATCATAATTGGTAAAAAAATATTAAATAATTAAAAAAAATATTAGTCTCCCGTTATCTTTATTATATAAGTATATATTTTTTAATAATACATATAACACATATTAATAATATTACCTTAAAATATCCTCCTTCGTATAGAGTTCCAGGTGGTCCAAATATAGCAACTTCCCATACAGAAATATCACTATCATTCGGAATTACAACCCTAAATCCTTCAACTGGTTCTTGTTTCAGTTTCTTTAATTCGCACTGTAATGCTCGTATGGCTCCGTTTTGAATAACCTCGCCATTGTCCATTATGAAGTTTAATCTATCTAATATGTAGTGTATAAAAATCACAGTCCAAACGCTTGTTAATTATATTATTATTTGACGTAACTAGTCTCTAAGATAAAATATTGTATTGGTAAATTACAAAGAGAAATTATAGATATACGTCATAATAAACATCACTTGATAAGATTAATAAATTTACATTATATTTTCAATATGACTAATATTACATAACGTTTATTTTATTATACTATATATTGATAGTAAAATAAATAAATAAAATATATGTGTGTATTAATTAATATAATAAATATTTTATCTATAATTCAAATTAGTTTCCCTATGTAGAAATTTAAATGGCTGCTTTGTTGACATCCGAAGAGGAAAACGTATGTAATTTTACTATAAAACTTAATCTAACGTATATTTTTAAGATTTTTTAAACTTATTTTATGGCTAATACATATACCTTAAGTTTGTTTAAAAATTTAATAAATCATATATTTATGTCACTCGTAAACCTAAAACTAAATAAATCCTATATACATTTTATCAAATCCACTTGAAGTTCAAACAATGTTTTAAACATTATAAACTGTGTATGATAGTTTTTCCAATATAATTACTTTTCTCTTTATAATTATTAAATCGTTTCAGTATTCACATTGTATATATAGATGTAACTAGTATACAATTCGTTTATAATTCATTTGATATATGCACACATTTTTATTAATTAATTTATAGTATTGAACCCATGTTGACTCCTTACCAAATACGTCCTAACGCAAATGATTCAATTTTGAGTTCGAATGCATATGTTATACGTACTGTAATAATCAGTGATGAACAATGGTCGATAGACGTTATTATTAGCATGTTCATTAAATGTTCGTATCTTCCCATCTCGGCGAGTAGGCCGCTGAGACATTTCTGCGTGAGATTCAAGACACTCAAAACGAAGTTGCCGCTAAAGATGAAGCTATTAGATTTCTTATGGCTAGAAAATTTGATGTCAAGAGTAGCATCGATTTGTATGTTGCACATAAGGTATTTTTGAATAGTTTCCTACTTTTATATGTAAACCTTAACTTTCTATTTTACTGCATGCATAGTCTACTAATATTTATGAACCGCTGTGACCGATACAAACTTCATTCGTTTAGTTGATGAGGGAACGAGAGGGTATCAATCTAGACGAATCTCATATCGACAGCATCAAGAGAGAATTGTCCTCGGATAA
>OZ038312.1:23188107-23255607 GCA_964035775.1 Osedax frankpressi
CATATCAAACAGTATTATTCTAATTGTATAGAAATGTTATGTATTGACGTCTGTGGTTTTTATTGAGCATTTTCTTGAAACATAAAAAGAAATATAGATTTACTTAACAACGTTTTTTTTACAACTACCCAACCAATTATCTTTGTTCATTTTGTACCTCGTCATTGCGATTGCGTTCACACTAACAATAATCATTTCTGAGAACCACTAACCTCGGCACTCGTTACACTGCCCCCACGACTACCATCACCCACGTCGACGCTATACCCCCATTACCGGGCCCACCACTCACACTACGCCAAATACCACACTGTAACCATGGTAACCATTACTCCCATCGCTACTACCGGTGTCTCCGCTACGGCTACCACTGTGCCCCGAGATCGACCCACTTTCAGCGAGCGCTCAATAAACAGTAATCACTTGCGATGTACAGCAAATTCTCCGTCCAACCTTCAACTCTGACCCTTTCATATACGTGTTATTGCATGTAATATATGCACTCGTGGAACTCGTATAGTCTGCATATTGATTTTCTGTGGTAATGCATTAGGTCAGTCACTAGGTCGGGCACTAGGTCGGACACCAGGTTAGGCACTAGGTCAAGGCACTAGGTCAAGGCACTAGGTCAGGCACTAGGTTAGGAACTAGGTCAAGGCACTAGGTTAGAAACTAGGTCAAGGCAATAGGTCAGGCACTAGGTCAGGCACTAGGTTATGCACTAGGTCAGGCACTAGGTTAGGAACTAGGTCAAGGCACTAGGTCGGACACCGGGTAAGGCACTAGGTCAAGGCACTAGGTCAAGGCACTAGGTCAAGGCACTAGGTCAAGGCACTAGGTTAGGAACTAGGTCAAGGCACTAGGTTAGAAACTAGGTCAAGGCAATAGGTCAGGCACTAGGTCAGGCACTAGGTTATGCACTAGGTCAGGCACTAGGTTAGGAACTAGGTCAGACTCTATGTCAGGCTCTAGATCAATTCACTAGGTCGGACACCAGGTTAGGCACTAGGTCAAGGCATTAGGTCAGGCACTAGGTTAGGAACTAGGTCAGACTCTATGTCAGGCTCTAGATCAATTCACTAGGTCGGACACCAGGTTAGGCACTAGGTCAAGGCACTAGGTCAGGCTCTATATCAGGCACTAAGTCAAGCTCTGGGTCAGGCACTAGGCCAAATAACTAGGTCAATGTACTAGGTCAAGGCACTTTGTTGAGGCAAGAATTTAATTCGATTCCATTGATCTTCTGCATTTCATGCATCTCTCGTTGCTTAACTGAAGACTTGATTGCAGTTACTATTCAACTGCTGTTCGAGGTGGCAGAAATAAGACATGTATTCGTATATACGCCCGCCTGAATGATTTTGGATGGAATGACCTCGCTGAACTTCTCCGATGAAACATTAATTTAAATGCCTGCATGTTTCCAAAATAGGAAATTAGTTCCAAGTGCCTTCATTACTATTCGTACAGGATTTCTCTGATCGGTCATCCTCATTTTACTAGATCATGACCACAGCGGTCATTTTTAGACTACAGCTCTTATACTCTATACCCTATCACCCCGAACGCTCTGACTGACCGACCTCCCCAACCCTCTGCCAGGGAGGATACCCGTCAAGGCTGAAGAAAGTATTGATTGTAACCGCCCCCCTCTGGTTCAAAGCTCCGTTTAAGTTTTTACGAATGTTTGTCCGCGAGAAACTCCGAGAACGGGTGAGTTTCACTTTACCCACGACACTCGCGACACTCGTGACATCTAGTGTCACCTGGTGTCACCTGGTGACACCTGGTGACACCTACTATATATGTACATGAACCAACACTTTCCCACTAGATATTGTAATCCCACTAGCCACTGGAATCACACATATGTAAACTCAAACACTAATTCCACTATCTACACTACTAAATACACCACTATCTACACTACTAAATACACCATTAACTACACTACTAGCTATACTACTAACTACACCAATATTTATACCGCTAACTACGTCTCTACATTTACTATAAACTACACCAATAACTATATTACCTACTATACCACTAACTACAATACTAATTAGACCACTACATCCACCACCTCTAACTATATCTCTCCTATAGGTATTCACTATAGAACGTAAATCTCTGCTGATGCATATCCCCATTGCTACACTTCCGGTATATTTGGGAGGTGATGCAGAACCATTCCACAAGAAATGGGTTTCTGTTAGTGTCACATATATATATATATATATATATACATATATATATATAACCTTGTATATACTAATTTCTGTATGTACTTATTCACAACTTTATATTTTATAATTAAATCGGTTATTCATTTTCTAAACAAAATTCTTGATTTCATTTCTATGAAAATATTTTATTTTTGATTTATTTATAAAAACCAAAAAAACAACTGATTTATTTATATTTCTAATAATGTTAGTTTTCTTAAATGTACTCATTCTTATATAATATAATATAATATAATGTTCTGTATAATGGTATAGTGTTCACTATGTACACTATTCATATTCCATATATTCATAACAATATTTATAATAATGACATTTCACCTGTTTTATGTAGTAAATTACATCTCATCATTTATTAAAGCCTATTGTGTATATGCGCAGATTAAATTATCTCCATAAGATATAACTATCATATTAGTGGCAATAGATAGCTTTTAGACTATAACTCCCGAATTATTTATATAAATAATAAATTCATATGAAACTAATTTAATTATAAAATATGTAAAGTAGGGAAATGTCAGCAAATAGAATTCTGTAATTATTATCTAAGATAGAAATAAATTCGAAATCTTCGATATGAATTATTTGCATGTAATATAAAAACAAAAAATACCTGGTTCAACTTTAGTATTATTGATGGTCTCTAGCCATATGAATTGTGACCACCCCTCGTGACAACACCTCAGATTTGCTTGAGTCAATTAAATACCTCGATGGACATTTCTGCCTACCTGGAGGGAGCCAGTGTTTGCGATTCCCCACTATCATCCACCGTATCATCGGTTTGTCTTTTTTTGAACGATATTTAGTCAATGGGATGACAATAACATTGAGGTCATGAACTGTGATATTTACTATATCCATTTCAAAACTAGTCTGAAATGTATCGGTCACTACTTAACTACAATTTACTATTGGTCATTCATATAATTATAAAGTCAATAATTAGGTCATTATATTGGCCATCTATTATTAATCTTTTAAACTTTAACCCTACGACCTCTAGATTTGCGAGCATGACATGGCACCCGACTCACCGGTTCTGTCGAATGGCCGCAAACGTAATTATGCTTCGGACACGCCCCCTTCGCCGTCGGACACGCCCAGTTCGCGGAGACGCGGCTCCTCTATTTCCGCCTCTTCGCTCCACCAGCCGTCGACGAATGGCATGCGAGCCGTCGATTTGGTTTGTACGCGGTGCTATATACTCTGGGCATATCCAGGTCATTTCTAAAAATAGATCGATGGCATTTGATTGACACATTTACCTTTTGAAACTGAAACAGTTTTTTTTACTCTCCCCTGCAGATAACTTATTAAATACCACCCCATGTGTTGTTCCTTGCGATGGGTATAAAAAAGAACACTCCATATTATTCAGTCCAAGGTAATCAAACTGATGCCTGATGAACTATATTAATATGCTGCATTTAGATTCTTCGATTACAAAATCGCGTATTTATTGTACGAGCGTTCCGACCTCAATTCACTCCAGCACTTGTAGCAATTCACTCCAGCACTCGTAGAAATTCACTCCAGCTCTTGTAGCAATTCACTCCAGCTCTTGTAGCAATTCACTCCAGCTCTTGTAGCAATTCACTCCAGCTCTTATAGCAATTCACTCCAGCACTTGTAGCAATTCACTCCAGCACTTGTAGCAATTCACTCCAGCACTTGTAGCAATTCACCTCAGCTCTTGTAGCAATTCACTCCAGCTCTCTTAGCAATTCACTCCAGCTCTTGTAGCAATTCACTCCAGCTCTTGTAGCAATTCACTCCAGCTCTTGTAGCAATTCACTCCAGCTCTTGTAGCAATTCACTCCAGCACTCTTAGCAATTCACTCCAGCGCTCTTAGCAATTCACTCCAGCGTTTGTAGCAATTCACTCCAGCTCTTGTAGCAATTCACTCCAGCACTTGTAGCAATTCACTCCAGCACTTGTAGCAATTCACTCCAGCTCTTGTAGCAATTCACTCCAGCGCTAGTAGCAATTCACTCCAGCTCTTGTAGCAATTCACTCCAGCGCTCTTAGCAATTCACTCCAGCACTTGTAGCAATTCACTCCAGCACTCTTAGCAATTCACTCCAGCGCTTGTAGCAATTCACTTCAGCACTCGTAGCAATTCACTCCAGCTCTTGTACCAATTCACTCCAGCTCTTGTAGCAATTCACTCCAGCGCTCTTAGCAATTCACTCCAGCGCTCGTAGCAATTCACTCCAGCGCTCTTAGTAATTCACTCCAGCTCTTGTAGCAATTCACTCCAGCTCTTGTAGCAATTCACTCCAGCGCTAGTAGCAATTCACTCCAGCGCTTGTAGCAATTCACTCCAGCTCTAGTAGCAATTCACTCCAGCTCTTGTAGCAATTCACTCCAGCACTCTTAGCAATTCACTCCAGCACTCTTAGCAATTCACTCCAGCTCTTGTAGCAATTCACTCCAGCGCTCTTAGCAATTCACTCCAGCTCTTGTAGTAATTCACTCCAGCACTTGTAGCAATTCACTCCAGCGCTCTTAGTAATTCACTCCAGCTCTTGTAGCAATTCACTCCAGTGCTTGTAGCAATTCACTCCAGCGCTCTTAGCAATTCACTCCAGCTCTTGTAGCAATTCACTCCAGCGCTAGTAGCAATTCACTCCAGCGCTCTTAGCAATTCACTCCAGCGCTCTTAGCAATTCACTCCAGCGCTAGTAGCAATTCACTCCAGCGCTCTTAGCAATTCACTCCAGCTCTTGTAGCAATTCACTCCAGCACTTGTAGCAATTCACTCCAGCGCTCTTAGCAATTCACTCCAGCTCTTGTAGCAATTCACTCCAGCTCTTGTAGCAATTCACTCCAGCTCTCTTAGCAATTCACTCCAGCTCTTGTAGCAATTCACTCCAGCTCTTGTAGCAATTCACTCCAGCACTCTTAGCAATTCACTCCAGCTCTCTTAGCAATTCACTCCAGCTCTTGTAGCAATTCACTCCAGCTCTTGTAGCAATTCACTCCAGCTCTTGTAGCAATTCACTCCAGCTCTTGTAGCAATTCACTCCAGCTCTTGTAGCAATTCACTCCAGCTCTTGTATCAATTCACTCCAGCACTCTTAGCAATTCACTCCAGCGCTAGTAGCAATTCACTCCAGCTCTTGTAGTAATTCACTCCAGCACTTGTAGCAATTCACTCCAGCTCTTGTAGCAATTCACTCCAGCTCTTGTAGCAATTCACTCCAGCACTCTTAGCAATTCACTCCAGCACTCTTAGTAATTCACTCCAGCACTTGTAGCAATTCACTCCAGCACTCTTAGTAATTCACTCCAGCTCTTGTAGCAATTCACTCCAGCTCTTGTAGCAATTCACTCCAGCTCTTGTAGCAATTCACTCCAGCTCTTGTAGCAATTCACTCCAGCACTTGTAGCAATTCACTCCAGCTCTTGTAGAAATTCACTCCAGCTCTTGTAGCAATTCACTCCAGCACTTGTAGCAATTCACTCCAGCTCTTGTAGCAATTCACTCCAGCTCTTGTAGCAATTCACTCCAGCTCTCTTAGCAATTCACTCCAGCTCTTGTAGCAATTCACTCCAGCTCTTGTAGCAATTCACTCCAGCACTCTTAGCAATTCACTCCAGCTCTTGTAGCAATTCACTCCAGCACTCTTAGCAATTCACTCCAGCTCTTGTAGCAATTCACTCCAGCACTCTTAGCAATTCACTCCAGCACTCTTAGTAATTCACTCCAGCACTTGTAGCAATTCACTCCAGCACTCTTAGTAATTCACTCCAGCTCTTGTAGCAATTCACTCCAGCTCTTGTAGCAATTCACTCCAGCTCTTGTAGCAATTCACTCCAGCTCTTGTAGCAATTCACTCCAGCTCTTGTAGCAATTCACTCCAGCTCTTGTAGCAATTCACTCCAGCTCTTGTAGCAATTCACTCCAGCTCTTGTAGCAATTCACTCCAGCTCTTGTAGCAATTCACTCCAACTCTTGTAGCAATTCACTCCAGCACTCTTAGCAATTCACTCCAGCACTCTTAGCAATTCACTCCAGCTCTTGTAGCAATTCACTCCAGCGCTCTTAGCAATTCACTCCAGCTCTTGTAGCAATTCACTCCAGCACCCTTAGCAATTCACTCCAGCACTCGTAGCAATTCACTCCAGCTCTTGTAGCAATTCACTCCAGCGCTCATAGCAATTCACTCCAGCTCTTGTAGCAATTCACTCCAGCACTTGTAGCAATTCACTCCAGCTCTTGTAGCAATTCACTCCAGCACTTGTAGCAATTCACTCCAGCTCTTGTAGCAATTCACTCCAGCTCTTGTAGCAATTCACTCCAGCACTCTTAGCAATTCACTCCAGCTCTTGTAGTAATTCACTCCAGCACTTGTAGCAATTCACTCCAGCTCTTGTAGCAATTCACTCCAGCTCTTGTAGCAATTCACTCCAGCACTCTTAGCAATTCACTCCAGCACTCTTAGTAATTCACTCCAGCACTTGTAGCAATTCACTCCAGCACTCTTAGTAATTCACTCCAGCTCTTGTAGCAATTCACTCCAGCTCTTGTAGCATTTCACTCCAGCTCTTGTAGCAATTCACTCCAGCTCTTGTAGCAATTCACTCCAGCTCTTGTAGCAATTCACTCCAGCACTCTTAGCAATTCACTCCAGCACTCTTAGTAATTCACTCCAGCACTTGTAGCAATTCACTCCAGCACTCTTAGTAATTCACTCCAGCTCTTGTAGCAATTCACTCCAGCTCTTGTAGCAATTCACTCCAGCTCTTGTAGCAATTCACTCCAGCTCTTGTAGCAATTCACTCCAGCACTTGTAGCAATTCACTCCAGCTCTTGTAACAATTCACTCCAGCACTCTTAGCAATTCACTCCAGCTCTCTTAGCAATTCACTCCAGCTCTTGTAGCAATTCACTCCAGCTCTTGTAGCAATTCACTCCAGCTCTTGTAGCAATTCACTCCAGCTCTTGTAGCAATTCACTCCAGCTCTTGTAGCAATTCACTCCAGCTCTTGTAGCAATTCACTCCAGCTCTTGTAGCAATTCACTCCAGCTCTCTTAGCAATTCACTCCAGCTCTTGTAGCAATTCACTCCAGCACTTGTAGCAATTCACTCCAGCTCTTGTAACAATTCACTCCAGCTCTCTTAGCAATTCACTCCAGCTCTTGTAGCAATTCACTCCAGCTCTTGTAGCAATTCACTCCAGCTCTTGTAGCAATTCACTCCAGCTCTTGTAGCAATTCACTCCAGCACTCTTAGCAATTCACTCCAGCTCTTGTAGCAATTCACTCCAGCACTCTTAGCAATTCACTCCAGCTCTTGTAGCAATTCACTCCAGCACTCTTAGCAATTCACTCCAGCGCTCTTAGCAATTCACTCCAGCTCTTGTAGCAATTCACTCCAGCACTCTTAGCAATTCACTCCAGCTCTTGTAGCAATTCACTCCAGCACTTGTAGCAATTCACTCCAGCGCTCTTAGCAATTCACTCCAGCACTCGTAGCTATTCACTCCAGCTCTTGTAGCAATTCACTCCAGCTCTTGTAGCAATTCACTCCAGCGCTCGTAGCAATTCACTCCAGCACTCTTAGCAATTCACTCCAGCACTCTTAGCAATTCACTCCAGCTCTTGTAGCAATTCACTCCAGCACTCTTAGCAATTCACTCCAGCTCTTGTAGCAATTCACTCCAGCACTTGTAGCAATTCACTCCAGCGCTCTTAGCAATTCACTCCAGCACTCGTAGCTATTCACTCCAGCTCTTGTAGCAATTCACTCCAGCTCTTGTAGCAATTCACTCCAGCGCTCGTAGCAATTCACTCCAGCACTTGTAGCAATTCACTCCAGCGCTCGTAGCAATTCACTCCAGCACTCTTAGCAATTCACTCCAGCACTCTTAGCAATTCACTCCAGCTCTTGTAGCAATTCACTCCAGCACTCTTAGCAATTCACTCCAGCGCTCGTAGCAATTCACTCCAGCACTCTTAGCAATTCACTCCAGCACTCTTAGCAATTCACTCCAGCTCTTGTAGCAATTCACTCCAGCACTCTTAGCAATTCACTCCAGCACTCGTAGCAATTCACTCCAGCACTCTTAGCAATTCACTCCAGCACTCGTAGCTATTCACTCCAGCTCTTGTAGCAATTCACTCCAGCACTCTTAGCAATTCACTCCAGCTCTTGTAGCAATTCACTCCAGCACTTGTAGCAATTCACTCCAGCGCTCTTAGCAATTCACTCCAGCACTCGTAGCTATTCACTCCAGCTCTTGTAGCAATTCACTCCAGCTCTTGTAGCAATTCACTCCAGCGCTCGTAGCAATTCACTCCAGCACTTGTAGCAATTCACTCCAGCGCTCGTAGCAATTCACTCCAGCACTCTTAGCAATTCACTCCAGCACTCTTAGCAATTCACTCCAGCTCTTGTAGCAATTCACTCCAGCACTCTTAGCAATTCACTCCAGCGCTCGTAGCAATTCACTCCAGCACTCTTAGCAATTCACTCCAGCACTCTTAGCAATTCACTCCAGCTCTTGTAGCAATTCACTCCAGCACTCTTAGCAATTCACTCCAGCACTCGTAGCAATTCACTCCAGCACTCTTAGCAATTCACTCCAGCACTCGTAGCTATTCACTCCAGCGTAACCAGTCGCAGTGTCCACAGTCTGTTCCACTATAGGCCACGCCGGTGTAACCCGCCAGCACATTACGGCTCTCGAGCGTTGCCGTGGTTCTTTGCGATGCCATTAATTACAGTAATGCAACAAGTCGCCGTAGTAGATGACATCAAATATGAATGGCATTCCTGTAATAATAAACTTTGAGTTGTTGTTTGGCTTTTTTTACTATTGACTCAATTCCATACAATTCACTGATTTATCATTTATGAGAGTATTTAGAGGTATTTTATCACGAAATCTGCCATTGATTCCTTTGAATCGTTGGGTGTTATATTTAACTATGTAGGCTACTCCTTCCCTCCTTCCCTCCCTCCCTCCCTCCCTCCCTCCCTCCCTCCCTCGCAACAAGAACCACTCTAATTCCTTATGCAGGTTCAGTATTGTCGCGTGAAATCAAAACTTGGACTTATTGATGAATACAACCAGATGAAGATGACTGAAGAACCCATCAACTTTATCTCTTCCAAGTCAGTATTCCTTGAATATGCCATTAAACAAATCATGTATCTATTATACAATCTTATATAATTATTTGATTATAAATAAAACAATATATATGTAATGCAAATACAATATATTTTTACTTTTATTAAATATTTAAAAAAAATAAAACCCGAATGGTTTCCCAGGCGATAACTCATTTGGATTAATGTAGTTCGAATTCAAGTTTGTAAGGGTATTTATTTCTCTATGTGTAAGTCCAATTATGTGTGTGTATGTGAGTACTTATGTGTAAGTACAAGTATGTGTGTGTATGTGAGTACTTATGTGTAAATCCAAGTATGTGTGTGTATGTGAGTACTTATGTGTAAGTCCAATTATGTGTGTGTATGTGAGTACTTATGTGTAAGTACAAGTATGTGTGTGTATGTGAGTACTTATGTGTAAGTCCAAGTATGTGTGTGTATGTGAGTACTTATGTGTAAGTCCAAGTATGTGTGTGTATGTGAGTACTTATGTGTAAGTCCAATTATGTGTGTGTATGTGAGTACTTATGTGTAAGTACAAGTATGTGTGTGTATGTGAGTACTTATGTATAAGTACAAGTATGTGTGTGTATGTGAGTACTTATGTGTAAGTCCAAGTATGTGTGTGTATGTGAGTACTTATGTGTAAGTCCAATTATGTGTGTGTATGTGAGTACTTATGTGTAAGTACAAGTATGTGTGTGTATGTGAGTACTTATGTATAAGTACAAGTATGTGTATGTATGTGAGTACTTATGTGTAAGTCCAAGTATGTGTGTGTATGTGAGTACTTATGTGTAAGTCCAATTATGTGTGTGTATGTGAGTACTTATGCGTAAGTACAAGTATGTGTGTGTATGTGAGTACTTATGTGTAAGTCCAAGTATGTGTGTGTATGTGAGTACTTATGTGTAAGTCCAAGTATGTGTGTGTATGTGAGTACTTATGTGTAAGTCCAATTATGTGTGTGTATGTGAGTACTTATGTGTAAGTATAAGTATGTGTGTGTATGTGACTACTTATGTGTAAGTCCAAGTATGTGTGTGTATGTGAGTACTTATGTGTAAGTCCAAGTATGTGTGTGTATGTGAGTACTTATGTGTAAGTCCAATTATGTGTGTGTATGTGAGTACTTGTGTGAAAGTACAAGCATGTGTGTGTACGTGAGTACTTATGTGTAAGTACAAGTATGTGTGTGTATGTGAGTACTTATGTGTAAGTCCAAGTATGTGTGTGTATGTGAGTACTTGTGTGAAGTACAAGTATGTGTATGTACGTGAGTACTTATGTGTAAGTACAAGTATGTGTGTGTATGTGAGTACTTATGTATAAGTCTAAGTGTGTGTGTGTGTGTGTATTTGAGTATGTGTGTGTAAGTCCAAGTATGTGTGTATGTGAGTACTTATGTGTAAGTACAAGTATGTGTGTTTATGTGAGTACTTATGTGTAAGTCCAAGTATGTGTGTGTACGTGAGTACTTATGTGTAAGTACAAGTATGTGTGTGTATGTGAGTACTTATGTGTAAGTCCAAGTATGTGTGTGTATGTGAGTACTTGTGTGAAAGTACAAGCATGTGTGTGTACGTGAGTACTTATGTGTAAGTACAAGTATGTGTGTGTATGTGAGTACTTATGTGTAAGTCCAAGTATGTGTGTGTATGTGAGTACTTATGTGTAAGTTCAAGTATGTGTGTTAATGTGAGTACTTATGTGTAAGTCCAAGAATGTGTGTGTATGTGAGTACTTATGTGTAAGTCCAAGTATATGTGTGTATGTGAGTACTTATGTGTAAGTCCAAGTATGTGTGTGTATGTGAGTACTTATGTGTAAGTCCAAGTATGTGTGTGTATCTGAGTACTTATGTGTAAGTCCAAGTATGTGTGTGTACGTGAGTATTTATGTGTAAGTCCAAGTATATGTGTGTATGTGAGTACTTATGTGTAAGTACAAGTATGTGTGTGTATGTGAGTACTTATGTGTAAGTACAAGTATGTGTGTACTTATGTGTAAGTCTAGGTGTGTTTGGTAGCCCATATAAGATTCTAGGAAATGAATAGCTATTAATAATGCAACATTTAATATTAACTGGTTCAAGGAATTTGTCCTACTTAAATTCCAAGAATTACTATTGTATAAGATTTCATTATATCAAAGCTTATTTATAACTTTTTATACCTTTTTATACCTTTTTATACCTTTTTGCCAGTTCCTTTGATATACATTATAGTATATGATAACAAAAATAAAAATATTATAAATGGAATCCTGCTATCCCACAAATTTGATTATCTTTATAATATATTATAAACTATATAGCAATATTGCTATATAGGTATTAACTATATATTATATATTTATATAAAATGTTATGTAATTTATCAAATTCTCAATTTCATTGCATTTCCTTTCATACCATAAATATTATATTATATAATATACATTTCATATTTATATATATATATGCATATATTTGTATATATGTATATATATATTTTGTATTTGTTTTCTTTCTAGGGAATTATTTTCTTTAATTTGATATTTCTGTGATTTATTCTTTTTGTTTGTCTAAAATATTTTCCAAATTTAATATATTAATACTTTGATTTATTATATATTCATATATTATAAGTAAATATGAATTTCCCCAAATCACTCACCATCTTTAGGGAACCTTATTCTAATTTCTTTGTTATTCAGTACTACTGTTATAATTACATTAAACTTAACCCCATTTCAAAATATCTATATTACATATGTAATCTATACTCTATAGTAATTAATCATAATTTAGTGATGAGGTTTACTTTATGCTATATTTAATTTTCTATTGTAATTATTTGGATTTCATTAAAACACAATGATTCAGATACTAATTAAATAAAACCTGATATCTTTTATCTAAATATCGATATGCAATGTAAAATAATCAAAATATATATATTTGAATAGTTTCAACTCTTCAAATAATATGAATTGAAGTTTTGCTTATTTATTATCATAATCTATATCATAATATTATTATCAAACTCATCTTTAGAAATCAAATTAAAATTCATTTTCTGTGGCATATTTCTTTTCATCTTTTTCATCAACCCAATAAATCAATAATAATAAAGTTTCTTGAATCTTTTGAAAGTCAATGTAATTTCCCATCCAGCTTCCACCCAATCCTCCTCAACCTCTAATTATACCTGCAGTTTTCGCACTGCCTCGCACTGTCTCACCCTATCCCCTCCTTCCTATCGTCCAGACTCCCAGAAAACTTGGGGAAAAACCGCTACATGGACGTGCTTTGCGTTGACTGCTCTCGGGTTCAGTTGCCTCCTCGACCGGCCGGCTCCGAGGAGATGGGCGATCCTTGCGACCAGCCATCCGACTACATCAACGCCAACCACATGGACGGCTATAGACGGCACAATGCGTTTATCTCCACTCAAGGTCGTGCGGGGGTCAACACCTATGTTTCTCACATTGGTACGGGGAAGAGACTAGACCACCCGCGATGCTGTCTCTCGCGTTCCTCTAACTCACATAGCACAACTTTTCACCATAGGCCCCCTCCAGAACACCTTTGGAGACTTTTGGCATATGCTCTGGGATCAAATGGTCATGTTGATTGTAATGACGACAAAGTTAGCCATGACTTATCTCACAACTTATCTCACAACTTATCTCACAACTTATCTCACAACTTATCTCACAACTTATCTCACAACTAATCTCACAACTAATCTCACAACTAATCTCACAACTTATCTCACACCTTATCTCACAACTAATCTCACAACTTATCTCACACCTTATCTCACAACTTATCTCACAACTAATCTCACAACTAATCTCACACCTAATCTCACAACTTATCTCACAACTAATCTCACAACTAATCTCACACCTTATCTCACAACTTATCTCACACCTAATCTCACAACTAATCTCACAACTAATCTCACAACTAATCCCACAACTAATCTCACACCTAATCTCACACCTAATCTCACAACTAATCTCACAACTAATCCCACAACTAATCTCACACCTAATCTCACAACTAATCTCACAACTAATCTCACAACTAATCTCACAACTTATCTCACAACTAATCTCACACCTAATCTCACAACTAATCTCACAACTTATCTCACAATTAATCTCAGAACTAATCTCACAACTTATCTCACAACTTATCTCACAACTAATCTCACAACTAATCTCACAACTAATCTCACACCTAATCTCACAACTAATCTCACAACTTATCTCACAACTAATCTCACAACTAATCTCACAACTTATCTCACAACTTATCTCACAACTAATCTCACACCTAATCTCACAACTAATCTCACAACTAATCTCACAACTTATCTCACAACTTATCTCACAACTTATCTCACAACTTATCTCACAACTAATCTCACAACTTATCTCACAACTAATCTCACAACTAATCTCACAACTAATCTCACAACTAATCTCACACCTAATCTCACAACTAATCTCACAACTTATCTCACAACTAATCTCACAACTAATCTCACACCTAATCTCACAACTTATCTCACAATTAATCTCAGAACTAATCTCACAACTAATCTCACAACTTATCTCACAACTAATCTCACAACTAATCTCACAACTAATCTCACAACTAATCTCACACCTAATCTCACAACTAATCTCACAACTAATCTCACAACTAATCTCACAACTTATCTCACAACTAATCTCACAATTAATCTCATCATGTGATTAACCTTGCAACACATCTCATTAATCATCTTAAGATCCTCGACAGTTGTCTTACAATTGATATCATGATCATGAATATATGATTGATATCATAACTCATTGGCGATGACTCATCGTATTATTGGCGATGACTCATCGTATTATTGGCAATGACTCATCGTATTATTGACATGACCCATCGTATTATTGACATGACCCATCGTATTATTGACATGACCCATCGTATTATTGACATGACCCATCGTATTATTGACATGACCCATCGTATTATTGACATGACCCATCGTATTATTGACATGACCCATCGTATTATTGATATGACCCATCGTATTATTGACATGACTCATCGTATTATTGACATGACCCATCGTATTATTGACATGACCCATCGTATTATTGACATGACCCATCGTATTATTGACATGACCCATCGTATTATTGACATGACCCATCGTATTATTGACATGACCCATCGTATTATTGACATGACCAATCGTAATATTAACATGACTCATCGTATTATTGACATGACCCATTGTATTATTAACATGACTCATCGTATATCATAATTAAATATTGATGGATACAAATTATTATTTATTTAATATTATTTCACCATAATCCTATTCTATAGAATATTAGAATTATAATTAGCATATATATATATATATATATATATATATATATATATATAATATTCATCCATAAAAACAAGTAATCACACCTACTAACCCATAATCGTGTATAATCTACTTTAATCTTATCTTACTCACAGGGTCGCAGAACGAGGCCGCGTAAAATGCGGTCAATACTGGCCCATGGAAGAGGGAAGCGTACACCGACACGCGTACTTAGAGGTCACCTGTGAGCGGGTTACCGATTACAATGACTTCATACTCACACGACTCGCCGTTCACAATCGTCTGGTGAGTAAACCGGCGACACCATTATTGTTTATTGACTACACATCTGTGTTAAACCTCTACACGCTCACTTACTTACTTGTACATACTTACTTGTACTTACTTGTACTTACTTACTTGTACTTACTTACTTGTACTTACTTACTTGTACATACTTACTTGTACATACTTACTTGTACTTACTTACTTGTACTTACTTACTTGTACATACTTACTTGTACTTACTTGTACTTACTTACTTGTACTTACTTACTTGTACTTACTTACTTGTACATACTTACTTGTACATACTTACTTGTACTTACTTACTTGTACTTACTTACTTGTACTTACTTACTTGTACATACTTATTTGTACATACTTACTTGTACTTACTTGTACTTACTTACTTGTACTTACTTACTTGTACTTACTTACTTGTACTTACTTACTTACTCGTCAGTATTTACATGTAAGACATGTTGGAGAAATGTAAAGCTGTATAAAATGTAACTAGTCTTTCAATTTTCGGATTACTGGCATTGTTTTTTTACTTTCTTACAATTAACACATTATAATAATGCGCTTATTATTACCAAGTTATTTTTCGATAATATAAAGATAAGTATAGTTTGGCTGTTTATTGAATATTATATGAAATTATATAATTATATTAGAGAATAACTAAGTACTTTTATCAGCACATAAATTATCATTCTATACAATACAAAATTAGTGAATTACCTCATAAAATGAACTAGCTGATACATTAATAACAGCAATAGGTAAATTATAATAATTATTCCGAGAAAATGCACATGATTAATTGCACTTTTATTATTTATATTTCACAGTAAAAAAACAAGATTGATAATAGGTTTATTTGTTATTATATACAGAAGGTTAATTACAGGGAGAGTTACAATATACCTGGTACATTGATTAATACCAGATGGGTTACGTGACTGATAATAGTTGAAAGATGGGTTCATCTACTGATACTATATCAGATATTGGATTCATTTACTGATACTAGTTCAGGTTCACTTATAAGAAAAATATCAGAATTTATAAATTTTATAAAATTCAATTTTCATATTTATAAAAAATATTAGATTGGTGTAAAGATATCATCGTCATCATTGCCCTCATATTCAATGAGTGCTTATTAATAATTAAAAATATTTATAAAAAATAAATATCTAGATCTAATATGTAATAACTAATTAACAAACAATAATTTATTATAGGTAATAGAATATAATAGCATCAATTAAATAAAAAAATAAAAATAAGTGACATATTAGTAATAATAATTAGTAATATAAGTGACATATTAGTAATAATAATTAGTAATATAAGTGACATAATAGTAATAATAATTAGTAATATAAGTGACATATTAGTAATAATAATTAGTAATATAAGTGACATATTAGTAATAATAATTAGTAATATAAGTGACATGTTAGTAATAATAATTAGTAATATAAGTGACATGTTAGTAATAATAATTAGTAATATAAGTGACATATTAGTAATAATAATTAGTAATATAAGTGACATATTAGTAATAATAATTAGTAACAAGTGACATATTAGTAATAATAATTAGTAATATAAGTGACATGTTAGTAATAATAATTAGTAATATAAGTGACATATTAGTAATAATAATTAGTAATATAAGTGATACTTTAAATATTTTCTTTTTTCAAAATATTTATAAATATAATTTCGTACACAAAAACCTATATACCAGCTCCTCGGTGGACCCGTAACCCTTAAGATCTCCAACTTCCATGTATCCGCGACCTTCCCTGCCCTCACGATACGTATCTAACAAAATAACCTCCCTTGCCCCGTTGCACCGCTATTATTACCAATCCCCGTTTACGCAGACCCTCGAGAAACGCGAGGTAACTCACATGCAATTCACAAGTTGGCCGGACTACGGAGTTCCGGAGTGCGCCCAAGGCCTTCTCTCCTTCTTGGAGTTGGCGCGCGAAACCCAGAAGGGGGCGTGGCTTCGCCTTCTCTCCGGGGGCGGTGATAATAGCGTTGTCGAACCCCCGATAGTAGTACACTGCAGTGCCGGCATCGGACGTACAGGTGAGCCCTATACATTTGACCCACAATCTCTTCAGTAGCCCAGCCGCCCTCTCATACACTTTCAACATCTGACTAAGCCTCTCCGACTGAGTCTCCTTAATTATCCATTATCCCATCAAACACCCTTTCATATGTATCTAATAAATTTAATTAGGAATTTTAACTTATAAATCACATTTGTTTCCAAAAACCAAGTGGGCCTTTCTCCATTCAACTTTTCCATGAATTCCCATGGTCTCCAAATGCTGAACTCCAAACCCTTTCACCACCACAAACCTATTCACTTTCCTACACGTCTAATCCTCCTCATCAACTTCACCACTTCCCCTTCCCAACACCCTTCTCACATCCCCCCAGCCGCTTCTCACATCCCACTAACCGCTTCTCACATCACCCAGCCCTCTCTCACATCCCCTCAACCCCATCTCACATCCCCCCAAACCCCCTCTCATCCCTCCAGCCCTTCTTACATGCCCCAGCCCTCTCTCACATCCCCCAACCCCTCTCACATCCCTCCACTCCCTCACATCCCCCAGCCCCTCTCACATCCCCCCAAACCCCCTCTCATCCCTCCAGCCCTTCTTACATCCCACAGCCCTCTCTCACATCCCCCAACCCCCTCTCACATTCCCCCACTCTCTCTCACATCCCCCCAAACACCCTCACATCTCCCAACCCCCTCTCACATTCCCCCACTCTCTCACATCCCCCCAAACCCCCTCACATCCCCCAACCCCCTCTCACATCCCCCCAGCCCCTCTCACATCCCCCAAACCCCCTCTCATCCCCCAACCCCATCTCACATCCCGCCAAACCCCCTCACATGCCCCAACCCCTCTCACATCCCCCCAGCCCCTCTCGCATCCCCCAAACCCCCTCTCATCCCCCAACCCTCTCTCACATCCCCCCAAACCCCCTCTCATCCCCCAACCCCCTCTCATCCCAAACCCCCTCTCACATCCCCCCAGCCACTCTCACATCCCCCCAAACCCCCTCTCATCCCCCAACCCCCTCTCACATCCCCCCATTCCCTCTCACATCCCCCCAACCCCCTCTCACAACCCCCCAGCCCCTCTCTCATCCCCCAACCCCCTCTCTCATCCCTCCAGGTACCTTCATGACAGTCGATATCGCCGTTGCCTCTCTTCAGGACTGCGGTCGCTGCGATGTAAACCGAACTGTTCGGAGAATTCGAAGTCAACGCGCCTACAGCATTCAGATGCCGGAGCAGTACTGCTTCTGCCATACGGCCGTCGTAGAGTACGCCAGGGGTCACGAACTCTTGACCCCGCGACAAGCCGACCTCACCGGCTACGATCGCCTTCCCGCCGACACTTCCAGCGAATTATCATCCGAAGACGCCACCTAGCCGACCGTGGATTCTATCCACTCAACCTTCTAGATTACACAAACCCCTGGCGGCCAAGACTTCACCCCTTCCTCCTTTCCACCGTTTCCTCTGTACATATCAAATTCAAAAGACTACAAATATGCTGATTTTTTTTAGAAACTCGCATGCGGTACCCGACATTACTTTTTGAATAGACAACGATTCACTGGTCATTTCTAGCCCTCCAGCTGAAACACACTCTACCCTAAAATACAATACAATACCAGAAACGCTTTTTTTATAAAATGTATTATTTATTTGACTGTTTATTAAATGTTTATTAAACGTGACAAATCAAAAGTTTTATGTTTTATTATTTTAAAAACATCAAGGTTTCTTATCACATGGTATAAACAAAAAAATAGAATTTGGCTATATACAAAGGTTTCGCGGGGTATGTTGAGGTGTATAGCTATGTCATCATGTCATTTGCAGATTCTTTAGTGATCGATGTGCCTGCCTTCACAATATCATTAATATCTCGTCGAAATATAGAAATGTTCTGAGTGAATCTGTAAATTTTCGATGAAAAATGTAAATTCAAAGAAATGTGTCGATATTTTGATAATTTTTAATCGTATTGTTGTATAACTTCAAATGGAAAATAATGTGGAGAGGTTATAATGAAATTTATATTAATATTTACAGAACAAATGATTTAGTAGGTGATGTCTATGATTTTAAAATGGTAAAAGACAATTTCAACTGACTTGTCTCTATTCCTGGCCATCAGAGTGCAGTCAATATTGCACATTAGAGTTTGAAAACATTCGGAAACTTTCTCTGCCTTTTGATTGGTCATTTTTTGAACGCATTCTTGGGTAAATTTCCTATAATGCTGTGGTAAATAATAATCAAATATTAATAATTTATTTAGAGTAACTCAAAAAACATGAAATAATTCTTAATAACTATATATTTACTTAGTATGTAATTACATATCTCAATAAAGAATTTATATTACAAATATTAATTATTATTTAAAAAATAGATTAAATAAAATAATCAAATCAATTTCTAATCAGTTTTGATCTATTATGATTTTATTTTACAACAGTTTCTGTGAGCACTTAATATATCAGTTTTATTATAACTTTCATAATCAATTAACATTAAATATTTTAAATCATAAATATTATGAATATACATTTTGAATAATATAAATATATAATTGTTATTGTTATAATTTATTATAATTTAATTATAAACATTATTAGATATATTAAATATATATTTAAATATAAAACATCTATATTGTAACTAAACGTTTAAATCAGTAATAAATGACTAAAATTGCTTATTCAAGGCAGTTTTTATATTAATTAGTCAGTATGAAACTATTTTACAATAACTGAAATCAAAATTGATCATATAAACTTTACAAAATAATGTAATTAGGAATATTTGATATGTAAATTTGAAAATATGATAATATTTAATTTTTCTAAATTGAATTATATTAAATAATAAGTTGCAAGACCATAAATTGCAAATATGAATTTTGTATAAAAAACCAAAACGAATTAAATGAAAGTTCATTGTTTATACTTTGTGCTATAATTTGTGCTATAAAGTGCTCACAGATACATTTAATACAAAAATGCTCATGAACTCGGGGAAACTAGGGACCAACGTTTTCATTAAGTAGGATGAGGCCCAGTAGGGGTCGCGACATGCTCCATTGATTACGACAGTCTTCAAACATAATGGTGTTGAGTACTTGACTTAGCATCTATGGGAATGATGGCACTTTTAATATTAATTCACGTGATTAACTAACCAGACTCTATTATAAGTAATCACCAAGGTAAATTAATATAGATAGATATAATATAATATCTATATCAATATTTAGTACACTAGATATAGAAAATAAGAACAATCAATGGTTGATAATTCACCAACAACAATTTTTATATGTAATTTTAAATCTCCGATGTAATTTTAAAATTACATTTTTATATATATACATAATTAATATACATAATTAATAAGGTGTATTTAATTTGAACAAATATTTTATATATACAAACATTGTCAAAATTAATTTAAATGTTCAAATAATCAACTAGAGATTATTTGATATACATTAAAATGGACAAAGTTAAAAACATCTATTTATAGATTCATAGAATTTCCTTAATTCAATTCAGTGATTATTGACCACACCACCTTCTCGGATGTATTAAACTATTATCCGCATAGGCTAGATAGGAAGTGGCGGTCATCAGACTAACTCCATGCATTAGCTCCTGGTTGAGGTCGATGGCGTTCAATAAGTTATCGGGTTCAATTGCAGCTGTAGGGTGTTTCTTAATGCGTGCGATACGTTTGAACACCTGCGTGATGATATTGTCCAGGGTCGAGCAACATCCCGTACAGATCACGGTGTCTGGATGGGGGGGGCGCGGCTTATGAGGAAATGGGCGGGGCTTGTGTAGGGAGAGGGGTGTGGCTTCTGAAATAGTAAGAGACATAACTTATGTAGGGTTTTAGGATGTTGATTAGTAATCGGAATGTGTATGACCCTAAAAAGGGAGGGCTTAGACAGTAAAGTAAGTAAGAGTAAGGCTTAGAAAGTGAACTAGGTAGGGGTGGGGCTTAGAAAGTAAAGTAGGTAGTGGGATAAGCTTAGATGCTGAAGTTGGTAGGTGGGGGAGCTTAGATGGTGAAGTGGGTAGGGGGAGGGGTTTAGATGGAGAAGTGGGTAGGGGGAGGGGTTCAGATGGAGAAGTGGGTAGGGGAGGGGTTTAGACAGTGAAGTAGGTAGGGGGAGGGGATTTGTTTTTGAAAGAGGTATGGAGAGTGAATTAGTATATGAAGGAGGTAGGGGGAGATGGCATAAATAATAAAGGGGAATGAGATCAATAATGAAGCAGGGCAATGAAAGGAAAATATGATGTATAAGGATGTATAAGGGTATGACAGTGATGGGAGGATGAAGAGGAAAGAGAGAGCGAAGATATCTATTGGAGAGTGAGAGAGAGGATGTGAATAGTGACGGGGAGAGGGGAAGGAGGAGAGGCTTAAGGAGAGAATGATATAAAGGGTAGTGGATATAACTGTATCCAGTAAAGGAGGAGGAATAGGAGAATTGCTAGTATAAAGAAATGTTCGATGTGTTAGAAAAGCTGTAGTGAAAGGCAAACTAGAGTTTGAGTGGAATCCGTATCCAATTAATTATGAAAACATTTATTGATTGAACGCTTGATTGAAAAGAATCCCTCAAAAAATTAATTAAACTGCCTTCTTATTAACACTGTTTCTAGCTATAAGTAACACTAATACTAACTTCAATTAAACCCCATATACCACATCTTATAAACTCATTAACCATTACTTGCGATGCCCACTAATCATTATGTATAAACCCCACTAATCATAACGTGTAAACCCCGCTAACCAATAGCCGTTAGTCCTTCGGAGATAGTTGACAGGATGTAAAGGAAGACGTGGGGTTCAACAAGACTCAAAAATTGCATGTGATCTTGAGCCAAACACTCCAGAAGAGCGTAATAGCGTTGGGATAGTTTTGGGTGTTGCTGCGGTAGGAGGTGAGTGTTAATGGGGGGGAGTGGGGGTGGGGGGGGAGATCTCAGCATTCGACTGTACGATATACAAGTGGTATTTATAAGTGAGGTCTGTTCTTTGGAGTGGACAGTTACTGAGGTGAAGGCATTGAGACATAAGTTTATAGGTGAGCCTAATTGTAAATGGTGGAGTTGTGTGTAGATGGTGGAGTTGTGTGTAGATGGTGGAGTTGTGTGTAGATAGTGGAGTTGTGTGTAGATGGTGGAGTTGTGTGTAAATGGTGGAGTTGTGTGTAGATGGTGGAGTTGTGTGTAGATGGTGGAGTTGTGTGTAGATGGTGGAGTTGTGTGTAGATGGTGGAGTTGTGTGTAGATGGTGGAGTTGTGTGTAGATGGTGGAGTTGTGTGTAGATGGTGGAGTTGTGTGTAGATGGTGGAGTTGTGTGTAGATGGTGGAGTTGTGTGTAGATGGTGGAGTTGTGTGTAGATGGTGGAGTTGTGTGTAGATGGTGGAGTTGTGTGTAGATGGTGGAGTTGTGTGTAGATGGTGGAGTTGTGTGTAAATGGTGGAGTTGTGTGTAGATGGTGGAGTTGTGTGTAGATGGTGGAGTTGTGTGTAGATGGTGGAGTTGTGTGTAGATGGTGGAGTTGTGTGTAGATGGTGGAGTTGTGTGTAGATGGTGGAGTTGTGTGTAGATGGTGGAGTTGTGTGTAGATGGTGGAGTTGTGTGTAGATGGTGGAGTTGTGTGTAGATGGTGGAGTTGTGTGTAGATGGTGGAGTTGTGTGTAGATGGTGGAGTTGTGTGTAGATGGTGGAGTTGTGTGTAGATGGTGGAGTTGTGTGTAGATGGTGGAGTTGTGTGTAGATGGTGGAGTTGTGTGTAGATGGTGGAGTTGTGTGTAGATGGTGGAGTTGTGTGTAGATGGTGGAGTTGTGTGTAGATGTTGGAGTTGTGTGTAGATGGTGGAGTTGTGTGTAGATGGTGGAGTTGTGTGTAGATAGTGGAGTTGTGTGTAGATGGTGGAGTTGTGTGTAGATAGTGGAGTTGTGTGTAGATGGTGGAGTTGTGTGTAGAAACGTCGTTTTAGGAATAACAATTTTAAAGAAACCTCGAAGAAGTTGGTAAATATGTAAATATAACAAATCGTCCGAAACTTCCGATTCAACTCCAACCACGCCCACAAACCAGCAAGTCGTTCATCGGGATCGACATCACAATCTTGACCACGGTGGTCAGCGAGTCTTCGAGTGCCGGATCGCCGTAGAGTTTGAAAACGCCGAAATTTACGTAGTTACCCGACAGCGCGGCTTTCAGCATTGAGAAGATAATCGAACATCCCTTGTACGTAAACAATAGCAGTCAAGGTAAAGGGCACAATAAATTCAATTGTTAATCTATAAATAGATTAGGGTGACCTCATTAGTGAGACTGGCGATATCTTATGATATCTTATGTAAAAATATTGCAAATAATCAGGTCAAAGTACGCAATGATATTTAAAAGGATATTTAATGGCATATAAATTCTCTGGAGCAATTTCTCCAAGACCTAATACTTGAGTTCCTGTTAAAGACGTAACAACGTGAATATATGTAGGTGTGGGGTAAATAGTAGGTGTGGGGTAAATAGTAGGTATGGGGTAAATAGTAGGTATGGGGTAAATAGTAGGTATGGGGTAAATAGTATATGTGGGTGTGGGGTAAATAGTATATGTGGGTGTGGGGTAAATAGTAGGTATGGGGTAAATAGTATATGTGGGTGTGGGGTAAATAGTATATGTGGGTGTGGGGTAAATATCTCTGTAATGAATAGACGATTAACTGCGATCCCCCCTTAAAGTACTATACAATGTACAATGTATAGCAGTGTATAGCAGTGTATAGCAATGTATAGCAGTGTATAGCAGTGTATAGCAGTGTATAACAATGTATAACAATGTATAACAATGTATAGCAGTGTATAACAATGTATACATTGAAAAAATGCCTCGTATTATGTAATTTGATAAGCAGGAATTAAAGCGGAATTACAAATTTAATAAGTATTTAATTTTTTCACCGACATAAAACATATTTAATTAACAAATGTAAACATTGATGTAATGAATATTCCCTCGTGATACACTTCTTATTAAAATAATTATTATTAATGTTAATTAATATAATATCACAATATATAATATAATAATCGACATTTGGGTCAATTTATTAAATTTGTATACAGTCAAAGGTCAATATATCATGATCACATGCAAAATTTCTCTTTATATTTTAAATATTTATACAAATTTATATTAATTGATCGCAATATAAATTTTCTAAATCAAATATTGTCACTGTAATTTGAATTTAATAAAATAGATTCAGAAACAAATTAGTGGATAAATACACAATGTACAAACCATATCTTACAATGACTTTACTTATCTCTCGGAATAACAGGATACCATTAGGGGAAGAAGAATCAAACTGTAATCTTTGGGATCTGAAAACAAAATTACATATTATAAGAAAATAGTAACAATGTTATTTTAATTTAATAATTAGTAAAGTTTTTTAATATTTATAAACTTCATAAATACAAATCTTTTTTTATAATTCATTATAATATTATATTAAAATAGATTATAATTGCTAAACAATGAATTTTACATGGTATTATATTTATTAATAGGCACTTGTATAAATTGGTTTGCATATAATGTAATTACCATTTGATATCGAGTAATAACCACGACAATCAACAATGTTAAATACGTTCACAATTTCTAATATATGTAGTAGGGCCCATCACCCGATACGATGGATTAGAGTGGCACCTAGTGCCATTGTAGCTGCGACATCCCCACTACGACATCCCCACTACGACATCCCCACTACGACATCCCCACTACGACATCCCCACTACGACATCCCCACTACGACATCCCCACTACGACATCCCCACTGCGACATCCCCACTGCGACATCCCCACTACGACATCCCCACTACGACATCCCCACTACGACATCCCCACTACGACATCCCCACTACGACATCCCCACTACGACATCCCCACTACGACATCCCCACTACGACATCCCCACTGCGACATCCCCACTACGACATCCCCACTACGACATCCCCACTGCGACAGCCCCACTACGACATCCCCACTACGACATCCCCACTACGACATCCCCACTACGACATCCCCACTACGACATCCCCACTACGACATCCCCACTACGACATCCCCACTGCGACATCCCCACTGTTCCCTAACCGGTTCTGCGCGAGCTCCACGAATAGCTTGAGAACCGGGGTTGTGACCACAGGGTCATCGTAGCCAATCTCTAGGGCTTGTAAGAGGATTTGTGAATAGGTCGGATATCTTATGAGCCAGTTAAAGAAGGTGAACCGATGTAGGGGAGTGATTTGGCGTAATAAAGAGGGTGTAGTGGAGGGAGGTGTTGGCAATGGGGTGTAAATAAGGAGGGGCATTGGAGGGGTAGAGGCATAAAGAAAAGAGAAGGGTAAATAAATTGGGGAGAGTTTGTAATAAAAATGAGTTTCTTAAATGTTAAATATTATTATTAAAATATTGAATTGTTGTTCTGATAATTATCTATAAATTATAATGTAGCAATACGTATAATTTTAGATAGAAGCTATATACATATATCTATATCTATATATATCTATATATATATATATATCTAAAATAATATGATATTTTAGTAAGTAAAATTTGTCAATAGATATGAGATCTCCAATATTCTAATTTTTTATATTCTAAGCGATTATTATATAACTCATTAAGTAGAAAGAAAACAAAATCAAATAAATGATTGTGTGTATATGTGTGTGTATGTGTTTATGTGTGTTTGTGTATGTGTGTATGAGTATGTGCATGTGTTATGTATGTATGTGCATGTGCGTAAGGGTGTGTAGGTTAAGAGGATACATCCAATCGAAAAGCATCATATAACAGGATTTATTGTTGAAAGCATGAACAATGCCTCGTAAATCCCGCGAAAGTCCGACTAATTGTTTCTGTGTGAGCAACTTTGTGTTATTTGTACTAATAAGACAACATTAAAGAGGAGTGACAAAGAGGTTAAAGGTTAGCATTTTAATGTTTTTGCGTATTTACTTATTATTATTGGAATTGTTTTAAATTTAAAATTATTTATAAAATGAAAGAATATTCCATTAATTTTATTATCTAAATTATTAATATTTCTAGGAATCATGATCTAAATTATATAGTAAAATATAATTTATATAGTAAAATATAATTTATATAGTAAATATAATTTGTATAGTAAAATATAATTTATATAGTAAAATATAATTTGTATAGTAAAATATAATTTGTATAGTAAAATATAATATATATAATGTGCATATTATGAATTGTTTATTTTTGTGGTTATTTCTCGATATCTTATTGTAATTACATTATTTGCAAGCAAATCTATAAAAGTACCATTTCAAATTCATTTTAAATACTATATATCATAAATAATGTATTACATTTTTAATTATTGTGCTATATAGTATGTCACATATATTCCATATAGATGAATGCGATCTTATTAATTATATTAATTACCAATATTTATAACTGGTTATATAATATAAACGATATTAAAAAAATTATATGGCAAAATATTAAATACTAAATGAAAATTAATAAATAATTTACTGTATGATATTTAAACTTTTATATTTCATTAAGTTCATAATTCATTATTTGAAAGGTTTTTGTTCATTATTCCGGCTTTTACCCATTGAAAATTATAAACAGAAATTTTATTTTGATATGAAAAATGGGTTGTTTTTCTAGAATTCACATTCACAATTTTGGCAGATTAAAAACATTTTAAAATGAGAAGTTTTCATTTTAATATCTCAGTATAAGTCATTATAATTTATAAATGTTATATATTTTCAACAATTGTATATAAGTTAATAATTTATAAGTTAATAGTTTCTAATGTGTATATTTAATATATATATATATATATATATATATATATATATATATATATTAATAGGAATGCATATAAATTGTTAATATATACAGTCTTATTATATGGATCAAGTGAAAATATCCAAAAGATAAGTTTAGGAAAATCTAAAAATATTTGTATCTTCATAAACAGAAAACTCAGATATTATAATTAATAACTAATTTTTAAACTTCAATTCAATGTATCTCTTTAAAGTTAAATTGCCATTTTATATAAATGTTAACATATAAATTAAGGAAATAATTTATAAAAACATCCAATTATAGTTTGTTTCAAACTAAAAATCTGATAATACTTTAATAAATTATCTTACAAATTTTGATATATTGTGAGATATTATCGAAAATATTGTTAATTACTATTTCAAAATCTATTTTAAATTTAAGCCTAACAAAATATATAATACAGGTAGAGTAACATCTAATAATTCAAAATTGCAAAACATAAAAACAAACAATAACATACTTATTGAAATATATTCGTACTAACCGAAGGTATAAATATTTTAGGTCAATATCTAAAGTATATATGTCCTAGTTAGTACCTCTTAAGATATGTACATTACTCATCCGATCAAATATAATCTAGATATTTTGATGTGCAAACAACACAAATTTATAAATATTTATAATTATGATAATATATAATACACGATTAACATTATATATTTAATAAGAAAAATGAGTTATAATTATAATAATTAATGATGCAGGTACAAGTTTTAATTATCATTACAATTTGAAACCATACTAAGATAAGATTCCAAAGAGTAAATAATAAAGCATGAAAGACAGAGTGCTCATGCGTTTAGAGAGTCATGCGAATATCTCCAATATAATATAACTAATGTCTATCTAGATACCTTGGAATCTTCTAGAACGTAAGGCTGGTTAGCTGGCTGGGAAAGTAAATGTGTGAGATTCTGAAATGCATCTGCGATTGGATTGAAGGATGATCTTATAAAAATCTATATATGTTCAGGATAAACTATTCAAATTATTATATGACAATTTGGTGTATATTTTTATAATTTCAATACGTGAGATTTATTTTAAATATTCGAGTAAAAGTAAAATTCTAGTAAAAAGATTCTAGAACATAAGTAAACATATTCCCATTCACTGTTTCAGCACTAACCCTCTACTGGAGCTACACCCCTACACTTATAGCTCCGTGTCTTTATTATAGTAAACATACTCAACTTATCTACTCATCACACTAGGACGTCAATAACTTATCCATGTCTGCACTGTACTCTCTTCCCCATCCTTCCCCCCTCGCGTACTCACTTTGAATTGGTACGATGAACAGTTCAAACTTGGGTTCATTCTCGCCGAGTTCCACAAGTAGCAGTCTGCCGAGGGACGTATAAAAACTGGTGCGGCAACGAAGGTCTGACAAAGCCACTGCGTTCTCATTGGACGTCGTGGCTCCAGGCACAGCGTTATGCAACGACAGGTTCAGGAAGGGAAAGTGTTCGGCCTAGCGAAGTAAAAGAGAAGTCAAGTTGATGTGATCGAGTACAGGGAAGGAATTTAGCGTAAGGCAGAGTAAGGGGTTATATAAGGTTATGTTCTAATGAGGGAGTCAATCTCATTTTATATATAATACAATAATTGAATATAAACTATAATATTTTATTATTTAATTTACCAAAGATTATACTAAATTATAAATTCCTATTAGTAGACTAACAACTATGTTTTCTAATATTCAATCAAGACTGGTTAAAATTAACTAATAAAATCAAAAAGATCACATCGGTGTGAATACACTTTTTAAAAATACATTGCAAATAATTTTAAATGTGGAATATAAATATTATGATTGTTGCAATATAACTTAGGTACGAGAATTGTTTATTATTTTATACTAAAACATAATTTCTTCTATCGAAAATAAATATTAGATTCAGTAAAATATAGAAATTCAACGCATTATAAAAATGTGTCTTTGCGGGACACATTTTTTAAAATCACCGTGTGGTTGTTGAGAATGAATTGTACTTCGTCAAGTCTGACAAGCTTGCGAACGCTACTGTAGCCAACTGACAAATCTCCCAGGAGTTGCAGAGTTTTCTTGATGACACGCTGAGACCGACCCCAGTACTTAAGGTTCGTGATTCTGCAATGGTAACGGGGAGCTGAACAGGGGAGAGAAGTTACCATGGAAATGAGCAAATCACAAAGAAATGTAATTCAGAACTTTACTTTAGATCTGATATATAAGAAATGTAAGATGTAATTTCAGATGTAACTAAATAAGTAATTTAAGATGTAACTAAATAAGTAATTTAAGATGTAACTAAATAAGTAATTTAAGATGTAACTAAATAAGTAATTTAAGATGTAACTAAATAAGTAATTTAAGATGTAACTAAATAAGTAATTTAAGATGTAACTAAATAAGTAATTTAAGATATAACTAAATAAGTAATTTAAGATGTAACTAAATAAGTAATTTAAGATGTAACTAAATAAGTAATTTAAGATGTAACTAAATAAGTAATTTAAGATGTAACTAAATAAGTAATTTAAGATGAAATTTCAGATGTAACTAAATAAGTAATTTAAGATGAAATTTCAGATGTAACTAAATAAGTAATTTAAGATGTAACTAAATAAGTAATTTAAGATGTAACTAAATAAGTAATTTAAGGTTTAATTAAATAAGTAATTTAAGATTTAACTAAATAAGTAATTTAAGATTTAACTAAATAAGTAATTTAAGATATAATTAAATAAGTAATTTAAGATATAACTAAATAAGTAATTTAAGTTGTAACTTCAGATTTAACTAAATAAGTAATTTAAGATTTAACTAAATAAGTAATTTAAGATATAATTAAATAAGTAATTTAAGATATAACTAAATAAGTAATTTAAGATTTAACTAAATAAGTAATTTAAGATATAATTAAATAAGTAATTTAAGATATAACTAAATAAGTAATTTAAGTTGTAACTTCAGATTTAACTAAATAAGTAATTTAAGATTTAACTAAATAAGTAATTTAAGATATAACTAAATATGTAATTTAAGATATAACTAAATAAGTAATTTAAGATATAACTTGAAACGCGACTTTGAAGATAAAAAAGTACAGGAAAGTTTGTATATATTTATACCAATGTATTGAATTTGTATTTTGTGCTAAACATTTTATTGATGAATAGTCTCAATAGCATTGTGTCATCAGTAATTCCCAACACTCGACTCATCTCCGTGTAAACATTCGACGGCTTGGTTACCTGGAGATTTAGCGGTTACGATTCAGTGAAAAGTAACGGGCCGATAATACTAGGTGGCGCTACCTGTTCTCCGATGTAGATGCGTCGAAACGAATCCATGAACGAAATAATGGACAAGTCGATTTTTTCAATTCCGGTTCCGGATATCGCAGCTCCTATCGCAAGTTTTGTGTCAATCAAGTTCATCAGCTGCAGGACTCTGCAAGGGAGGGAAAGGTACTTGTATGGGAGATAGGGAAGGGAGGAGGGTACGAGGGTCGCAAGCAAGAGATGTGAGGAGGGATGGAAGATGATAGGAAGGTGTGGGAGGGTTGATTAATTGGAGGGAAGGAGGACTGGAAGAATGGATGGTATAGGATAAGCATGAGTCGTGATAAGGATGAAAGTAGTATCAGTAGAAGGGGTAAGAGTTATTAAAGTGGGTATAGTGAGGGTATAGTGAGAGTCTAGTAAGGGTCTAAAGAAAGTCGAGTAATGGTGCATAAGAGACTACTAACCTACACACCAGTTGACCATCAAGGCTATCTTGATCGTCTGTGTTGCTATATGAGAGACGTCCGGCAATTACTGCGCCAATGATGTACACCAACCACATTAGACGACCTAAAGGTTAAGGGTCTAGGGTCATGAAAGGGTCAACGAGAATGCGAGGAAAGCAATAACAAAAATAGCTCCAGATGCATTTCTGTTACAATTGAAACAATAATTTACAATCTTCGAAAATTACGTAATACTGCAATCATATTATATAATTCTGCAATTGTATTACATAATTCTGCAATTGATCCAAAGAAAGCATTTTATACATTAGATCATATAATGATCTTCAACTATCTCACAGATAAATCACAATATGATGGGAATAATGAATTGACATCAAAGTATAAAAATATACTTTTACGTGATCCTATTGGTTTGGTTTTAGAGTTTATTTGATTTTTATTGTATGCCTGATTTATTAAACTAATCATTTTTTTGTTCCTATTATTATTCGGGTATTTAGGGAAATCAAATTTAAAACTATTCAAATTATTAGTAAAGAGAACAATGAGCAATTCTAATAATTTGTAAAAAGAATACTCGGAATTTTCTATTTCAAGCAAAATAATCGGAATTGCAAAATAATTTAAATATATACATACGGGGAACATTTTAACTTCTACTCAAAGAGAAATAAAAAATTATAAAACTTAAAAGAATTAAAAGAATTATAAAAATTAAAATGACAATGAAAAATGTATTAATATTAATTATTTTATATCATATTAATTATTTTAATTTAATGTTTGACATAATTAATTAATTACAATAATAATATATAATTTTTTAATACTTTTAATTTTTTTTAATAATTTTATTTTTCTATATTATATTTTTTTCTTATTTTCTTTTCTGTCAATAAACAGTTTAGATAAATATTTTAAAAAAAATTTAAAACAATGTATATATTATTTTTAAATTATATTAAATTTACAACTATATTGATTTTATATTGATTTAATTAATATTTATTTAATATTTAATTATAATTACAAATTAAAATAAAATATATTTTCTAACATTTTATATATTATTGTTTATATTATTTTCATATTGTAAATTTTGTTAACAATTAACTACATTTTTTTATATATTTTATTTACACAATGACTGAGATATTTATATTTTAGTTGTCATACGATCTTCTAATAGTCTTGACAATTTGACAATTGTTTAAGGGGATTGTGGCCATGCAAAAATAAAATTATTAAGATATTTTTATATTATATTTTGTAATTATTTGTTTTATATCATCTGTTAAAATTTCAAATTAGAAAACATAATAAAAACGCCTAAAAAAGTGTTTTATAAAAGCTTATTATTTGTCAATCTCAAGAAACTTATCAGATTTTTCATTATAAAAAATAAAAATATGTAATATATATTTAAATAATAGTAATAGTATTTATTTACCAAATTTAATCTGGTTTTTTTTTAAATTAAAGAATGGGATTTCGTTTCCATTAACAACTACAAATGTCAATATTTAGATTATCAATAGTTTTGTTTAACTACTTCTTACATAATGATATACTTTATATTCTTTTTTATTTGAATCAAATCCAATAATTATTCATAGACTAGTAGTATTTTGAATTTGATTGTTTTTTAATAAAAGCCTATTCTTTAACATAGGATTTTTCAAGGTGTCAGATCCCTAAGGGAATAAGGAGAATAATTTGTAGACTTTTGGGGAAATGATGCTTGCATCTTTACGCTTGACACAAGTGAGTCCCTACATCATTGATTTTGGCGAAAACACAATTTAAAAGTCGAGGTGCTTATTATATGTTTCATGTCTGGTAGCATTTTCATTTTTTTTAAATTTCTATTAAATATCATTTAAAAATTATAATATATGAATTTTAATTTTTATGAACATTTGAGAAAATCTCGATAAGATTAACTTTTTCATAATCCCTGATAATCCTAGATTCTGACTTAAAAAAAATATATGTATATAAATATATAATTATATAAATAATATATATATATAAATATATATATACATATATATATAAATATATATATACATATATATATAAATATATAAAAATATATAATTATATAAATAACATATATATATAAATATATATAAATATATATAAATATATATAAATATATATATATATATATATATAAATTATTATTATCAGACAAAATTAAAAGCTTCAAAGGTTTATAAAAATAATATTTTAAAATTCTTCGTTATATTAGTATACATACTAAAAAGGTATATATTAGTATAGGTACATGTGTAGTATACAAGGTACATCGTATAATATACCGTAAACAGGGGATTTATAAATGAGAGCGGTATAAACAAGACAATACCTTCTTGACAGGCAATTTCTTGTACAGCTTGATTGTCGTGAGCGTGTCCATAAGCGACGGCTGATTGATCGAAAAGTTGTACGAGAAGTTCGCAGGTTTTGTCGTACTGGCAACGGCCGATTATCGAAATCTGTGCGAATTTTAAAGGTGAAAATATTATTACAGAGTATAATATAATTTTTCATAAAAGATTATGAAAAATTGCATAAGGCTATAGATATTATAGGCAATAACGTGTTTAAAGAAAATAAATGTCATATCAAGACTGTAATAAAAGATATAAATAGTAAATAAATTGTTAAATACATCAACACAATTAAGATTAATATACTGAGGTTTGCAACAATGGAGCAGAGTCAAATTTATATAATATAGTTTTTAGGAATAGAGTATGATTCATACAGTGGAGTTTAAACCTGGTCCAATTGATTCAGAATAAGGCCAACATCTTCAAAAGGATCCTCGAGACCATCCCTAAAGAATTGAGTTTTTATTACAAATCAAATATTTGTATAAAAATGTATAATTTAGCATTGAGTTTATATTTTATTGAATTTATATTCTACTAAATTTTGCAATTATAAGATTTAATATATTATAAAATCATTGAAAAGTATTTTTATCTAACATTTTAGATACAAATATGCATAAAAAGAGTTAACATATTATTCTTTATTCAGTTTTATTTTTATGATCATCATTTTTTAATTTATATAATGAATTTATATAATTAATTTACATAATTGATATAATGAAAATAATTTAATTCATAATTATAATTTTATGTGAAATTATGTTAAAAGTTAATAAATTTTTCTGAAAATACTAATTTATAATATTGGCAATAGAGATCATTATTATAATTAACTGTTTTATTTTTTAAACCGATTCTATATTAATTAATATTCAAATATTATTCTGATTAATCAGAATATTAATTAATTTTATAATAAATATATGAAATAAAATATTAATAATTTTTCATATAGAAGTTTTTAGTACAATGTTATTTTGCTATTTAATATTTTAACTAATAATATTAATAACTACTCGTTAATACAGAAGTTTTGACACAAAGATGTACAGATTGGGAATTAAGAGAACTGAATGTGAAATAGAAAATCAAATAATGATAAAGATATAGGAAGATGTGGGGATAGAGAAGAGAAGAAAAAATAGAGGAATGAGAGAAATAGATAATGGTGGTAGAAAGGGAAGAAAGATGAAGAGATAGAGAGATGTGTGTTAGTGAGTAATAATGGGAAGAAGGGGTAGAGGGAATAAAGGGTGTTGAGCATGTAGAGATGGGAAGATGTGTATGGGAAGTAGTGTATGAGGGAGGGAAGGGACAAGGGCAGTAGGGAGTAAGGGTAAAATTGAAATAGAGTGTGTAGGAGATATGAGGTGGAGATTGGAGGTAGAGATAGGAGGTAGAGATAGGAGATAGAGCTAGGAAGTAGAGATAGGAGGTAGAGATAGGAGGTAGATATAGGAGGTAGATATAGGAGGTAGAGATAGGAAGTAGAGATAGGAGGTAGAGATAGGAGGTAGAGATAGGAGGTAGAGATAGGAGGTAGAGATAGGAGGTAGATATAGGAAGTAGAGATAGGAGGTAGAGATAGGAGGTAGAGATAGGAGGTAGAGATAGGAGGTAGAGATAGGAGGTAGAGATAGGAGGTAGAGATAGGAAGTAGAGATAGGAGGTAGAGATAGGAGGTAGAGATAGGAGGTAGAGATAAGAGGTAGAGATAGGAGGTAGAGATAGGAGGTAGAGATAGGAGGTAGAGATAGGAGGTAGAGATAGGAGGTAGAGATAGGAGGTAGAGATAGGAGGTAGAGATAGGAGGTAGAGATAGGAGGTAGAGATAGGAGGTAGAGATAGGAGGTAGAGATAGGAGGTAGAGATAGGAGGTAGAGATAGGAGGTAGAGATAGGAGGTAGAGATAGGAAGTAGAGATAGGAGGTAGAGATAGGAGGTAGAGATAGGAAGTAGAGATAGGAGGTAGAGATAGGAGGTAGAGATAGGAGGTAGAGATAGGAGGTAGAGATAGGAGGTAGAGATAGGAGGTAGAGAAAGGAAGTAGAGATATGAAGTAGAGATAGGAGGTAGAGATAGGAGGTAGAGATAGGAGGTAGAGATAGGAGATAGAGATAGGAAGTAGAGATAGGAGGTAGAGATAGGAGGTAGAGATAGGAGGTAGAGATAGGATGTAGAGATATGAAGTAGAGATATGAAGTAGAGATAGGAGGTAGAGATAGGAGGTAGAGATAGGAGGTAGAGATAGGAGATAGAGATAGGAAGTAGAGATAGGAGCTAGAGATAGGAGGTAGATATAGGAGGTAGAGATAGGAAGTAGAGATAGGAGGTAGAGATAGGAGGTAGAGATAGGAGGTAGAGATAGGAGGTAGAGATAGGAGGTAGATATAGGAAGTAGAGATAGGAGGTAGAGATAGGAGGTAGAGATAGGAGGTAGAGATAGGAGGTAGAGATAGGAGGTAGAGATAGGAGGTAGAGATAGGAGGTAGAGATAGGAGGTAGAGATAGGAAGTAGAGATAGGAGGTAGAGATAGGAGGTAGAGATAGGAGGTAGAGATAAGAGGTAGAGATAGGAGGTAGAGATAGGAGGTAGAGATAGGAGGTAGAGATAGGAAGTAGAGATAGGAGGTAGAGATATGAGGTAGAGATAGGAGGTAGAGATAGGAATTAGAGATAGGAGGTAGAGATAGGAGGTAGAGATAGGAGGTAGAGATAGGAAGTAGAGATAGGAGGTAGAGATAGGAGGTAGAGATAGGAGGTAGAGATAGGAGGTAGAGATAGGAGGTAGAGATAGGAGGTAGAGATAGGAGGTAGAGAAAGGAAGTAGAGATAAGAGGTAGATATAGGAGGTAGAGATAGGAGGTAGAGATAGGAGGTAGAGAAAGGAAGTAGAGATAAGAGGTAGAGATAGGAAGTAGAGATAGGAGGTAGAGATAGGAGGTAGAGATAGGAGGTAGAGATAGGAAGTAGAGATAGGAGGTAGAGATAGGAGGTAGAGATAGGAGGTAGAGATAGGAGGTAGAGATAGGAGGTAGAGATAGGAGGTAGAGATAGGAGGTAGAGAAAGGAAGTAGAGATAAGAGGTAGATATAGGAGGTAGAGATAGGAGGTAGAGATAGGAGGTAGAGATAGGAGGTAGAGATAGGAGGTAGAGATAGGAAGTAGAGATAGGAGGTAGAGATAGGAGGTAGAGATAGGAGGTAGAGATAGGAGGTAGAGATAGGAGGTAGAGATAGGAGGTAGAGATAGGAGGTAGAGATAGGAAGTAGAGATAGGAGGTAGAGATAGGAGGTAGAGATAGGAGGTAGAGATAGGAGGTAGAGATAGGAGGTAGAGATAGGAGGTAGAGATAGGAGGTAGAGATAGGAGGTAGAGAAAGGAAGTAGAGATAAGAGGTAGATATAGGAGGTAGAGATAGGAGGTAGAGATAGGAGGTAGAGATAGGAGGTAGAGATAGTAGGTAGAGATAGGAGGTAGAGATAGGAGGTAGAGATAGGAGGTAGAGATAGGAGGTAGAGATAGGAGGTAGAGATAGGAAGTAGAGATAGGAGGTAGAGATAGGAGGTAGAGATAGGAGGTAGAGATAGGAGGTAGAGATAGGAGGTAGAGAAAGGAGGTAGAGATAGGAAGTAGAGATAGGAGGTAGAGATAGGAGGTAGAGATAGGAGGTAGAGATAGGAGGTAGAGATAGGAGGTAGAGATAGGAGGTAGAGATAGGAGGTAGAGATAGGAGGTAGAGATAGGAAGTAGAGATAGGAGGTAGAGATAGGAGGTAGAGATAGGAGGTAGAGATAGGAGGTAGAGATAGGAGGTAGAGATAGGAGGTAGATATAGGAGGTAGAGATAGTAGGTAGAGATAGGAGGTAGAGATAGGAGGTAGAGATAGGAGGTAGAGATAGGAGGTAGAGATAGGAAGTAGAGATAGGAGGTAGAGATAGGAGGTAGAGATAAGAGGTAGAGATAGGAGGTAGAGATAGGAGGTAGAGATAGTAGGTAGAGATAGGAGGTAGAGATAGGAGGTAGAGATAGGAGGTAGAGATAGGAAGTAGAGATAGGAGATAGAGATAGGAGGTAGAGATAGGATGTAGAGATAGGAGGTAGAGATAGGAGGTAGAGATAGGATGTAGAGATAGGAGGTAGAGATAGGAGGTAGAGATAGGAGGTAGAGATAGGAGGTAGAGATAGGAGGTAGAGATAGGAGGTAGAGATAGGAGGTAGAGATAGGAGGTAGAGATAGGAAGTAGAGATAGGAGATAGAGATAGGAGGTAGAGATAGGATGTAGAGATAGGAGGTAGAGATAGGAGGTAGAGATAGGAGGTAGAGATAGGAGGTAGAGATAGGAGGTAGAGATAGGAGGTAGAGATAGGAGGTAGAGATAGGAGGTAGAGATAGGAGGTAGAGATAGGAGGTAGAGATAGGAGGTAGAGATAGGAGGTAGAGATAAGAGGTAGATATAGGAGGTAGAGAAATATAGAGATAAAGGAACCTGATAATCACAGTAATGCTATCAACACGACTGACAATGTAGGCCTTCATCACCAGGGGAGCGTAGATATTCAAGTAGTGGGGCTCGCTGCATTTGATGTAGGGCACCGAAGAAATCAGACGATGCCAAAGACTCAGTAGATAATGTACACTGTTGGGGGCAAACTGCCACATCTGACAGGGTGGGTGGGTGTGAGTGGGGGTGTGAGTGGGGGTGTGAGTGAGGGGTGTGAGTGAGGGGTGTGAGTAGGGGAGTGAGTGAGGAAGTGAGTGGAGGTGTGAGTGGGAGTGTGAATGTCATATTCAATGGGTCTGATTGACATTACTTGGTATAGGTTCGAATTGTAGAGCTTAGTTCTGGGATATATATTACTAGGTAACTTTAATATAGGTAACTTTAATATGTTAATAAATATATCATTCAATAATAATAAAATATTTTGTATCTCTAACTAAGTAAGTACTGTTAATGTAACTAAGTAAGTACTGTTAATGTAACTAAGTAAGTACTGTTAATTTAACTAAGTAAGTACTGTTAATGTAACTAAGCAAGTACTGTTAATGTAACTAAGTAAGTACTGTTAATATAACTAAGTAAGTACTGTTAATGTAACTAAGTAAGTACTGTTAATTTAACTAAGTAAGTACTGTTAATATAACTAAGTAAGTACTGTTAATATAACTAAGTAAGTACTGTTAATTTAACTAAGTAAGTACTGTTAATATAACTAAGTAAGTACTGTTAATGTAACTAAGTAAGTACTGTTAATATAACTAAGTAAGTACTGTTAATGTAACTAAGCAAGTACTGTTAATGTATCAAGTACTAACATTAAGGCTGTTGATGGTGAATGAGGCTATCTGTTTGATGACGTCCTTGTAATCGGTGACCTTGACGAGTTCACATAATTGGTAGTTTGTTTTCAGTCGTGCCAACAGCCGGCAGAACTCATGGTAATTACCAGCGTCCGAGAGACCCTGGTCAAGCGGGGTTACGGAGTTGGCGAGCGAAGGTCAAAAGAAATACGAACCAGTGAAGTGTCGTTTAGAGGACAGATAATTCTACTTAGGAACCGGTATCTAAATAATACCGGAATCACTCGGATCATTGTATTGTAATGGGTACTAGTTATCAAGCGTTGTGAGGTTAGTTATCAGTGAAGAAATGTCAGAGGTCAAAGGTTTAAAAAGAGATAAGGGATACTAGGATTAGTATCAAAAATATTATTAATGCTCAGGTTTCAAGGTTATAGATTTATTTATTGCAATAGTAGATACGCAGGGTTTATATAATAAATTTGGATTCTAGGTCAGAGTATGAAGTTACAGAGGTTGAGAGGTCGTATGTATGTCTAGATAAGCCCCGGAAAGGGGCCGACGTACCGAAGGGTTGTCGAGAATGCTCTTGATGCCCAGCACGAGTTTATTGAGGAAGTCGACTCTTTCCTTGTTGCATAGCAACGACCGGCGGATGGATGCAATGTTCACCAGGCAAGACAATGCCTGTGATTGGGGGGGGGGGGGGGAGAGGGTAAGGAATGGTGTCAGCGGGGTAGGGGTGGGATGTATAAAAAGAGGTTACAGGATAAGAGGAAGATTACAATTTTCGGCTTTATAATCAAAGTAAAAATTTGCCAACAATTTAGGCATTTACAAATATTGTTTCCTTTTAACAGATTACTATTTAGGATAATTTGTTTGTTAAATAAGTCAAATAAACAATGGGTATGACAATATCCAGGTGGATTATATGTATCGAGGATGTTCGATAGAGGGTTAAATGTGGGCATAGTGTGTTAGAGGTAAATAAGTGGAAGACACAAGAAAGAGACGCAGACAAACCATCGACGACAGAGAGCAGGGCAATACATGATACAGATCAAACATCAATTTCATACACGAACCATTGATAAATACTGAAGAGGTAGTGAAGCAGAAATTAGTCGAGGGTTTGGTCAATGAAGTGGTGGTGAGAGGAGAGATGAGTGGGGAGATTAGTGGAGATATTAGTGGATAGATTGGTAGAGATATTAGTGTAGGGGTTGGTCGAGAGATTGGTGGGGAGATTTGTGGTGATATTAGTGGAGAGATTGGTAGAGATATTAGTGTAGGGGTTGGTCGAGAGATTGGTGGGGAGATTTGTGGAGAAGAGGTTGAAAGATTGCCGGGAGAGGTGAAAGGAAAGAAAGTCTCGGAGAAGTAAGAAGAGAGAAAGAAAACCTGAACGCCAAATTGTTGGAATTTGAATAGTAGCCATGTCGTCTGCTGATTCTTCACTACTCGTGCCCATAAAATCAAAATTCAAACAGTTGTGAGCGAGCTGAAGACACTGAGATACCATGTTGTGCTGTATGCCGAAATAACCAGAACAGCGAATAATTAGTGCCTTATAATTTGAATCGTTTAAATAGGAATTCTTTCATAAATTAAAAGTAAAATTATGGATGCATTTTTTTTTACTTATAATCCCTTAAGCGGATTCTTACCGAGATTCAACAGGTAGAATTATTTATTTATTATTTTGTGCTTTTTGGTTAGAACCCATAACATTGATTGATATACAATTGTATTGATAAACTATTTAGAACATTGTCTACATTTTTGAGCATTCTACCTACAATAATCGCAAAGATAATCAACTATGGTAAAAAGCGCAAAGATCGTTAAAAGCATTATGGGTAATTCGTTATGTTTATATTTAAATATAAATTATATAAATTATATTTAAATATTGTTTATATGTTACCAATTTCATTAATAAAAGGTTAATTGATGAAAATAAATGATATCCCACAATCAAACGTGAGTATAAAATTGTTTGCTGGACACTTATGATCCAAATAATAAGAACTTGTTGATTAAACAAGTGCCTGGTCACAAATAAGTATTTTTATATTAATTATTAAATATTTTAAAATAATATCTATTATTATTTGTCACAAAACCATTAAACATGTTGAATGCAACTTTATGATTTTTCACGTGTATGGTTAACCATTTGATATACAATACTTACATTTAGGTTTAATATATTTATTAACATATTTCTTTAAATAATAGCGTAATAATTGTGTATGTAGATTTGGCATTAGAAATATATTATAATTTAAATTCAAATAAATAAGTTCAAAGTTCATAACATTAAGGTAATTAAGATCATTTTAGCGGTGAAAAGTGTATCGCTGCATTTGTTCTAAAATGTTTTAAATTGTGATATCGTTGAAATGGGAGTGTCCGATAAAATATCAGTCATCGATAAACAATTCTACCAGTAAAATCTTGATGGGAACCCTGTTTTACTCAACAACTATTTCTATGAGACCATTTTTTAACATTTATAATTCTTTAATCTATAGTTTTTTCTATCAGACACTCTTTCAATATTTCAATATATTCAATATTTCAATATGAAATTCAAAGAATAAAAGTGAATTGTATTTTGTTATCCTATTACATTTAAGAATCTCCATTTTAAATTCCTAGAATTGATGATATTGTCTACGAGTTTCAGATATCCTCTAAATTATGCCCTACCCATCTGATCATCAAATGTGTCCCCTTCCCTGACAACTATGACCTCTGACCTGTTCCTGCTCGGTGAAGTTGATGGTGGTGGCATTGGTGAGCGCCTTCTCAAGCAGTTCATTTGCAAGTTTAAACATCGGCAACAAAACTAGGTCTCGGAATGAACTCGCAGTCTTGCGTTGCTTCGAAAGTGGTCGGTTCGTATCAGTCTGGTAACATAAGTTTTGATGTAGGATCTTATCAACAAAGACAAAATTTCTTTTTTAATTTTTATTATTCAAATATTAAAATTGTATTACTTTCGTTTGAATGATATAAAAAAATTTTGAATACAAATAATTATAAGTAATGCAATTATTATAAAATACGCAATATAAATATTATCATGTATATTAATTTTCGTAATAATATGGGATTATATTATAATAATTAGTTTACAAATATAATTGTTTTTAAATTGATTTCAAAAATATAATAAAGATAGAGTAGATATTTATATAATAGGTCTCGCCACTGTACATGAGTTTTAGCCAATGAAATGTAAGCATTTTATAATTCTTTTATAATTCACACTTTAGATGCTGATATCTCAAAATATGAAATTTTCATAATAGATATATAATATATAGCTAATAATATATAGGTACATTTAGTAAGTTAAATATATAGTAAAGACCTGATTATATTATAATAGCTCGTAAAATAAATATATTTTATTATTTTTCAGTCATAATTTCTAATATATTTTGTAAACACCACAAATATTTCGACGTCCATTAAAAGAAAATATTTATTTTACAATTTTTTATTAACCACATAATTTTAAATTAAAATATATACATAGGATAGATATATATACAATTCTTAAAAAATAGCAATATTTCATATTGACATTAAATAAATAAATAACATCTAATGTATGCTTAATAGTTATAGTAAGCATACATTATACATACTTAATAAGTATACCAAATTAACTACTTGATTTATCTATTATTTGTGAAAAATATTGATATCTTTAAAAAAAATTATATATTTATCCTTCTGATAATATATAACAATATATAATGAAAGTATTGTAGGATACTAACCACAATTGTATTCATTTCATCGACAATCTGCGATAAAAGTTGTACCGCTACCAACGAGTGATGACTGTTTCCTGTCTAAAGATGGCAGAGATGTAAAGAAAATATCATATTATATGGACATACACATACCCCACTACACACACAAACATATCACTACATACACACATCTCACTACATACACACATCTCACTACATACACACACCTTACACATACACATACCTCACTATACACACATCTCACTACATACACACACCTTACATACACACACCCCACTACACACACACATCATACACATACACATACCCCACTAGATATACACACACACACACACACATATTGAATTGATATTGAATTGCACTCTAACATAGACTCAACAGATCAACTACAGAACTGTCTTACTGACTTACATAACTGGCTGACGACAAATGACCTACTAATGAACTCTATAAAAACAGAACTCAATATATCCACTGCTAAAATAAAAACAGAACCCGCATTCCAAAAGATTTTCATAAATGACATACCGATAAAATCATCTGATTCGACAACAAATATCTTGGAGTCAAATTTGACAACAAATTAAACTTAGACAAACACATTCTTTCACTGAAACAGACACCTACTTACCATTTATACAACTTATATAAACTCTGACCTTACATAAATAAAAATAATGCCATTTTACTTACACATTCGCTAATATTATCTCGACTAAACTATTGCAATACTTTACTCACTGGACAGACTAAGACTACACTTAAAAGACTTGAAGCAATTATTAACAGAAGTTTCCGACTAATTTACCAACTGGATGACAACTGCTAACTCCATCGACTATAAACTACTAACCATATTAAAGAAACCTGGCTTATGACCAACCACACAACTTAAGACAAGTACTAAATATGAAGACACATTGCAGAAAACTACGATCTTCTCACCTCATAACCCACTCACTACCTCCTATGCTATTTAATTCGGTTGGTAACAAAAGTTTTCTTCACCTGGCTCCAAACAAATGGAACCACCTTCCCAAAAAACTGTGTTCCACCATCCTCAATACGTATAACAACATCCATATAAGCGCAGGCTAAATAGCTTCCTGTTTAGGTGAGAATAATCACCTTCCCTATCTTTATTATCACTCTTACACTTACACTGAGTCAAACCACATTGCTTTTATTTTTATTTTACTATCGTTCATTTTTATTCGTTAACACATTGTAGATCATGTATCAAAATGTTAAATTCTTTGTGTATAATAAATTATTCACACACACACACACACACACATACACACACATACAAACCCTACACACTCACACACCTTACATACTCACACACATACGCCAACAACAAAAAGATCAGAACCTTAATGAAAACATTAGCTTGAGAGATGATGTCCCTGAATACAAACTCCTTATCCACTGAATCAAACCATCCTTGTTTAGTGATCCTACTTACCAGCTATTGGTTCATTAGCGTTAATTAGTGGAGGAGTGGGAGTGGGAGAGGGCGAGGAGAGGAGAGGGAGTGGTAGGGAGTAGGAGTGGGAGTGGGAGAGTAAGTGGTAGGGAGTAGGAGTGGGAGTGGGAGAGGAGAGGAGAGGGAGTGGTAGGGAGTAGGAGTGGGAGAGGGAGTGGGAGAGGGCGAGGAGAGGGAGTGGTAGGGAGTAGGAGAGGGAGAGGGAGTGGGAGTGGGAGAGGGAGTGGGAGAGTAAGTGGTAGGGAGTAGGAGTGGGAGTGGGAGAGGAAGAGGAGAGGGAGTGGTAGGGAGTAGGAGTGGGAGAGGGAGTGGGAGAGGGCTAGGAGAGGGAGTGGTAGGGAGTAGGAGTGGAAGAGGGCGAGGAGAGGGAGTGGTAGGGAGTAGGAGTGGGAGAGGGCGAGGAGCGGGAGTGGTAGGGAGTAGGAGTGGGAGTGGGAGAGGGAGTGGTAGGAAGTAGGAGAGGACGAGAAGAGGGAGTAGTAGGGAGTAGGAGTGGGAGAGGGCGAGGAGAGGGAGTAGGAGTGGGAGAGGGAGTGAGAGAGGGCGAGGAGAGAGAATAGGAGTGGGAGAGGGAGTGGGAGAGGGCGAGGAGAGGGAGTGGTAGGGAGTAGGAGTGGGAGTGGGAGTGGGAGAGGGAGTGGGAGTGGAAAGAGAGGAGAGGGAGGAAAGAAAGGAAAGAGAGGAAAGAGAGGAAAGAGAGGAAAGAGAGGAAAGAGAGGAAAGAGAGGACAGGGTTTCAGTAACCTGGAACAATGCTTTAGTGACAAATTGCTGTAATTTAGTATTTTGTGCCAGGTAATTCAGAATGTAGGTCCCTGTATGGAGAGATGTAAAGGTAATTAATCATTAATTTAATTTAATAATAAATGTATCACAATGGAAGGTAACAGTTCATTATGCCAGCGTAATTAAGTTTTAATTAAGAATGTTCGGTCTGCGGAATAATTAAAAACGGAGTAATTTCATGTCTTTCTCCGCTGGAATCAAAATCTCGCTACAGTATCAGTAGTTAATCAGCAGGAAGATGAGTTACAATATAAGTCATGTAGGGGGCTCTATAGTGACCATTCACCAAAAGACAATAATTGACTGCAACAATAGCTAAGTCGAGCTGTTGTAACGCAAACACATACTGGGTGGGTGTAGGAAATACGGGAGAACTAGCTCTGGTCAGTGAAAAACTAACAATGCCCTATCTCTGGTATCTATAACTACGCATATTAAATACAATGGAATGCATTCCTCGGACGGAACACAAGTTACCATAAGAAATTAATATTGAAATGTAGATTAGAAAGGTCGGAATTCACTGGGAAAATATCAAATGAAACGGAAAAGATATGTATGTAAATCTTTTAGAAATACCAAATATTGTCGCTTCAATATTAGGAAATTTATACACGAAGCAAGAGAGAAAATATTGTGAATATTGAATAAATTATAATCTAATCACAAATTCAAGTTAGATAATAGATTAATGAAGAATATAGTAAAAACGATATTGACTACTATTATGCAATAGATGAGAGTGTTTCCTACCAGTGAAGTAATAGATCGACCAGCTTTAAAGTACTAACTAATCTCCATACGCTGCTGGATATCAATGTGTGAAGCTTTAGTGACCAATCGGGTCAATGTGCTAGCTGCGAACAACTGGGAGTAGCCATGCTAAGGTCATGAGAGTCGGTGCAGTTAGGGTAAGGTGTTAGTAATGAGAGCTAGTTAGGTCGAAGGGTGGGGAATGTTAGTGTAAGGTGCTGGGGGGTTAAAGCTAGGTAGGGGGAGTTAAAGTAAGGTAGGGGTAGTTAAAGTAAGGTAGGGGGAGTTAAAGTAAGGTAAGGGGAAGTTAAAGTAAGGTAGGGGGAGTTAAAGTAAGGTAGGGGGAGTTAAAGCTAGGTAGGGGGAGTTAAAGTAAGGTAGGGGAAGTTAAATAAGGTAGGGGGAGTTAAAGTAAGGTAGGGGGAGTTAAAGTAAGGTAGGGGGAGTTAAATAAGGTAGGGGGAGATAAAGTAAGGTAGGAGGAGTTAATAGGGGGTAGGGGGAGTTAAATAAGGTAGAGGGAGTTAAAGTAAGGTAGGGGGAGTTAATAGGGTGTAGGGGGAGTTAAAGTAAGGTTTGTTGAAAATTAGAGTAGTATGTACGTGAGTAGTTTAGATAGGATGTGAATGAATTAGAATAAGAATTGGAATTATGAGATGGAGTCACAATAGTATTCACTACGGGCTAGCGTACAGTATTCACTATGGGCTAGCGTACAGTAATCACTACGGGCTAGCGTACAGTATTCACTACGGGCTAGCGTACAGTATTCACTATGGGCTAGCATACAATAATCACTATGGGCTAGCGTACAGTATTCACTACGGGCTAGCGTACAGTATTCACTATGGGCTAGCATACAATAATCACTATGGGCTAGCGTACAGTAATCACTACGGGCTAGCGTACAGTATTCACTATGGGCTAGCATACAGTATTCACTATGGGCTAGCATACAGTAATCACTATGGGCTAGCGTACAGTAATCACTACGGGCTAGCGTACAGTATTCACTATGGGCTAGCGTACAGTAATCACTATGGGCTAGCGTACAGTAGTAACTATGGGCTAGCGTACAGTAGTAACTAAGTACTCACTACAGGCTATCGTACAGTACTCAATACGGGCTAGCGTACAGTATTCACTACGGGCTAGCGTACAGTAGTAACTAAGTACTCACTACGGGCTAGCGTACTGTGCTCACCCCAGGCTAGCGTACAGTATTCACCACGGGCTAGCGTACAGTATTCACTATGGGCCAACATACAGTAATCACTATGGGCTAGCGTACAGTATTCACTATGGGCTAGCGTACAGTAGTAACTAAATACTCACTACAGGCTATCGTACAGTACTCAATACGGGCTAGCGTACAGTATTCACTACGGGCTAGCGTACAGTAGTAACTAAGTACTCACTACAGGCTATCGTACATTACTCAATACGGGCTAGCGTACAGTATTCACTACGGGCTAGCGTACAGTAGTAACTAAGTACTCACTACGGGCTAGCGTACTGTGCTTACCACAGGCTAGCGTACAGTATTCACTACGGGCTAGCATAAAGTAGTAACTAAGTATTCACTACGGGCTAGCGTACAGTAGTAACTAAGTACTCACTACAGGCTATCGTACAGAGCTCACCACGGGCTAGCGTACAGTATTCACTACGGGCTAGCGTACAGTAGTAACTAAGTACTCACTACAGGCTATCGTACAGTACTCAATACGGGCTAGCGTACAGTATTCACTACGGGCTAGCATACAGTAGTAACTAAGTACTCACTACGGGCTAGCGTACTGTGCTCACCACAGGCTAGCGTACAGTATTCACTACGGGCTAGCGTACAGTAGTAACTAAGTATTCACTACGGGCTAGCGTACAGTAGTAACTAAGTACTCACTACAGGCTATCGTACAGAGCTCACCACGGGCTAGCGTACAGTATTCACTACGGGCTAGCGTACAGTAGTAACTAAGTACTCACTACAGGCTATCGTACAGTAGTAACTAAATACTCAGTACAGACTATCGTACAGAGCTCACCACGGGCTAGCGTACAGTATTGACTACGGGCTAGCGTACAGTAGTAACTAAGTACTCACTACGGGCTAGCGTACAGTATTCACTACGGGCTAGCGTACAGTAGTAACTAAGTACTCACTACGGGCTAGCGTACAGTAGTAACTAAATACTCAGCACAGACTATCGTACAGTACTCACCACGGGCTAGCGTACAGTATTCACTACGTGCTAGCGTACGTTACAAACCGCAGACCGGTCGAGAAGTTGTTTGCAGCGAATTAAAGAGTTCGGTTGGCTGTAGAAATTCACAAGAGCCTTCTCGGCTTGGTCACGAATCGCAGTATTTGAAGTTTCATACATCTCTTTGCAAAGTAACTCTATCTGCACTAGTTCCTGGGGTGTGGGGTGTGGAGTGGGGTGAGGGTGTGGGTGTGGAGTGGGGTGTGGAGTGGGGTGGGGTATGGAGTGGGGTGGAGCGAGGGGTGTGGGTGTGGATTGAGGTGAGGGGTGTGGGATGTGGAGTGTGGTGAGGGTGTGGAGTGGGATGTGGAGTGTGGTGAGGGTGTGGAGTGGGATATGGAGTGTGGTGAGGGTGTGGAGTGTGGTCTACTGTGGTCTTGGTCGTATGGCGTGGTTTAGGTATGAATAACGTTAGGAATGTATAAACTATGAGTGGGTAGTAGGGAATGGGTGTCTAATGAGTTGATGCGAAGGTTCATGTAGGCTGAAGAATTGTAAAGTAGGTGTTGGTGTGGGGGTGGTAGGTGAGCATAGGATTGAGGGAAGTGCGGAATGATGGCTAATTGGAATGAATTGGGTAAAGGGGTGAGATGGGGAAGGTAAAAGAGATTCTAAATGAATGGGGTAAAGGGTGAATAGAGTTAAGGTGTAAGGTGGAATGAGTGAGGTGGGAGTAGAGCTTTTATTTGCAAAATACATATATATGAATATCTACATTGTAGTAAATATATTATTTATGTTACTAGTATTGATTTACAAAATAGTTAACACATTAAATTGGTGATTGCTACTTGTAAACACGCCCCTTACCAGACTACAACTACTTACTTTAGACGCCGAATATATATTCCACCCAATCCATAGCTAACCATAAAATATACTACAGATGGATAAAGTATCAAGGGAAGTATATGTGTAAATTTTTCTAAACAATATAATTTTATTTAAATATCGGCTGAAATACGAAGCACCTCAAATACAATTTAATGTTCAAATATATATAATTTTAGTTTAAAGTTATTAAATTATAATAATGCTCGGGTTTAAAATTTAAACATTACTATAATTATATATAATATTTACTTAATTATTATGATTGATATTTTCTATTAATTCGGTATAAAATAAGTATACATAAGTAATTTATTTCAAATATTATTCCTTTGCTAATATTTAGTTTTTAATCTTTAAAATATATTATGTTATTCAATATTAACAAGTGAAATAAAAACATATACAATTATTCCATTAGTATAATCATTTATTTTTAATTATCTATTGAAGTTTATACATGTTTCTATGAATATACTGATTGCATATTTGACACAATTTAAACCTGTACTTCAGACATTTTTTGTTTATTTTTTTTTAAATTGAGTCACGTGATTACAAATATCCAATACACATTTATCAGAATACTGATATGAACATATGTATAGACATCCGATATTTAAAAAGATCAAAAGAAAACAAATATCTATGAACTAAAAATTACTTTTATAATCTTTGAAATTATAAAATTCAAATTTATTCTTATTATTTGAAATTCTATTTCATTAATTTCTTATGGTCAGTTTAAATAATGTTTGGACAAATCGTAATTGGTCCACCTGGATCAGGAAAAACAACATATTGTAAAGCGATTCAAGAATTTTTAAAAGGTATTCAATATATTTTTTAAATAATTTTAAAATATATTTTAAAATTTTAAATATTTATTAAATTATTAACAATGATATTCCGAAGTAATTATATTATTAGCCGTATTTTGCTTCTATCATCTATTTAATATATCACAACAATAAAGTTTACATTTAATTAAACTAATATAAGACGTATTTCATAACATGTACATGCATTAGTAACATGACTATTGGAGAATACATGGTCACTGACCATTGGTCAGCTCCAATATATAGTTTTTTAGTAGTGATGACTGCATAAAATATAGGTCTAGTAAATATACCGCAGTTAGCTTATTCTGACTTAGTCTAGGACGGTGAAAATATATGCTTGTGTAACTTTTTAATATCAAAATTCACTATCCTAATAAATTAACTAATAGTATGCATGTATATATATCTACATATTTTTTTTTATTATGCATAAATAGTAAATAAAATACAAGATAGTGTTATAATAGATAGAATATTATTATATTGATACATATTATAAAATATGCCATTTATTGCTCCTCTTATTATGCACAAACTATATAATTACTATAAATACTATCGCTATGTTTCACTGATACATTTACATTGAATGTATTAATAACAAAAATTAAATGTTTGCATTGAATACATATGATGTCGAAATGAACATACATGTTATAATAATTAACTAAATAAATATGATAAACATTAAAACGAATACAAAATTTAAACATAGAATTATATTCATTAATTCATTTACTTGCGAATTATGTTTATCTCTTAATTTGATTAATTAGTAGTAGTGCCACCTTAGAAATAATTAATATTATTTACACATTACTAACTTTAGCTAGATAAGTAATGTTGTATTTTTCCAGTGGACAATCTTTTTTATTGAAATATTTAATAAATATAATATTTTAAAAATAATATAAAATTATTCCTATTACAATTATTCCTATTACTTAATTGATTAAAATTATTTTTTGTTTTGTTTCCAATAACTCAGCTATCGGACGTAAAGTTAAAATAGTAAATCTCGATCCCGCGAACGATCCCGGTTCAAACTATCAATGCGCGATCGACGTCAATGACCTGATTACGGTCGAAGAAACAATGACAACATTTTCACTTGGACCGAACGGAGCTCTCGTCTACTGTATGCAGTATCTGCAACGCAATGCCGATTGGCTGGAGGCAAGACTCGACGAACTCGCCGTAGATGATTATGTACTTTTCGATTGCCCTGGACAGGTTAGGAAAATGTATACGTTTATGCTGGTGTATATGTTGTATATTCATACTATATGATAAATTGATAGTTAGAGTGGGTTACGTGATTAGATTGTATGCCAACTGTATTTAAATAAATAAATATATGTTTGTGAAATGAGATTGATTAAAGCAATGTAATACTATTGGATATTTTTTTTTACATGAATTAATATCTTTTTAAAATTTATGTCTATCTCACTAAATTTACGAATAATATATTTATGAAATCTACATATTTTATATAGATATATAATATATATATATCATTATAAATGGATAATAATCACTAGAAAATTTATGTGTGTAATAATCAGTAAATGATAATATTTATTAAAAATGATTTCTCTAATATTCAGTAATATAATTTATTTTAATTATTACATTTTTTTATTTTAATTAGTATTATAATTTATTTTAATTAGTCATAATTCTAATTTTGTTTAGTTCAACATTTATAATATTATTATTTATTTTATATTGTATTTAGTTATTGATTCCTGTGTTATAATGTAGTGTTTTATATTCATAATGTTATAGGTACCATGTTTTTATTAGATAAAATTAATAATCCCCTCTATTAATTTTACGTTGTAATTTTCTGTAACGACTTCTCGTGCGTTCAATGTTTTTACATGTTTATCTCATTTGCCCGTCATTCTCACCTCTGCGCTGTAGGTGGAGCTCTACACGCACCACGAGTGCGTTCGCGACCTGTTCGCTCGGCTCTCACGGAGCCACCACCTGGTTGCCGTACATCTCGTGGATTCGCTGGCTTGCCGCGATGCAGCCCATTTCGTCGCTGTTACAATGACCTCACTTTTGGCGATGATCCGTCTCGAACTGCCCCATGTCAACATCCTATCCAAGGTTGTCTAGTCGATTTCCTTTCTTCGTCTTAGTCAAGTACTCTGTCGATACAATATCCTGATGATTGCTGTCTTTATCACACATCTCGGGAACCATACCTAACCTTGCAGCAACACTCATGCGTCATAACACTGCTCACATTAAAATCATAAAATTTAAGTCAGATAATTGTAAATACTTATTGTAAATAGTACGTGCCTTGAAATAGTGTTATTGTAACTAATAAAATTCAACGTGCATACATACATTATGTATTTAATATTACTGTTATATTTAAATTTTTTGAGTAATTAATATTTATAAAATAATTAATATTTTCACAAACAATTAGTAAATAGACAATGTAAATTTCCTCAATAATAATTATACAAGATATTTATATTTTACATGTTATTTACATTTTACATTTTATATATTATTTACATTTTAGATTCATGAATAAATATCTTTGTTTGTCTTTTCCGTTCAATAAAATATCGTTATAATACTATCTCCTACTTTCCATCTGTCATAAAGATAAAATTTAAACATGCAGCCTGTTCTATCACAGGACAATATTTGTTATGCGCCCCCCAATATAGTTTCCCACTGCTCTGACCAGGCTGACACATTAGAGTCCAATAAGCGTTCCGCGGAGAGCGTGGCTTCAGCCTCCCTCGAAGAAAACTGTCGGCTGCCCTTTAACCTTGACTACTTCACCGAAGTGCTTGACATGCGTTACTTGACTGACCTGCTACAGGTGGGTACGCGTACACTTAACAGACTTGCTTCTAATGGTATGCCTACACTTAGCCGCCAATCTAAAGGCAACCTAGTAATGGTGAGTACATGTGCACTTAACTAATCTACTAATGGTGAGTACATGTGCACTTAACCAACCTACTAATGGTGAGTACATGTGCACTTAACTAATCTACTAATGGTGAGTACATGTGCACTTAACCAACCTACTAATGGTGAGTACATGTGCACTTAACCAAACTACTAATGGTGAGTACATGTGCACTTAACCAACCTACTAATGGTGAGTACATGTGCACTTAACTAATCTACTAATGGTGAGTACATGTGCACTTAACCAACCTACTAATGGAGAGTACATATGCACTTAGCTAACCTAATAATGTAGAGTACATGTGAAAATAACTAACTTTCTAGTAATGTGTACATGTGACTACATAAATGAATCTTGACCTAACTGCCACTCACAAGCAAATAGACATGTTATCTAATTTCTATTGTTGTCTATAAATATGTAAATTATGTATATGAAAATTAATTCTAACAGCCAATTAAATTCCTATATAAAATATTTATATAAATAAAATACCTATATAAATTAACTCTACATTTTTTGAATATTAAAAAAAAATATTTTTACCATTATTACACAATATAAAAAAGGAAATCACCTTTATTATTTTTAACTTTGACATTTGATTACATTAGAGTACAATGAAAATTATATAACACAATCTCTCGAAAAACCTAAGTTAAATTTGAGTTCAATAAATCTTTGATTGCATGCATTTTATTTCTTATCGCCAAAAGTGTTTTATTGAATATTATTTTATAGATCTTCGCTCAAATGAGACATTAATACACACCTACTAGATGACCTCACTCGATATACTTGTAATACTACCAAAGAGTTCACCCATCAGGACGATCCGTTCTTCAAGCGTTTCAAAAAACTCAATGAAGCCATTGCGGGAATAATCGAAGATTACAGTCTGGTGTCATTCATTCCCGTCAGCGTCGAGGTTCGTCGAAGGTCGTAAAGTCAGTGCGGTCAGCAATGTCAACCACTCCTGTAGTCGTAGAAGTTAAAGGATGTAATGGTCAGTTAGGGTCAGCAATGTCAACCACTCCTGTAGTCGTAGAAGTTAAAGGATGTAATGGTCAGTTAGGGTCAGCAATGTCAACCACTCCTATAGTCGTAGAAGTTAAAGGATGTAATGGTCAGTTAGGGTCAGCAATGTCAACCACTCCTATAGTCGTAGAAGTTAAAGGATGTAATGGTCAGTTAGGGTCAGCAATGTCAACCACTCCTATAGTCGTAGAAGTTAAAGGATGTAATGGTCAGTTAGGGTCAGCAATGTCAACCACTCCTATAGTCGTAGAAGTTAAAGGATGTAATGGTCAGTTAGGGTCAGCAATGTCAACCACTCCTATAGTCGTAGAAGTTAAAGGATGTAAAGTCAGTTAGGGTCAGCAATGTCAACCACTCCTGTAGTCGTAGAAGTTAAAGGATGTAATGGTCAGTTAGGGTCAGCAATGTCAACCACTCCTGTAGTCGTAGAAGTTAAAGGATGTAATGGTCAGTTAGGGTCAGCAATAGCAACCACTCCTATAGTCGTAGAAGTTAAAGGATGTAATGGTCAGTTAGGGTCAGCAATAGCAACCACTCCTATAGTCGTAGAAGTTAAAGGATGTAATGGTCAGTTAGGGTCAGCAATGTCAACCACTCCTGTAGTCGTAGAAGTTAAAGGATGTAAAGTCAGTTAGGGTCAGCAATGTCAACCACTCCTATAGTCGTAGAAGTTAAAGGATGTAATGGTCAGTTAGGGTCAGCAATGTCAACCACTCCTATAGTCGTAGAAGTTAAAGGATGTAATGGTCAGTTAGGGTCAGCAATGTCAACCACTCCTATAGTCGTAGAAGTTAAAGGATGTAATGGTCAGTTAGGGTCAGCAATGTCAACCACTCCTATAGTCGTAGAAGTTAAAGGATGTAATGGTCAGTTAGGGTCAGCAATGTCAACCACTCCTATAGTCGTAGAAGTTAAAGGATGTAATGGTCAGTTAGGGTCAGCAATGTCAACCACTCCTATAGTCGTAGAAGTTAAAGGATGTAAAGTCAGTTAGGGTCAGCAATGTCAACCACTCCTATAGTCGTAGAAGTTAAAGGTCGTAATGGTCAGTTAGGGTCAGCAATGTCAACCACTCCTATAGTCGTAGAAATTAAAGGATGTAATGGTCAGTTAGGGTCAGCAATGTCAACCACTCCTATAGTCGTAGAAGTTAAAGGATGTAATGGTCAGTTAGGGTCAGCAATGTCAACCACTCCTATAGTCGTAGAAGTTAAAGGTCGTAATGGTCAGTTAGGGTCAGCAATGTCAACCACTCCTATAGTCGTAGAAGTTAAAGGATGTAAAGTCAGTTAGGGTCAGCAATGTCAACCACTCCTATAGTCGTAGAAGTTAAAGGTCGTAATGGTCAGTTAGGGTCAGCAATGTCAACCACTCCTATAGTCGTAGAAGTTAAAGGTCGTAATGGTCAATGCGGTCAGCAATGTCAACCACTCCTATAGTCGTAGAAGTTAAAGGATGTAATGGTCAGTTAGGGTCAGCAATAGCAACCACTCCTATAGTCGTAGAAATTAAAGGATGTAATGGTCAGTTAGGGTCAGCAATGTCAACCACTCCTGTAGTCGTAGAAGTTAAAGGATGTAAAGTCAGTTAGGGTCAGCAATGTCAACCACTCCTATAGTCGTAGAAGTTAAAGGATGTAAAGTCAATGCGGGTCAGCTGTGAAGTTTATTCCTGTCCGCAGAGATTGTAAGGTCAATTCGGTACAGAGTTCATTAGAGATCTATATGGGGTTTGGCTGATCCGGTCAGTGGTGTAATTTATTTGTGTGTTATTTTTTTTTTTTAGGTTGAAGGATGAAGGTGTTTATCATCTTTTAATGCATCTAGGTTTTGTTGAAATTGTATTTATGCAGGTATATATTTTTAAATAACCAATTATTCCTGTAATACATTTGTTTATATGCATATATGCGTAGCTTATACCATAAAATAATGTTTACAGGTGGTTAGCTATATTTTCACCGAGTCCCAACTCTACCTCGAATTACCGCTCTCCCACGCCCCACTTAGAATCGCGAGAGCCTATTGAAGGCCATAAAGAGTATCGACAAGGCAAACGGATACGTGTTTGGCACCGGGGAACAGAGATCTCTAGACGCGTTGCTCTCCGTAGCTTCGGCAGCCGAGTTTCAAGATGACAAGACCTCCGGCATTCAGGAGAAGTACATGGATATCATTCGGGAAACCGAACGCATGTGACACCGTTCGCTGACGTAATATAGACTCGATGAAAACGAGAGCCAGTGCCGATGATGGATGATTATTCGAGGACAGATTTCAATCCTCAACAGTTATTCTTATTATATTGATTTATAAATTATATACGTATCTATGCCATTTATCATGAATAATTTTAATTGTAAAAATAAACGATAGTGATTTGATAATATATACAATATATATAATATATATACAATATATATAATATATATACAATATATATAATATATATATATATAATATATAAAATTTTGATTGGAATCATGAAAAGAATAATTATAGAAAAATAAAACATTTGCAATTTTCATGTAATATTTTACATACTTACATAATAGTATTTCGATAGTACTTTGATATGCCCGTTTGGTGAAATATTGTATATATTAAACCTATTTTATATATACAATATTGTAATTAAATTTAGATACTCGATAATCTTAAAATTGTCATAAAAAAAATAATAATTGTATATTGTTATAAAATAAGATGGTGTTGATTTTCAATCAAATAATATTTGATATAATAAAATATCATTTTATAATAATATAAACTGTTATTTAATTATATTATGTATTAATATTCAATATCTACTAATATCTGATCTATTCTAATATATAAATAATCACATTTACATTTAATTTCGTAATTAAAAATAATTGCTTTAAACAATCTAATGTCATATGTAATTTTGTTTATCTGAACGATTTTCTTGCATTGACTAAGAAATATCAAAATATTATGGCTGTACGAAATATTGCAATTAAATTAATTAAAATATGTTTACATGCATGTAAAAATAGCAGTTAAATAAAGGCAGATATTAATTGAATCTATAATATTTTTAATATGAAAGATAATATAATGATCTATAGCATTATATTTTTAGTTATGATATTTAAAGGACACACTATAAACAAAATATTTTATATTTATCTTTTAAAAAATATGGAAATTTGGAGCCGTAATAGATTTGAATACCTTTAGGTTACTTATTAGTTAGAAAATACTGAATTAATAACTTCACCCGATATTCAATATTTATATTTGAATTTAATATCATATTTTTCAGTTTTTTTTCCAACAAAAATGCTGGCAAAATATAAATTGCTAATTTAAAATTTCAATGATTACAATTATAAATTATTGCATCTAAATATTCATTGGTGCGAAAGAAATGTAGTTATCGTAGATAAATATATTAAAGAAAAATGTATTCCGTAAGTTTTTGTTTGTATATCTTCTCAAGATTATATTTATTAATATATAAGTGAATATGTATGGCACATTATGTATAATATTAATATCTAGTTGATGGTATGATGACATTATTTAATGTCTTTTTTGAAATAGAAAATATTGTATAACAAAAATTAGCTTCAAAGAATTTCGAGACTTAAATAATAGTTTATACATAAAAACTATGTTAAAAAAAGTTAAATAAAATGATTTTGAATGTAATATATTACAAAAAATGCTGCATGAGGAATCATTTGCTAGATGAGAAATCATTTAAATTGTTTGCTAATTGTCAACCATTTTATTCTGCAACTTAAGAAAGTTTAATAATACACACCTATTATCTATAGATATATATACATGCATATTAAATTAAATTTATGAATCTTAAAATATAGGCATCTTGATGTACAACTAATGTATCAGTAGGTGATATTATTTGAAATGCTACATATTCTATAAAAATATGTTTATTTATTTCTTGCACTTTTATATATAGTTAGTTATAAATATGTAATCATCATAAACAATATAAAATAGGAAAATAATAATTTAATATATAAAAAAATTAAAATAAACTTATTTATTAGAAGAAATCACAAATCAAATTCCAAACCTGTAAAACCGTATTTCGTAGAATTAATGCTAAGATTCAATTTAAATATAACATGTAAAATATATATAAAAGAAGCTATTAATAATTTACTAACTGTGTTAATTAATTACTCTAAAGTGCCTAGATTTACAAATCATGACACATGATTTAGGATTTATCAAAACTAATAATTGAATTAAATGTAGGATTGGGTGCTGAGAGTACCGGGGTGGATGTAGCAATTAAGCACACGCGGGTGGGGCTAATATTTCTTCCATTCCAGACCGTCCGGAGGTTTGCAATCCACCTTTTTCTCTCCGATATCGCCCCAGTTGGTGCTGAGCACGGTGCCTCCAGACTCCATCTGTTTTGGCGGGAGGGTGTTGGGCGACTATACGAGAGAGCAGTTATAATAATCGGCGATGAGGAAAGTGGAGTTGAAATGTGAGAGCCGCCGTAGGAGGAGATGGGGTGCGTGCGGGGGCTTCGCAGAGTTCTATAGAGCGACCGAGGTGGGTACAAACAAAAGACTTATTCATCGCCTTTCGAGTTTCGGGGTTACCGTCGCTGTAGATCTGCTGGAACAACTTGTTAAGGGCTTCATCGCCTGAGAGTAGGGTTAATCTTATGAGAGTAGGGTTAATCTTATGAGAGTAGGGTTAATCTTATGAGAGTAGGGTTAATCGTATGAGAGTAGGGTTAATCGTATGAGAGAGTAGGGTTAATCGTATGAGAGAGTAGGGTTAATCTTATGTGAGTAGGGTTAATCGTATGAGAGTAGGGTTAATCGTATGAGAGAGTAGGGTTAATCGTATGAGAGAGTAGGGTTAATCGTATGAGAGAGTAAGGTTAATCTTATGAGAGTAGGGTTAATCTTATGAGAGTAGGGTTAATCTTATGAGAGTAGGGTTAATCGTATGAGAGAGTAGGGTTAATCGTATGAGAGAGTAGGGTTAATCTTATGAGAGTAGGGTTAATCTTATGAGAGAGTAGGGTTAATCTTATGAGAGAGTAGGGTTAATCGTATGAGAGAGTAGGGTTAATCTTATGAGAGAGTAGGGTTAATCTTATGAGAGAGTAGGGTTAATCTTATGAGAGAGTAGGGTTAATCTTATGAGAGAGTAGGGTTAATCTTATGAGAGAGTAGGGTTAATCTTATGAGAGTAGGGTTAATCTTATGAGAGTAGGGTTAATCGTATGAGAGAGGGTTAATCTTATGAGAGAGTAGGGTTAATCTTATGAGAGTAGGGTTAATCTTATGAGAGAGTAGGGTTAATCTTATGAGAGTAGGGTTAATCGTATGTGAGTAGGGTTAATCGTATGTGAGTAGGGTTAACCTTATGAGAGTAGGGTTAATCGTATGAGAGTAGGGTTAATCGTATGAGAGAGTAGGGTTAATCGTATGTGAGAGTACGTGATTATAAGATGGAGGGGTGAGGTTACGATATCAATGGAGAGGTTTTGTTATCGGAAAAGAGGGTTGGTTTTTATGAGAGAGCTTGGTTTATAAAGGGAAGGGAATTTAAAGGAAGGTTTGTTTATTAAGGTTGATGAAATTAAAAGATATATTGTTACTTGGGCAGTATCATTATGAGTGAGATGTTATCGCGGAGTACAATAATTGCTGGAGATTTATCGCGAGTTTATCAATGAAGATCATTTAAGATCACTGATTTGAACTAGGAACAGCTCCTCACTGACCTTCAGGTTTCTCATTCTTTTCATCCTCTTTGATGCAACTAACAATCTTGTCCCAATCTTGGCCGTCCTTCTGGACCTTGTGCTCGTCTGTTGATTGTGATTAGATACAAGCGGTTAGCAGTAAGGGAAGCAATGAATAGACTAAGTACTGCAATCGATGCAGAATACGTCATATTGTTTCAATGGATAGCCGCAGATTTTAAATGATTTAAAATGGATAATATAAAAATAAAGCAATCAACTGAATTGTTTACTAGTGAAAATGTTAAATCATACAAAAGGAAAATAGAATTCGTTTATATTGATATGACAACATTTCGACGATTAATCATTGAATTCAAGTGAAACAGGGTACGGTCAAGTATAGTCAATGAATACTACGTAGTTACAAAAGCCGATAGTTGATATGTATTAGGGGTGCAGTTAAAGTCAGTCTAAAGGACGACACAAACTGCTAGTGGGAATGAATTGCTTCACGTGGGTTTCCTCTTTAGGTTTCACCAGAGAACTCCATTGGATTCCGTCCCTTTTGCATAACTTAATTTCAATCTAGCCGCGGTGTGATGTAATTGGTAATGTCTTAAATACTCGAAATTCACTAGAAATTATAAATTTTGTAATGAAGTCGAATTAGAGTATATTAATCAATCTAATTATTGTGAATTTCAATACATTAATTCCCAAGTTACATATTTAGAGAAATTATGATTTCAATAATTATATTAGTCTTAAGGATTGACGAAACATTTGATTTAATTTTTTTATAAAAATATTAAAATTGAATTTATTTTAGTTAAATGTTTTAAAACATTTAATATAAGTAATTATAAGTACTTAAAATTTGCAATAAAATATAAATCAGTAAAATAATGTTCGTAATAATACTGAATTATATTATATATAAAATATATTTACATTATTAATTGCGATTTCAAAAATGTTTAAATATTAAGTGAGTTGATATTTAATAGAACTTGTGCATGAATTTAGGATATAAATACATTTTATTTGCTAGTAAATGCTATCTTTTCTTTCATTATTTAGATATCTCTAATTTTTGTAATGAATCTTTAGGATATTTTCTGATAATAATATATAGGTATATTTTAAATAAATATATCGTAAATATAAAATAAAAAGCTCATAAAAAATGTAATTTAATTATTTTTTTATATTTATTAAACATTACCCTAATTACTTTATAACTATTTCATGTTCGTGTACTATGAACTATCTATATATATATATCTAAATAGTAATAACAAATTTATTTTGTAATCAATCTCAAATAAGATAGTCTATTTAGTAGCCACTTTTTTGCCTTCTCTTTCACGTGCTACTAAAATATCGCCGGCACTTATGAACTTTAAATGAACTATCGCTATTCATGTTGAAAACCACTATTTGAATAAATCTATCTAAGGCTATCTCAATAAATTGTGAAATAAATGAGAAGATTTACTGTGTTAAGATCAGAAATGATCTGTATGTTTAGTAAATACACCATTAGAGTATCAACTTATTAATTATTACTATTATTAAAATAATGATATTACGGATAATGAATTACACCTATTTCTGTACTATGACCTTATTAGGACACACTAAACTTATGCATCTACCAAGAAAGACGTTGTTTAATACCGAACATTCCGGCAAATACGTAACATAACAAACAACTACAACAATAACTTTACTCGGGGTCAATTTGAAGGTGCTATGGGTGGGCACAATGTCATGTGGAACGTACAACTGCAATGTATAGTCTTCATGCGATGGTCGTTGGACAGTCAAGTTCATCTGTCGAACAAGCGTTATTCACAGTTATATATGTATATGAATATATGTATTATAAAGTAAATAGTATTGTTTGTTAATTCGTTGGTGTTCAAAGCAATAATAGTAATTTTAATGTTATATAAGTCAATTAGTAAACATATTTTTATTTTAAAATTTTTTATCTTTTAAATGTATTTTAAAAAAAGAATGTATTTCTTTAATTTAAAGTATATTTAATTAACTATATAAAATGTATTTTTGATTACTATTATTATTTAATATTTTTATTTGTATTAAAATATATATTTAATTTAATTTAATTATTAATTAAACTGCATAACATTTATATAAATATTTTTAGATATCAAAAAAGTTTAAGCAATTTTTGGACTTGAATTTAAATAAATAATAGTAAAATGTAAACAATATTTATTCCTTTTTTAAAAGTATTTTAAAAGTACCGTATTCACATTTATTATATATGGATGATTGTCATTTTGACTTCAATCGTCTATTTTCTTTGCGAAAATATTGAATAAATTATTATTTGACAAAAATAAGTTAATTAATAATATGTTTACATATTGTATTTTGAAATGAATTTTATGAATTCTGTATCTTCTAATAGTTTTTAACCATAGTTTAGCGAAAAATGTGCATGAAATTATAAATTTCATAAACATATGGGAGTTAACTTATAGTAACTTATAAATACATGAGCGTGCCTAATTTTTAGATAAAGCAGATAGTAGTATAGATGTATTCTTGCCAATATGGACAAGGAGATTGTATTCATTATAACTGGCATTATAGGTAATTTTCTTTGATTTAAATAACAAAATTACATGAAAAACTATGTCCATCGGACATACTTGGTGTAATTAATAAATTGAGAGGAATAACAGAAATTATCACAATAATTAAAATTATTAAAATTATTTAATATAATTTCATAAAAATCAATTTTAGAATTTATTGTATTATATATTAAATTAATTACTAATCATTCACTTTAATGATTTTATTGAGAATACGTGGTAATAAATTATGTTTTTAAAGCTTAAAAAATAGTAAAATAATGGTTTGTATCAGATTAATTATTTTAAAATATGTTATCAATTTAATTACAATATTTCAGGTTTAATATATGTAAAATGTAAAAATACTGGCGGTAAAAATATGTTAAACATTTCAGTCAATGGAAAATGGCAATATTGCAGATGATATAGATGCATGCAACACTATAATCTCAATAATAGATACAGAATTGGTTTTGAAAAATATCAATTTTCCAAAAGATAAAAAGTGAGTCATTGGCTAGATCCACTATTGATACTGCTAGTGGTATGACTCCTTTTAAAAACTTATATTACCAGTTGAATAAATGTCATATTTAAATAATGAATATAAATACAAAAAAGTCAACAAATTTTTAATATTAGCTTAGAGATTTTAATAATTGCAAGAGTTAAATATTACTTACAAATAATTGTAATTTCAATAATTAGTTTCAATAAATCTTATATTATATGAGAGTCTATAAATATCATTGGAACTAACCAGTTGTTTCTGAACGTCGAATTGTATGTGATTCTTAATCACATTCTTCAACATAATGGTAATTGTAACAAACTCAGAGTTTTGGAACCAGTCATATCTGGGATAGTAAAAAATAAATGACGTTTTGACAATTTTATATTTATTAATCTTTAATCTTTATCTCTTAATAAACATAATACTATTATTTAGTAATATATCATTTAATAGAACTTATAGCTATTAGATAACATACTGGAATATAGTATTATTTATGTATTTACTATGTAGTCGATTAGAAATTAAATATTGTCTATTGGAAATTACCTATTACTAATGAATTAACAGACCTCACAGGTTGCTTGCACATGACCGGAGCTGCCGAGGTGATTTCAGGGGTACCAGATGTTAACGGTTTATCATCGGTCTCTGAATCTGTAGCAATATTAGCGGTTTCGACCTCGCTATCGGTTGAAGAAGAGTACTTGCCTACCCCTGATAGTCAAGTGAGACATAATGAATTAAAAACATAATATATATATATATATGAATTATATAAGGAATTTATATTATATAATATGATATATATCATTTATCAGTATTTTTATATATATGTATTAATTTATATTATGATTACCTGGAGGCTGGTTTAATTTTTTTAATGTTCGGTCTCGATTCAACTTGTATTTCATCTGCGATTTGTCTATGTCTATGGCTTTTGTGAATGACTATATTAAAGTAATTAATTATCAATAAAACGTAATGTATATCATATTAATATATAATATAATACAAATGTCAGTAACCTCTAGTGCTGCTTTGTAATCTTCGCCAATATATGATTCATTGCCGTTTCTAGTAAATATTTATAATTTAAAAATATATATTTATATAAATATATATAATTAATATTGTATATGAAAAGTAATATACTAGTTACCTTGTTTAGATATAATATTCTATAAATAGTGGTAGGTATTAAAATAAGAAGTTTATTTTATTAAAATATATTATTATAATATATTTATATATAACTATATATATATATATATATATATATATATATATATATATATATAAGATATTAAATATTAAATGATGATAAAATAGAAATTTATATACATTGAAAGTTAATTATTGAAATTAGTACGCTATTTTTAGAAATTGTAAGATGCACAACTTATTCATATACTTAATATACAATAATACTAATATTGTAATATCCTCCAATATTATAAATAATGTAGGAAATATATTTTTATTGTAAAAACGAACAAATAATAATATTCTGCATCCATTTTATCCAAGGTAAACAAGAACAAAGACTATAATTTTCTGGAGTTTTCTTGGAATATTTCAAGAATATTCTTATAAATATAAATAAATATATATATATATTATTGTAACCTTAACTGATATACGTTCAGCTAGAGTAACACTTTACTGTTGTAGTATGTAGTAAATTGTAGTATGTTGTATGTATGTAGTAAATATTTAGTATATAAAATATATAGTACATCGAGTAATCTAATACTCTAACTGAGGGGAATACTGAATAACCTATATATATATATATATATATATATATATATATATATTATATATATACTATAGTATTAACCTTAATATTAACCTTATAGGGTATTATTCACCTAAAATATGCATGGTCATAAACAATATTAAATTAATATACAATATATGCATTATTAATATGTATTTGAAAGATAAATAAAATATACAATAATCAGTATAAATAATGTGTAATAAATAAATAATATTAGTGTATTAATATTTACTATTATCATATTACCCACTGTGCGGTACCATTCGTATCCCCCCTGAGGGGGGATACGAATAATAACAGTCTATATGCAACTTTACATTATTTATAAATTGTGTTGCTTATCATCAGTAATACATATAATTATTTATTAAATTGTGACAATTTATTATTGAAAATAATACTCAAGTAATCGCATATATTACTATAAACTGAGATGTTTCAAGAAATATTAACAAATTGTTTTTCATGTTTATTGGAAATAATCTCGTATTAACGAATTAAGAAAACATCTTAACTGACGATACTAGTACCATACGTTTACGGAATAGTAATTGAAACAAGGCAGTACATCGACGATATGTGCGAGTAAACCTCTCACGTAACGGTGTACACGGCATAATAGACGGTACACCGTACCTAAGCACCGTGAATGGTAGAAACGTCGAGCTAAAATAAGCGCAATCTGTACGCAATAAATCTACGCATTAGCGGTTACAGAATAAGACACGGGCGGCAAATCGCCTGTTTTCAGGGGCGACGATTACAGGTCGGACGGCATTTCGTCCGAGTAGAAGGCGGTCTGGGCATCAGGGTTGAAGGCGTTCCAAGTCTCGGCGTGCGCGTAGCGGAACATACCGGCGCAGGCGTTGTCGGCGTACTGAGACTCGGGCGCGTACTCGTAATCATACTTCGGACCCGAGACGAACGTGCAGGCCGACTGCGCGGCGAAATCTGTAATTGCGGGCGTTGCGTGCGTCGCGGGCGTTTCGGTCAGGACCCTGGGCACCGGGCCCAAACCGAACGACGGAAGTCCGCGTACGCTGTCCAGCGGCGCGCTAGTCATCGGTACGTATAGGCTTCCGGTCAAGCGCAACGGGCCCGGCATATCGTGTTGGTCGGCGGCGGCGATGAACGGGGACGATGTGGAAGCGGTGGCTCTTCGACGTGCCTGACGCCTGCGATAGTCCCCCTGCCGGAAGTCGTCCAGGCAAGCGTAGTGCACCGACCAGAAGTTTCCCTTACCGTTGGCGGCACGTTCAATTTTCACAAAACACTCATTCAGAGAGAGATTGTGGCGGACGCTGCGAGGGGAGTTTCTAGGGTTATTTTCGGGTACTACTCTCATTGTGTGATAATTGCGGGTGTTAATCACGGATTTTAATAGTTGAATAAAAAGGGAAATAGAATTGCGGGCGTTACGAGCGTTGAGCGAGAATTACGGACGTTACTGCGTATTATGATCGTTTAACGACAATTGCGGGAGTTATTTTCGTTAGAAGAACGAAAATTGCGTGCGTCACTAATAATATAATACATATAATAATATAATACATATCATGTACATATCATATAATATATTATAATATATTATAATATGCTAAGTATATAATATAATATAATATGCTAAGTATATAATATAATATACATTTTAAGATAGATAACAAGTACATGCACCACAATTGATGCTAACCTATTTCTCCAGGCACGTTTCTCATTGTCGTAGTAAGGAAAACGATTACGAATGTATCCATATATATCACCCAGAATCATCTTCTCCCTGGGATCTGAGAGGATAGCCATCGAGATCAAAGCTATGTACGAATATGGTGGTTTGCGAATGACTCCCGTGGTGGTAGGCGTGGGGGGCGTCGTGGCCGGAGTTATGGTGGGTGTCAAACCGCCACCGGAACCGAGCGAAGAGTCGACCGAATCCGATCGACTTGGTTCTTGTAGGTTTTGCGGAGATGTTCCCGATGGAATATCGCTCAGGAATTTCTGTATGTTAGTACTAATTATTAGCGATATATAAATACTAAATATATAATTATTATATAAAACACTTTCATAAATAAATTCACGACACGAACATGTTCAAATATTTAGTAATCTTATACAATCATATTGAAATCTACTAAACACCGTTATTAAAAATAAAGTAAATTTGAAATGAAAAAAGGTAAACAAAAATAAATGCAATGACAAATATAATCATTATTTTATTTAATAAAATATAGATATATATATTAATCTATTTTTGAAATTTTCATTATTATATAGAAATATATCATACACATCAGAACATGTAAGTTTTTCGATCGATATAACAATTTAACTATATAACAATTTTATTTATATTTTAAAAACTAACATCGGGAGAATCTAATCCACTATCCATGGAAGTATTGTTATCAGGTGACATCGGTATCTTTTCTTCGCTAGGTGGCGCGTTATTTACCAAATTCGTTTGCCCCTGCATGACCTCAGCCGCGTCGCCATCGTTCAATGGCGTCGCGTATTGGCCGGAAATGCATTGCGCAGGCGCATCTTGTTGAACTAGGCCGAACATACGGGCATCATAGACCAGAGGATCGGCGTAAATCTCCGAAATTGCGTTTGTCGCGGCTCGCGTTTCCGAGTTCACGTAATAATGGTGATCGTCCGTCGACACCACCTGAGTTCCGTCGACGTAGGCTAACGGGTAATAGGACGCATCGTTGGCGGTGAGTTGGTGGTAGGCCGGACCTGCATACGGCACCGAAGTCGGAGCTGAGATTCCGGCATCTTGAGTGCCTGGAATAGGGTCGGGTGAATTGGACAAAGTTCCACTCGTGAATTCCATGACGGCCGAGGCGGAGTCGATAGTGATATCGAGTAATGACGGGGGAGGTGAAACGGGGGAGACTAAATCGGTAAACGGCATGGTCGTAGGGTTGGGGGGTAGTGGTCAGGAGGTATGAGAATGAGTGTAGGAGTGTATAGCGAAGAGAAAAGAGGTGGAGCGAAGGAAGAGCGAAGGAAGAGCGATGCGACAGAAAATGAGACAGTGAGACAATGGTGATGAATATTCCTGCGCTGCAACGAGATGTAGGGTCATCGGATAGGATATACGTATCGCTCACTGATTGGTCGGGGTTGTGACGGGGTGAGAGGGCGGGGTTGTAAATTACGGTGACTTAGATCCAAGACAATGTCGTCGTATCCGTGTCGGTCAAGAATAGACAATTGATGCGGTGATATGATTTCTAATTGTTCCGAGAATTATAATCTAGTAGTTATGTTATCGACAAAAATATTTATACCTCGTTGTTCTTTGGTCTATTTAGCATTATTATTTATATTTATATTTATATTATTTATACCGGTATTTAACAAATATTATTATTATTCTATTCATAATTATGCAAATTATGCACATTGTATATATTATACATTATACATTATATTATACATTATATTATACATTATATTATACATTATATTATACATTATATTATACATTATATTATACATTATATTATACATTATATTATACATTATATTATACATTATATTATACATTA
>OZ038312.1:23258107-23343107 GCA_964035775.1 Osedax frankpressi
TTATATTATATATCATACATTTTATTATATATCATATTATATTATATATCATATCATACATTATATTATATATCATATTATATTATATATCATATTATATTAAATATCATATTATATTATATATCATATTATATTATATATCATATTATATTATATATCATATTATATTATATATCATATTATATTATATATCATATTATATTATATATCATATTATATTATATATCATATTATATTATATATCATATTATATTATATATCATATTATATTATATATCATATTATATTATATATCATATTATATTATATATCATATTATACATTATACATTATACATTATATATTATATATTATATAATATTATGAAAGTATTTACTAATTAAGAATAACTAGGATTGTGATATTGTTTGATAAACATTGAGTACTAATTACATAATAATATCTCTTTTCAACTATAGGTAATCAACTATGTTAAATACAATGAAATACTAAACAAATTACACTATTATAGTATTATTATAGTATATAATATATTACATGAGCAGGTTAATGTTTAATGCATTATATATTAACATAATTATATATAATATAATATAGTATAACATACTATATAATAATATAATATAATATAATATAACATAGTACAATATAGTACAATATAGTACAATATAGTACAATATAGTACAATATAGTACAATATAGTACAATATAGTACAATATAGTACAATATAGTACAATATAGTACAATATAGTACAATATAGTACAGTATAGTACAGTATAGTATAGTATAATATAGTATGGTATACTATAGTATACTATAGTATTATAAGTATAATATATTATAATATAGTATAGAATATATATACCATATACATGGTATAATAATATAGTATAGTAAAATATAGTACAATTGAGTATAATCCACTAATACCTCGGGTATAATATAGTATATTAGCATATATATATATATGCTATAGAATTCTATAAAAGGTAATCAATTAATTGTATTAAAATGTAAATAATTAGAGAATTAAAAATAAAATAATTTAGTTTTCCTTACTATAATGAGTACAAATTATATAGGTCAAATATACTTTATATACTATATACAATATAGTATGCAATATATAATATTCTATATTATACTATTAATGATATGAAGTTTATCAATAATGCAAACTTTGTAGAATCACTATTTAAGTCGATTCATAATTTAAAGTAATATTTTATTACTTAAGTATTTGTGCCTACGAATATATATATATAATGTAATGCAATAATAATAAATATGTCTAGTTGAGTTCAATTAATATATACAAAAAGAGATAGTATATTCATTAAATACATTGTAACCAAGATGAACTATATATCTTAATATTATAGAAATTAATAAAAAATATATTACGAATAAATTAAACTATCGGTATCATATGAATTATATTTATAATAATAATATACAATAATGTTTTTCTATCAAATGTATATACATATATATATTATTTGCATACCATATATAACTAGTTATAGTAATACAATGTGGAAATTGAATATACAATAATAACATACAATATATACACTAATATAAGAAAAATATAAAGTTAATATAAAGTATTATATTAACAAATTGTACACTGTACATGCTACTATAATATATTGCATATATATATATATATATATATATATATATATTATTTATAATTATAATAGGTATTATAATCTAACATAGATACGTATTTAATAAATCACTCATTTAGTAAATATTATATAAATTGATATACAATAGTAAATATTATGTATTTATTATATCCGACATTCCATTTATTATTATTTTGTATCGTAATGTTATAGTAAGAAATATTAAACTATTATTATACTGCGCATGTGACTACTTGTACCTAATTTTTACTTACCATTAAAAAAACGTCTATAAGCGACTCCCAGATACATAGTCAAAATTCGTAGAAACTTTGAAATTATCTAAAAAGATTTCACTCTAAAATAGAAGATTTTACAAAATATTAAATTGTAAATCAATAATGATAAATTGATAGCGGTAAAGTGATAATCGTGAACGGGTAGTAAGAGAAAAAATAGTGTAATTGGACATATTAGGGGGTGAGATGGTTTATAAAGCAGCTGGGGCGTGGCGATATGAAAGAGGCGTGACCAACGCATGGCGAGGGAAAATGTCTTGTGACACCGATGACTCTAGAAGCGCAGTAGACAATTGACGGTCAATTGACCACCGTAGACCACTAGTCGATATCACCTAATGATCACATGACAACTATCATTTCGCAGTCGTTAATAGGACGGTGTAAGTTGGATGGTCAGTTTGATGGTGAGTGGGGAAGTTAGTGGGACGGCTAGTGGTGTGGTCAGTGGGGTGACCGGTGGTGTGGTTAGTGAGGTGGCCAGTATAAATTGTAAATAGCCGGACGAAGATGAAAGTTTTGGATCGGTGTTCAGTTGGTCAAATATCTGTTTCTAGTGTAACAGCGAGTGTAGTCAGTGCATGGTGAAAGTAAGGTGTTGTTAATATAAGTTGTAAGTAATGATGGTTAATGGGGATGGTCACTATAGTATATATAGTGTGGATCTGTAGTGATGTTTGATGGTCAGCGAGAGTGATTAGTATAGTGGTCAATATGAGAGGTCGGTAGATAAAGTAAGTTACCAGGAAACCGTTCAGGTCATTGTAGTTATTATGTTATATATAACTACAAATATATATATATAATAAAAGTGTAAATATATTTTATTTACAATATATTTCGCTAAAAATGTAGTATGTTTATTTCTATTTAAAATAATTACATATGATTATACATAGGCACATCGTCTGGTTTCTTGATTAGTAGTAAAGAGTGGGGTTATCATTGTGGGGTTATCATTGGGGGCTTAGTAGGGGTAGTCAATCCGGAAGTGGTCAATAGTGGTGGTCAATCGGTATGGGGTCAGTAGGGTTTAGAGTAGAGTTTGTGAGTAGGTTTAGTTAATAGGAGTGTTGAGTAGGTCATGGTCATTAACTACTGGTCAGTAAGGAACCACATGGTCATTTTCGAGGTGCTAGAGTAATAGCGGAGAGAGGGTGAGAATTGTCTGTTAATTGAGTACATACCAGCGGGCCACTTTTAGACCATCGCGTAACTATTGCGTAAATATTGCGTAAATATTACTCAACTATTGCATAACTATTGAAAAATTAGTCGACAGTTGGCCGCCATGCAATCCCGTTAAAAGTTATGTCTTTAAAACAGTTTTATTATGAATTAAATGAATTTTGAAATTAAATTTGACTAAATAACTGAAATTTAAACTCTAAGGAGAAATTTCCAGTAAATACAGTAATTGTTTTGTAAAATCCTTTGATGTACTAATACAAATAAAATATAATATAAAATAATTATGTAATGCAAAAAATAAAATGATCTGGAAATTTTATTGGCTTACAATTAGCCATACAGGTAATTTCAATTCCAATACATTTTTTAATTCTATTTCGTTAATATTATTTTTATTTTGTTTAGCAGAACAAGGAATTTTACAATAATATTACATATTTATAATAACATCATCTCTTTTACCTGTGTTTAACAGGTAGGAGAGAGGTAAGAGATAGGTAGGAGAGGGGTATGAGATAGGTAGGAGAGGTAGGAGAGAAGTAGGAGAGAGGTAAGAGAGAGGTAGGAGAGGGGTAGAAGAGAGCTAGGAGAGGGGTAGGAGATGGGTAAGATAGAGGTAGGAGAGGGGTAGGAGAGGGGTAGAATAGAGCTAGGAGAGAGGTAGGAGAGAAGTAGGAGAGAGGTAGGAGAGAGGTAGGAGAGAGGTAGGAGAGAGGTAGGAGAGAGGTAGGAGAGAGGTAGGAGAGAGGTAGGAGAGGGGTAGGAGATGGGTAATAGAGAGGTAGGAGAGGGGTAGAAGAGGGGTAGGAGAGAGGTAGGAGAGAGGTAAGAGAGAGGTAGGAGAGGGGTAGAAGAGGGGTAGGAGAGAGGTAGGAGAGAGGTAGGAGAGGGGTAGAATAGGGGTAGGAGAGAGGTAGGAGAGGGGTAGGAGAGGGGTAGGAGAGAGGTAGGAGAGAGGTGAGAGAGAGGTAGGAGAGGGGTAAGAGAGAGGTAGGAGAGGGGTAGAAGAGGGTTAGGAGAGAGGTAGGAGAGGGGTAGGAGAGAGGTAGGAGAGGGGTAGGAGATGGGTAAGAGAGAGGTAGGAGAGGGGTAGAAGAGGGGTAGGAGATAGGTAGGATAGGGATAGGAAAGATGTAGGAGAGGGGTAGGAGAGAGGTAGGAGAGAGGTAGGAGAGAGGTAAGAGATAGGTAGAAGAGAGGTAGGAGAGAGGTAGGAGAGGGGTAGGAGATGGGTAAGAGAGATGTAGGAGAGGGGTAGAAGAGGGGTAGGAGAGAGGTAGGATAGGGTAGGAAAGAGGTAGGAGAGTGGTAAGAGAGGTAGGAGAGGGGTAGGAGAGAGGTAGGAGAGGGGTAGAGGATAGGTAGGAGAGGGGTAGAATAGGGGTAGGAGAGAGGTAGGAGAGGGGTAGGAGAGGGGTAGGAGAGAGGTAGGAGAGAGGTAAGAGAGAGGTAGGAGAGGAGTAAGAGAGAGGTAGGAGAGGGGTAGAAGAGGGGTAGGAGAGAGGTAGGAGAGGGGTAGGAGAGGGGTAGGAGAGAGGTAGGAGAGGGGTAGGAGAGAGGTAGGAGAGGGGTAGAATAGGGGTAGGAGAGAGGTAGGAGAGGGGTAGGAGAGGGGTAGGAGAGAGGTAGGAGAGAGGTAGGATAGAGGTAAGAGAGAGGTAGGAGAGGGGTAAGAGAGAGGTAGGAGAGGGGTAGAAGAGGGGTAGGAGAGAGGTAGGAGAGGGGTAGGAGAGAGGTAGGAGAGGGGTAGGAGAGAGGTAGGAGAGAGGTAAGAGAGAGGTAGGAGAGGGGTAAGAGAGAGGTAGGAGAGGGGTAGAAGAGGGGTAGGAGAGAGGTAGGAGAGGGGTAGGAGAGAGGTAGGAGAGGGGTAGGAGAGAGGTAGAAGAGGGGTAGGAGAGAGGTAGTAGAGAGGTAGGAGAGGTGTAAGAGAGACGCGTATCCATGGATTCAGAGCTTTTAGATTTTGCTATATAACATAATATAAATATATTTAAATTATATTTACAAAATGTTATGATTATTTCATATCTAAAATGAATACCTAATATTTATAATAGTTACATAATCTTCTTTCTCGGGAAGTAACTGTTCATCCTTAATTACGTAATACGGTATATTCGTTAGATTCACCATGCTTTTGACATCAGTCGCTTATACTGACCATACTAATTGTAATTAATCGTCTTTATAATAACTCCGTCGAGTCGCTAATTAAAGAAGTGACATTACGTATACCCGGGTGTAATAATACATAGTGTACCATGGCCTAGTTTAGATGAATCCTCTTCAGGTAATACAGATAATAAACCAGGTAATTACATTTTTTACATTGTATAATATGAATATATTATTTTTAATTTTGGTGATTCGTCAAAGGAATTTAAAAACATTATTACGTCATTCTGTTTACTGGTGAGCGGCGAGTGTTATTTTCTGTCTATCGTATAATACCAATGGATAATTCAGACAATCATTAGATATACTACATAATTAAATACACTGTACAAAACAATATAGCATACAATAACCTATATAATGTACGGTGTTAATGTACATTATATACTGTACACTCAGTGTACACTGTACACTGTACTCTGTTGTACAGTGTACAGTGTATAATGTACACTGTACTCTGTTGTACAGTGTATAATGTGCATTATACATTGCACATTGTGCAATGCACAAGGATTTGATGCTATACAATTGACTACAAATATAGTATACGTGAATAAATGTTAGTTAGGAAGGAAAAAAGGTCACCCCGCTATTTTCTTTATACATTCTTCACACAAAGATAGAATCCTCTAGATCAGATCAGGTAGACTCGTCTTGATATCATATTATTTTATTATACTTCTAACTGTATATTCTGAATAGCTTACAATGTAGGAAAGTGGCTGAAAAGAGGTAGGAAAGAGGTAGGAGATGAGTAGGAGAGGGGTAGGAGAGGGGTAGGAGATGAGTAGGAGAGGGGTAGGAGAGGGTAGGAGAGGGGTAGGAGAGGGGTAGGAGAGAGGTAGGAGAGGGGTAGGAGAGAGGTAGGAGAGAGGTAGGAGAGGGGTAGGAGAGGGGTAGGAGAGGGGTAGGAGAGAGGTAGGAGAGGGGTAGGAGAGGGGTAGGAGAGGGGTAGGAGAGAGGTAGGAGAGAGGTAGGAGAGAGGTATGAGAGGGGTAGGAGAGGGGTAGGAGAGGGGTAGGAGAGGGGTAGGAGAGGGGTAGGAGAGGGGTAGGAGAGGGGTAGGAGAGAGGTAGTAGAGAGATAAGAGAGAGATAAGAGAGAGCTAAGAGAGAGCTAAGAGATGAGTAGGAGAGGGGTAGTAGAGAGATAAGAGAGAGCTAAGAGAGGAGTAGGAGAGGGGTAGTAAGAGATAAGAGAGAGCTAAGAGAGAGATAAGAGAGGAGTAGGAGAGTGGTAGGAGATAGGTAGGAGAGAGGTAGGAGAGATGTAGGAGAGAGCTGAGAGAGGTAGGAGAGGGGTATGAGAGAGGTAGGAGAGGGTAGGAGAGATGTAAGAGAGTGGTAAGAGAGGGGTAGGAGAGAGCTGAGAGAGGTAGGAGAGGGGTATGAGAGAGCTAAGAGAGAGCTAAGAGAGGAGTAGGAGAGGGTAGGAGAGATGTAAGAGAGGGGTAGGAGAGAGCTAAGAGAGGAGTAGGAGAGGGGTATGAGAGAGGTAGGAGAGGGGTAGGAGAGAGCTAAGAGAGGAGTATGAGAGGGGTATGAGAGAGCTAAGAGAGGAGTAGGAGAGGGGTATGAGAGAGGTAGAAGAGAGCTAAGAGAGAGGTAAGAGAGGGTAGGGGAGAGCTAAGAGAGAGCTAAGAGAGGAGTAGGAGAGGGGTATGAGAGAGGTAGGAGAGGGGTAGGAGAGAGCTAAGAGAGGAGTAGGAGAGGGGTATGAGAGAGCTAAGAGAGGGGTAGGAGAGATGTAGGAGAGAGGTAAGAGAGGAGTAGGAGAGAGCTAAGAGAGGAGTAGGAGAGGGGTAGGAGAGATGTTAGAGAGAGGTAAGAGAGGAGTAGGAGAGGGGTAGGAGAGGGGTATGAGAGAGCTAAGAGAGGAGTAGGAAAGTGGCTGAAAAGAGGTATGAGAGAGCTAAGAGAGGAGTAGGAGAGGGGTATGAGAGAGCTAAGAGAGGGGTAGGAGAGATGTAGGAGAGAGGTAAGAGAGGAGTAGGAGAGGGGTATGAGAGAGCTAAGAGAGGAGTAGGAGAGGGGTAGGAGAGATGTTAGAGAGAGGTAAGAGAGGAGTAGGAGAGGGGTAGGAGAGAGGTAAGAGAGAGCTAAGAGAGAGGTAAGAGAGGGGTAAGAGAGAGGTAAGAGATAGGTAGGAGAGATGTAGGAGAGAGGTAAGAGAGGAGTAGGAGAGGGGTATGAGAGAGCTAAGAGAGGAGTAGGAGAGGGGTAGGAGAGATGTTAGAGAGAGGTAAGAGAGGAGTAGGAGAGGGGTAGGAGAGAGGTAAGAGAGAGCTAAGAGAGAGGTAGGACTATATAAGTACTACTACAGGCTTGTATAGTTAACAATATGCAGAGAATTATTTCACCTGAGAAGTACTTAATATCGGTGGAAGTGTAATCATATATAAATAGTGATTAATATATATATATATATATATATATATATATATATATATATATTATATCTATTGTATGTATACCATATACTATTTTAAACCAGTATTGGCCCGTATACATACACATAGCATATCTACTCAAGTATTAAACAATAAGCTGTGTACTTCGTACACTACAATACAACTAATCAGCCTTATTAGATAATTCATTACAAATTAGAAAGTTAATTAATCAATGTGCCAGGACTTTCCTACCAGTGATGACACCAGTAGTTATATCATTAATGGTATGTCACATATAGTGACAGGTTGAATACAGACTATAATAAAAATAAATAGTAAATAGTAGACTATAAATAGTAAATATTTTCAAAATAAGAGACAACTTATTTTAGCAATATTACCTAATAAAATTACGTCGACGGGTAATATACCCAAAATTATTGCACACGGTATATAAATAAGGATTTAATAGAAGTAAATTTAAAATCAATATTTTTATGTAACAAATCAATAGAATTTAGTAAATATCTAAATATAAATAGCTGATCAATTATTTCATAAATTTATATAATAAAGAAAGTATTATAAATATAATTACATTTACATTATAATCATAACATTTAACAGAATATTATTACATTGTTTATTATAAAATAATCATATCTATTATCTTAAATTCATAATGGTAATATTGCATATAATTTTAACTATTATATATATTCAGTTTGAGGTTAAAATCTGGAATATAATTAAATTATGAAATCATGAGAGGTTTTCATTGGTATATGAGATTATATACACACTTGGATATGCAATTTTTTTGTACAGAATTGAAATTATATTAGGTGTTAAAAGTGTTATAAAATAATCTAGTATATTTCAGTACCCCAAGACAATATACATGCAATATACATGTAATATACATGCAATATACATGCAATATGATAATTAGCCTTGGATCACAAAGGAATCTTTCACTTACAACTTATTCATCCTTAATATATTTATATTTACTTGATATACTAATCTCACCATATGCATGGATAATGGACAACCAACATATGTTGATGTATTCCTTGAAAGTTTAAAGATGTAATTTTATTTCAGTAATTCTAGGAATTCTAGGAATTTTAAACAAGATTTAGATTATACAATGAAGCAAATTAATGAGGCATAAATTTATTAATTCTAGTTTTCAAATGAGTAGACAATTCATAAAAAGTGGAAAACACCCGCATTACCTAAATGAGCGAGAGAGAGGGAGAGAGAGACAGTGGGTGTCGGAGTGAGTATTCAATGACATCTCAGGCCTTCAGATGTCTAGTTACGGTGAAATTTCTTAGAGCTGTCTTTGGCATGTTCTAGCAGCAGTTCGCAGGGTTCAAACTTGGCTCCATAGGCCTTGGTCAGTACCTCCATTTGCTTGACAATTGTGGCAGCGCCGATGGTATCGCAGTAACGGAATGGTCCTACGCAGGAAAGTAGGGCATAAGAGGATTAGAATGGATTTTGAATAATCACGCATCGATTATATATGAGATTGCGATATAATGAAATTAATGTATACTATTATATAACCACTTAAAATAGAACATAATATTAATATATCATCACTAATTAATGATCATTATATAATCAGGAATTTAATTAGAATTTGAAAGATGCCTTGGATTATTTTTTATGTTCCTAAAAAGTGAATTTTATTACTGATTCTATATATTTATAAATATCTACGATTGATTTTAAATATAAGTCTTGAGTAAGTATTACGTAATATTATGAAAAGAACCTCCTAGATTTGGTGGAAATCCGAGTCCAAATACCATACCAATGTCACCGTCAAGCTAAAATAAAAACAATGGGAATAAATGATTAGATATGTCTAAATAAATAATGAATTTAATAAAAAATGAATTCTAATGATATTGTATCCATAATTACGTTAATATCTAAATATTAGTTAGGTTGTATTATTTTCTTTGAAAGCTTTGTTATTATTCGACTAACGGGATTATCGAGTATACCTTCTTGAAGGCACATCACATTCTCATTGACATACTTGGTGAGCAAACGCATCTTCACATTCTCCGTAGTGTGCCTGGTGCAAAGCACAATAGATAATGAGGGGTAACCCGAGAGACAGAATGGGGAGGGAAGTAAGATGTAGAGTAGGTCATATAGCAAAGGTTATTCTTTTTCATTTCTAGACTTATTCAAGAATGATAGTTTACGATTGATAATTACATCACAATAATCAATATAATAAATATAGGATTAAATTTCATGATTTGTTCTAACTAAGCAGTAAGAGAAAGTAGAGGAAAGGGTTTAGTAGTTTTTGAAGGGTAAGTCTAACTCGAGTGTGGGCTTAATGCTGAACTTCTCAATAATCGATTTAATTCCTGGGTTTTCTGGTCTAGCACCTTTGACCTTTCCTTCGTAGATAAAGAATCCCTTTCCAGATTTACGACCTGGTATGTTGAAATATTTATTTTCAGTTAATTTTTATAAATAAAATAATAATATTGTCATGACATAATTATAACATAACTAAAATAAAATAATCTCATTATTATTATTATTATTCATATATAAATATAATCTTATAATTATTATTTTCACAGTTATGTAAAAATCTAAAATGAATTACATACAAATTATTAGTTTTCTGATACTTTAGAAATTATAATAAATACATAAAAAGCTAAAATAATTTTCAGTATAAAAAATTGATTTATATGTATGTATGTATGTATGTATGTATGTATGTATGTATGTATGTATGTATGTATGTATGTATGTATGAGCATAAAATCTACATGACACAAAACCATATCTTGGTATGTATTATCGTTATAGAATAAATTGTATGAATTTGAAAAATGTCCGTGAGTTACTATAACAAAATAATTCTTGTATACATATTTTATAACATGGTAAACAATGATTGTCTAGTTTTATTCTTGCCATTTATTGTATGGGAATGTATCTTATAGACTTTATAAGATACACTAGTTTATACTTTTGTAAGATAAACTAGTAAGTCTTTATGTTACAAAAATTAAAAATGTACTAATTTTATAAATCAGATTTTAAAACATAAATATTTCTTGGTAGTAATTTCCATAATGTCAGAGAGTGTGTTGCAAGTCTACCTATCTTAAATCCGTGGTATGATTTTATTTTATGTTCGAAAGCTTTTAAATTATTCAAAATTGAAAAATATTTGAATTATCAGAAGTCCATCTGTAATCAATTGGCATCAACCTTATACGAACCCAAGAAGCCCTTTTCGACAAAACTATTTATGAAGTCTTTTCCAGAATCATCACCAGCTCTGCCTAAAATAATGAAACATGAACGGTGAACAGAATAGAGAGATTTTACAAATACAATCGTTTTAAGAAAATACAGGTTTAATACAGAGAAATACTATTAATTAATATTATATTAATATATCTAAATTTGAAACCTGGATAGAAAATAAATAGGAAGTGGGTAGACTGAGTGGGCTGTAAATAAAGTGCAAAGAAAGTGTAAAGAGAAGCTAATTGTACCCACGGAGTTGAGCCCTAGAACTGGGGCCCGGGTAGAGATGTAACATGGGCCCCTACACCAGTACACAAAGTGGTAAAATACGACAGATGTGGTTACGCAGAGGTCAAACCCTGCAACTGAGGTCCGAGGAATGCTGCGATATGGGCTCCTACGTCAATTCCGACTTCGTCGGTAAGAGTTGCGGCGCCGATAGGAAAACCAAAGCTCTTTGTCAAACGGTCCAACTCGGTTGGTGACATACCCTCCTGTAAATCATCATCAGGAATTGTAGCAAAGAATCTCTTAATCATTCACAAACTACTTGTTGATTTCGGGTTTACATTTGTTCATCTTTAAAATATATATTGAGAATATAATAACGTACAGAGTATGCAGGAGAATAAGGTGTAGCAAGTTAGAAAGAGTGAGTGGGTTTGGAAATAGGAGTGTAAGAGGGAGAGAGTGTAAGAGGTAGTGAGTGTAAGAGGGAGAGAGTGTAAGAGGTAGTGAGTGTAAGAGGGAGAGAGTGTAAGAGAGAGTGAGTGTAAGAGGGAGGGAGTGTAAGTGGGAGTAAGTGTAAGAGGTAGTGAGTGTAAGAGGGAGAGAGTGTAAGAGGTAGTGAGTGTAAGAGGGAGGGAGTGTAAGAGAGAGTGAGTGTAAGAGGGAGGGAGTGTAAGTGGGAGTAAGTGTAAGAGGTAGTGAGTGTAAGAGGGAGGGAGTGTAAGAGATAGTGAGTGTAAGAGGGAGGGAGTGTAAGAGGGAGTGAGTGTAAGAGGGAGGGAGTGTAAGAGGGAGGGAGTGTAAGAGGGAGGGAGTGTAAGAGATAGTGAGTGTAAGAGGGAGGGAGTGTAAGAGGGAGGGAGTGTAAGAGGGAGAGAGTGTAAGAGAGAGTGAGTGTAAGAGTGAGTGAGTGTAAGTGGGAGTAAGTGTAAGAGGTAGTGAGTGTAAGAGGGAGGGAGTGTAAGAGATAGTGAGTGTAAGAGGGAGGGAGTGTAAGAGGGAGTGAGTGTAAGAGGGAGGGAGTGTAAGAGGGAGGGAGTGTAAGAGGGAGGGAGTGTAAGAGGGAGAGAGTGTAAGAGAGAGTGAGTGTAAGAGTGAGTGAGTGTAAGTGGGAGTAAGTGTAAGAGGGAGTGAGTGTAAGAGAGATTTAGTATAAGAGGGAGTGAGTGTAAGAGGGAGGGAGTGTAAGAGTGAGTGAGTGAGTCAAAGAGTGAGTGAGTGTAAGAGTGAGTGAGTGAGTGTAAGAGTGATTGAGTGTAAGAGGTAGTGAGTGTAAGAGTGAGTGAGTGTAAGAGTGAGTGAGTGTAAGAGGGAGTGAGTGTATAAGTGAGTGAGTATATAAGTGAGTGAGTGTATAAGTGAGTGAGTGTAAGAGGTAGTGAGTGTAAGAGTGAGTGAGTGTATAAGTGAGTGAGTATATAAGTGAGTGAGTGTAAGAGTGAGAGTGTAAGAGGGAGTAAGTGTAAGAGTGAGTGAGTGTAAGAGGGAGTGAGTGTATAAGTGAGTGAGTGTAAGAGTGAGAGAGTGTATAAGTGAGTGAGTGTAAGCACACACCTGCATAAGGTTCATGCATTCCAAAATAAAAACGCTGAGGCAGCGAGTCGTGAAAAATCCGGGTCCATCTTTAACCACAATGACACTCTTACCTTGTTTAAGGCCTACTTCTACTGCAGATGCTGTAATGAGGGGTAAGGGGTTCTATTAGGGTTCTGTAGTTTACTGGTGCGGAGGGGGTCCGAAGTGGGGTTTGAGGTGTGGTATGAGGTAATGAGGATGGTAAGAGGGGAATAAGAATAAGGGATGTGGAGATGTATTCGTGTAAATGTAAGATAATGTCGAGTGTCTAACGAAAAGAAGGTAGAAAATATAAACCTACGGTATCTTTTGAGGTTTTGTCCGTGGTGATAATTTCAAGTAACTGCATTTTATCAACAGGAGAAAAATAATGCATTCCAATTACCTAACAAATGTGAATTATGTAATAATTAAAAAGATATTAAATTAAAAAAACATCTTACAATTATTATATAAAATTGTACATTGGAAAATTTGTATGAATTGCCATTTAATGTTTATATTATTTTTCAAAATGGGGACATTAATATATTTAATTTATATCGTTTAATTTAATAAATATATTATATAATAATAAATATATTATGAAAATAATTATTTAGCCTCAACAAAATTTGTTTTCAAAGGAAATTAGAAGTTCTTATTGTCATCATTTTAGTTGGTATTTTTAGTTGGTAAGAGAATGATGATGATGGTAATACTGAAGAGTAGACTTATAATGATTTGAGATAGGATGAGGATATGTATATACCATGACACGATAAGCAAAATAGACAATGTTACCTTTTCTGGACGTGAACTCCCGGCTGCAATATCAGCAATAGGCAAAGCTGACGTATTACTGGCAAAAATGCAGTCAGGGCGAATGTGCTGCAAAGTGGGAGGAGCATGTGGAACGTATATACCAGTAAGATATACCAGTAAGATATACCAGTAAGATATACCAGTAAGATATACCAGTAAGATATACCAGTAAGATATACCAGTAAGATATACCAGTAAGATATACCAGTAAGATATACCAGTAAGATATACCAGTAAGATATACCAGTAAGATATACCAGTAAGATATACCAGTAAGATATACCAGTAAGATATACCAGTAAGATATACCAGTAAAATATACCAGTAAGATATACCATTAAGATATACCAGTAAGATATACCAGTAAGATATACCAGTAAGATATACCAGTAAGATATACCAGTAAGATATACCAGTAAGATATACCAGTAAGATATACCAGTAAGATATACCAGTAAGATATACCAGTAAGATATACCAGTAAGATATACCAGTAAGATATACCAGTAAAATATACCAGTAAGATATACCAGTAAGATATACCAGTAAGATATACCAGTAAGATATACCAGTAAGATATACCAGTAAGATATACCAGTAATATATACCAGTAAGATATACCAGTAAGATATACCAGTAAGATATACCAGTAAGATATACCAGTAAGATATACCAGTAAGATATACCAGTAAAGAAACCTTTTCGACTTCCTTTATGACCATGTGTTTTATCTTGATATCTTCGAACACAGCTTCAATGACCATGTCAACTTTATCGAAACCAGAGTAGTCGAGGGAAGGCACCAGGTTAGACATAATCTTAGACTTCTCGAAGCTGAGGGTGAACGGAGTAATGAATCAGGTGAATTGCGGTAATGGCAAGAATAATCTACATAGCTAAATATACTTAAAGGAAAGCTATTATGACAGGGAGTAAATGAATAAAGAAAATACATATAATGAGTATATTGAGAGATAAAATATATAGAAAATGATAAAGATAATGACAGAGAAAGAGAGAGAATAAGAGAGAGAGAAAAAGTAAGAGAGACAAAGAAGAAAGAGAGACAAAGAAGGAAGAAAGACAAAGAAGAAAGAGAGACAAAGAAGAAAGAGAGACAAAGAAGAAAGAGAGACAAAGAAGAAAGAGAGACAAAGAAGGAAGAGAGACAAAGAAGGAAGAGAGACAAAGAAGGAAGAGAGACAAAGAAGGAAGAGAGACAAAGAAGAAAGAGAGACAAAGAAGGAAGAGAGACAAAGAAGAAAGAGAGACAAAGAAGAAAGAGAGACAAAGAAGAAAGAGAGACAAAGAAGAAAGAGAGACAAAGAAGAAAGAGAGACAAAGAAGAAAGAGAGACAAAGAAGAAAGAGAGACAAAGAAGAAAGAGAGACAAAGAAGAAAGAGAGACAAAGAAGAAAGAGAGACAAAGAAGGAAGAGAGACAAAGAAGGAAGAGAGACAAAGAAGGAAGAGAGACAAAGAAGGAAGAGAGACAAAGAAGAAAGAGAGACAAAGAAGGAAGAGAGACAAAGAAGAAAGAGAGACAAAGAAGAAAGAGAGACAAAGAAGAAAGAGAGACAAAGAAGGAAGAGAGACAAAGAAGGAAGAGAGACAAAGAAGGAAGAGAGACAAAGAAGGAAGAGAGACAAAGAAGAAAGAGAGACAAAGAAGAAAGAGAGACAAAGAAGAAAGAGAGACAAAGAAGAAAGAGAGACAAAGAAGGAAGAGAGACAAAGAAGAAAGAGAGACAAAGAAGGAAGAGAGACAAAGAAGAAAGAGAGACAAAGAAGAAAGAGAGACAAAGAAGAAAGAGAGACAAAGAAGAAAGAGAGACAAAGAAGAAAGAGAGACAAAGAAGAAAGAGAGACAAAGAAGAAAGAGAGACAAAGAAGAAAGAGAGACAAAGAAGAAAGAGAGACAAAGAAGAAAGAGAGACAAAGAAGAAAGAGAGACAAAGAAGAAAGAGAGACAAAGAAGGAAGAGAGACAAAGAAGAAAGAGAGACAAAGAAGAAAGAGAGACAAAGAAGGAAGAGAGACAAAGAAGAAAGAGAGACAAAGAAGAAAGAGAGACAAAGAAGAAAGAGAGACAAAGAAGAAAGAGAGACAAAGAAGAAAGAGAGACAAAGAAGAAAGAGAGACAAAGAAGGAAGAGAGACAAAGAAGAAAGAGAGCAACCAACTTATTTATCTTCTTCCTTTTTACAAGTTTTGATAGGTTACCATCAATTTGGTGTTGACCGCGTGCGAGACCTTTTTCCGAGGTATCCTTGAGTACACAGCGGTAGCCTTTGTCAATACTGACTTGGGCAACTCCAGCACCCATTAGCCCTGCACCCAGCACAGCCAAGTTCCTGCGATACGAATGGGAGTAGGGTTAAAAGAGATATTGTAGAACCATCCATTGACATATTTCTAACTAGACTTTCATTTTCCCGCTACTCTATTCTACTCGCATCGCCCTCCAAATAATCGAATCCACCTTTCTTTCCCAATCTTCTCGACTTTTCTCATAAACCTCCCATTGTCCTCCCATTCATCTGCAGATTAAAATACAATAGAGTCCAGACTGACTTTGGAGATTTGTTCGGTTTCGGGTAGTGGTTCTTCTTGCAGTTGTTCTGGCCATTGAACAGACCAATCAAGGCAGAACTCTCGGTGGTGCAACCTAGCTTAGCAAAAGCTGCAGCTTCCTTATCGAAATGGTCCAAGCGTGGAATGCTGGCCTTCACAACCTGGCGACAGTTTCAGGCTTTTGAGGAGTTTTATTTTACGCAATACCAATAAATTGCAAATTTACTTCTGAATATATTCAGTACATATTCAGCAAATAGAATAGAATATCATCATTATATAAATGGTTTAAAATGAAATAAATTCTACATATATTCAATATAAAGAAAATAAATATGCCAGGAAATGCTGCAATAGTTTGTAAAGTAATTTGTTGTATTCATTAAACTAAATCAATATAAAAAATGAAATTTAAAAATGATAACACTTGTATTGTTTACTACTCAACATAACATTTGAAAACACGGAGATTGTTTGCAAATATACAGATGTGAAGTATAGCAAAGTAGTCTGGAGATAGTTTGACGAATACGCAGTAAAAAAAATGAAAATGCCTGAATTGTAAGTCAGTTAATAGAAGTGAAAAAGGGTGATTTTGCATAACGGAAAACGAATTGGAAATAATAACATCAATAATCTTAAGGGGGGCAGGATATAGTCCACCACTCATTTTTATCACTTTTGGACGAATCTGCTTCTCAAACAGGAAGTTGCGACCAAATCCGGTAGACAGTACAACATTAAGAATTTCTAATGGATTTGACGAAATGATCAAGTATAATATAATAGATAAAAATGAATTACGTGCAATGAAGGACGAAGATATGATACAAATAACCAGAATACTTATTATATGAGATTGAAAGGAATGTGAGTGATTGTATGAGGTATTATTACCTAAATATTGTTAACAGATTACTAGAGAATGTATGGAATTGTTTAGGATTACAAGAGATTTGAAGAGATTCTATCAGATTATGGATTGCAAGATAAAATATAGTCCTGTGAGAGATTGTAAAATGTGAAAAGATTTTTAAGAACCAACTGTCAACAATTGTAAGTTTTCTTGGCTGACGTTTCAAATTCTTGTTTGCGAGTTTCCTGTTGAGGTGGAAATTGAGGTTAGAGAATGGAAAGAGCGGAAGGGTGGAGAGGCAATAAGAAGGAGTAAATTAGGTTAATATCGAAGGGAATGAAATAGTAATAGAGGAAGAAGTGAAGATTTATAGAGGTGTATAATGGTGTATAGAGGTTTATAGTGGTTTATAGAAGTGTATATTGGTGTGTAGTAGTGTGTAGTAGTGTGTAGTGGTGAGTAGTGGTGTATAGAGGTGTATAGTGGTGTATAGAAGTGTATAGAGGTGTATAGTGGTGTATAGTGGTGTATAGTGGTGTATAGAGGTGTATAGAGGTGTGTAGTAGTGTGTAGTGGTGAGTAGTGGTGTATAGTGGTGTAGAGGTGTATAGTGGTGTGTAGAGGTGTATAGAGGTGTAGAGGTGTATAGAGGTGTATAGTGGTGTATAGAGGTGTATAGTGGTGTATAGAAGTGTATAGAGGTGTATAGTGGTGTATAGAAGTGTATAGAGGTGTATAGTGGTGTATAGTGGTGTGTAGTGGTGTGTAGTGGTGTGTAGTGGTGTGTAGTGGTGTGTAGTGGTGTGTAGTGGTGTGTGGTGGTGAGTGGTGGTGTGTAGTGGTGTGTAGTTGTGTTAGTGGTGTATAGAAGTGTATAGAGGTGTATAGAAGTGTATAGAGGTGTATAGAAGTGTATAGAGGTGTATAGAAGTGTATAGAGGTGTATAGAGGTGTATAGAGGTGTATAGAAGTGTATAGAGGTGTATAGAGGTGTATAGAGGTGTATAGAAGTGTATAGAGGTGTATAGAGGTGTATAGAGGTGTATAGAAGTGTATAGAGGTGTATAGAAGTGTATAGAGGTGTGTAGTGGTGTATAGAGGTGTATAGTGGTGTGTAAAGGTGTATAGAGGTGTATAGTGGTGTGTAAAGGTGTATAGTGGTGTATAGAGGTGTATAGTGGTGTATAGAGGTGTATAGAGGTGTAAAAAGGTGTATAGAAGTGTATAGAGGTGTGTAGTGGTGTATAAAGGTGTAGTGGTGTGTAAAGGTGTATAAAGGTGTATAAAGGTGTATAAAGGTGTATAAAGGTGTATAAAGGTGTATAAAGGTGTATAAAGGTGTGTAGTGGTATACCAACAATGCAGTATCTATGGCAATCTCTTCTAGATAATCTCTAGTCCTAACTTCCGGAGTTTCTATTCCTGGACCTGTAAAGTAGGATTAAGGTTTATATGTAGGGGAAAGGTGGTATTATAGTGTATGGTTGAAGGTTTGGAAGGTGGTAAATAGGTATTATGGTGGATTTTAAGGAGATGATGTGATGGTGGTAATGGGGTTATGGAGTGGTAATGGGTTGGTGGAGTAGTGATGAAATGGTGATAGGGAGGTGATGGGTTGGTAGTGTGGTTATGAAATGGAGATAGGGAGGTTATGGGGTGGTAGTGTGGTTATGAAATGGAGATAGGGAGGTTATGGGGTGGTAGTGTGGTTATGAAATGGAGATAGGGAGGTTATGGGGTGGTAGTGTGGTTATGAAATGGAGATAGGGAGGTTATGGGTGGTAGTGTGGTTATGAAATAGTGATAGGGATGTGATGGGTTGGTAGTGTGGTTATGCAGTAAAGAAATGGGGATAAAGAGGAGACATGTAGTATGGCAGTAGTGGGGCTGGTTACGTAGATGGTATAATGAAATATTGTGGTAGGGTTTGGTGAAATGTGACGAGGTCATTGGTCTATGCTAAGAGCCGTGAAAAGAAGCTACAAAAGATTTAGAGTATTTATTCAAACCAATGTGTACTAGAGTCAATAAGAAAGCAATATACAGAATGAATGAACCCCATCAACTTATGGCATATAATAAACTTATATACCTTAATAAACATGCTAAGTGATCAGTTTTGACTGGTTAAGGGGGGGCCATCCAGCAGAAAATATTAAAATAAAAAGATGATGTTAATTTTTTTTTTATTTCATAAATTTAAGTATTCATATGTTATAAATGTTATGTCAAAGTTTCAGAGTCAAAAAAGCAATATAAAGGTATAAAACAAGAGTTTTCGTATAGGGGCTAATAAAATAATAATAAATTGAACAATTTATTTATTTCCTGTATAATTTTATATTTATATTTATATGATTATAAAGTCAATATTTATCGGTTTTTCAACATTCAAACAGCAAAATAACCAATATCTATGATTCTATCTTATTACTATTATAATATTATCATCACATGATCTCAACAACCAATAAATAGCGTCTCTTACTTTGTTTTATTTTTATATTATATATTTGCACGTAATTTTTTCTCTATTCAAATCATCAATATAAATTGTTGTTTTTATATATTACATTGTATTTAACATAAGATAGAATTGTTATTGATACGTTTTAGTGGTTTATTACCATAGTATTTTTCATAATGGGGGATTTGATAAAACGCGCAAAACGATTAAAAAGGCAGTTCAAGAAAACAGTTGTTATGATTTATATGTTTATTATACTAATACTAATATGTATCATATTTTTATAATGGGTATATCTATGTGTGTTATGTACATATGTATTTATATATTTTTATATTATTAGATTTATATAACTATAATTTATAATACTCATACTTGTAAATATACAAGATTTATGATAAATATTTTTGTAAATATTCTAATAAAAATATATAAACTTTGACTAGCGTTTTCTCAGAATAATTATTTTCGGTATACTACTCTACTTATAAATTTAATTTCTCACGTAATAATGCATATAAATAGTTCATTTTTCTTGAGTATATGTATAATTGATATATCTATATAACTACCTTTTTTATATTCTCTAAATTTAATTTTTACTTTAGTTATTGATAATATAGTGGTTTATAAATGTATTTTTTTTCGTGTAAAAGTATTGTATATTATATGAGTAATTATATTGCATATATACAAAAAATAAAAAGGTAGATATGTACACATGTTATTGTTTGTCAAGTATACGAAAAATAGAGGCATGATTCCAGGTATTGAGGACGAAATTACATTTATAGTGAGTAGCGAATTGCCTATCTCGCCCATGTAAAATTTCTGCTGGATGACCCCCCCTTAAGTAATATTCATCAACCTCTAGTAACCTCTAGTAACCTCTAGTACCCTCTAGTAACCTCTAGTAACATCTAGTAATCTCTAGTAATCTCTAATAACATCTAGTAACATCTAGTAATCTCTAGTAACCTCTAGTAACCTCTAGTAACTACTAGTAACCTATAGTAACCTCTAGTAACCTCTAGTAACCTCTAGTAACCACTAGTAACCACTAGTAACCTCTAGTAACCTCTAGTAACCTCTAGTAACCACTAGTAACCTCTAGTAACCTCTAGTAACCACAAGTAACCTCTTGTAACCTCTAGTAACCTCTAGTAACCTCTAGTAACCTCTAGTAACCTCTAGTAACCTCTAGTAACCACTAGTAACCTCTAGTAACCTCTAGTAACCTCTAGTAACCTCTAGTAACCTCTAGTAACCTCTAGTAACCTCTAGTAACCTCTAGTAACCTCTAGTAACATCTAGTAATCTCTAGTAATCTCTAATAACATCTAGTAACATCTAGTAATCTCTATTAACCTCTAGTAACCTCTAGTAACCTCTAGTAACCTCTAGTAACCTCTAGTAACCACTAGTAACCACTAGTAACCTCTAGTATATACCTTAATAAACATGCTAAGTGATCAGTTTTGACTGGTTAAGTAATATTCATCAACCTCTAGTAACCTCTAGTAACCACTAGTAACCTCTAGTAACCTCTAGTAACCTCTAGTAACCTCTAGTAACCACTAGTAACCTCTAGTAACCTCTAGTAACCTCTAGTAACCTCTAGTAACCTCTAGTAACCTCTAGTAACCTCTAGTAACCTCTAGTAACATCTAGTAATCTCTAGTAATCTCTAATAACATCTAGTAACATCTAGTAATCTCTAGTAACCTCTAGTAACCTCTAGTAACTACTAGTAACCTATAGTAACCTCTAGTAACCTCTAGTAACCTCTAGTAACCACTAGTAACCTCTAGTAACCTCTAGTAACCACTAGTAACCTCTAGTAACCTCTAGTAACCTCTAGTAACCACTAGTAACCTCTAGTAACCTCTAGTAACCACAAGTAACCTCTTGTAACCTCTAGTAACCTCTAGTAACCTCTAGTAACCTCTAGTAACCTCTAGTAACCACTAGTAACCTCTAGTAACCTCTAGTAACCTCTAGTAACCTCTAGTAACCTCTAGTAACCTCTAGTAACCTCTAGTAACCTCTAGTAACCTCTAGTAACATCTAGTAATCTCTAGTAATCTCTAATAACATCTAGTAACATCTAGTAATCTCTATAAACCTCTAGTAACCTCTAGTAACCTCTAGTAACCACTAGTAACCACTAGTAACCTCTAGTAACCACAAGTAACTCTAGTAACCTCTTGTAACCACTAGTAACATCTAGTAATCTCTAGTAATCTCTAATAACATCTAGTAACATCTAGTAATCTCTATTAACCTTTAGTAACCTCTAGTAACCTCTAGTAACCACTAGTAACCTATAGTAACCTCTAGTAACCTCTAGTAACCTCTAGTAACCTTTAGTAACCTCTAGTAACCTCTAGTAACCTCTAGTAACCTCTAGTAATATCTAGTAACCTATAGTAACCTCTAATAACCTCTAATAACCTCTAATAACCTATAGTAACCACAAGTAACCTCTAGTAACCTATAGTAACCACAAGTAACCTCTAGTAACCTCTAGTAACCACAAGTAACCTCTAGTAACCTCTAGTAACCTCTAGTAACCTTTAGTAACCTCTAGTAACCACTAGTAACCTATAGTAACCTCTAGTAACCTCTAGTAACCTTTAGTAACCTCTAGTAACCTCTAGTAACCTCTAGTAACCTCTAGTAATATCTAGTAACCTATAGTAACCTCTAATAACCTCTAATAACCTCTAATAACCTATAGTAACCACAAGTAACCTCTAGTAACCTATAGTAACCACAAGTAACCTCTAGTAACCTCTAGTAACCACAAGTAACCTCTAGTAACCTCTAGTAACCTCTAGTAACCTTTAGTAACCTCTAGTAACCTCTAGTAACCTCTAGTAACCACTAGTAACCTATAGTAACCTCTAGTAACCTCTAGTAACAACTAGTAACCTATAGTAACCTCTAGTAACCTCTAGTAACCTCTAGTAACCTCTAGTAACCTCTAGTAACCTCTAGTAACCTCTAGTAACCTCTAGTAACCTCTGGTAACCTCTAGTAACTGACAATGACCCACTAACCTACTGCGTCTATAACTTGATCAACAAATCCCATTTTTTTCGCTTTATCAGCACGAATACTTTTGCCAGTCAACATCATGTCCATTGCATTTGGTATCGACACCTGGGAGGGGGTTAGTAGAGTAGTGGAGGTTTTAAAGAAGTGTGTAGTGGGAGTAATGTGGAGGCTGGGGTTGGGCGGTATTATTGAGGTGGAGAGAAGTTTAGCAGAGGGTATTATGGAGTTAGCAGAGGTTAGTCAGGGGATGATTAGTGGTAGAATGCATGTGGGTTAGTGAAGTAATTAATAAGAGATTAGTTGTGGATATTAGTGCATATGAGGGGCATGTTAATGGGTTAGTATTATTGGAAAAGGTGTTAGTGAGGGAGTACACAACGATAAAGAGCATCGTTTAAAATATAAAAAGGAATTTCGATGTGTAGATTCAGAAAGCGTCTTGACCTATTGACCTCTGACTTTACAATTAATGAATTAATTAAGTAATTAATCAATAAATGAAGTACTTAATTAATGAATTAATTCATTAATAAAATAATTAATGAATTAAGTAATTAATGAATTAATTAAGTAATTAAGTAATTAATTCATTTATTAATGAATTAAGTAATTCATTAATAAAACTAATTAAATATTATAAAATCATAATATTATATAATCATGTCTCAAATTCAATAGGAATATAAACAATAATTAGTGAATAAAATATTTCATTTTCAAGTCAATTCGATCTTCATTCTACATTTACAGCACTGACCAATCGGGGAAGGCGTTGAGTACCTCCCATACCTGGTAACAGTCCCAACATCACTTCAGGAAGACCTAGGATAGTTTTGTTTGACTTGGCAGCAATACGATAATGGCAGGCAAGGGCAAGCTGTGGTAGGGAAGTAGGCGTGGTTAGGAAAAGTGGGTGTGGATACATTTGATTAGCAGTGGGAGGGAAGTAGGCGTGGTTAGGAAGAGTAGGTGTGGATACACTTGATTAGCAGTGGGAGGGAAGTAGGCGTGGTTAGGAAGAGTGGGTGTGGATACACTTGATTAGCAGTGGTAGGGAAGTAGGCGTGGTTAGGAAGAGTAGGTGTGGATACACTTGATTAGCAGTGGGAGGGAAGTAGGCGTGGTTAGGAAGAGTAGGTGTGGATACACTTGATTAGCAGTGGGAGGGAAGTAGGCGTGGTTAGAAAAAGTGGGTGTGGATACACTTGATTAGCAGTGGGAGGGAAGTAGGCGTGGTTAGGAAGAGTAGGTGTGGATACACTTGATTAGCAGTGGGAGGGAAGTAGGCATGGTTAGAAAAAGTGGGTGTGGATACACTTGATTAGCAGTGGGAGGGAAGTAGGCGTGGTTAGAAAAAGTGGGTGTGGATACACTTGATTAGCAGTGGGAGGGAAGTAGGCGTGGTTAGGAAGAGTGGGTGTGGATACATTTGATTAGCAGTGGGAGGGAAGTAGGCGTGGTTAGGAAGTGTGGGTTTGGATACACTTGATTAGCAGTGGGAGGGAAGTAGGCGTGGTTAGAAAAAGTTGGTGTGGATACACTTGATTAGCAGTGGGAGGGAAGTAGGCGTGGTTAGGAAGAGTGGGTGTGGATACATTTGATTAGCAGTGGGAGGGAAGTAGGCGTAGTTAGGAAGTGTGGGTGTGGATACACTTGAATAGCAATGGGAGGGAAGTAGGCGTGGTTAGGAAGAGTGGGTGTGGATACACTTGATTAGCAGTGGGAGGGAAGTAGGCGTGGTTAGGAAGAGTAGGTGTGGATACACTTGATTAGCAATGGGAGGGAAGTAGGCGTGGTTAAGAAGAGTGGGTGTGGATACACTTGATTAGCAGCGGGAGGGAAGTAGGCGTAGTTAGGAAGTGTGGGTGTGGATACACTTGAATAGCAATGGGAGGGAAGTAGGCGTGGTTAGGAAGAGTGGGTGTGGATACACTTGATTAGCAGTGGGAGGGAAGTAGGCGTGGTTAGGAAGAGTAGGTGTGGATACACTTGATTAGCAATGGGAGGGAAGTAGGCGTGGTTAAGAAGAGTGGGTGTGGATACACTTGATTAGCAGCGGGAGGGAAGTAGGCATGGTTAAGAAGAGTGGGTGTGGATACACTTGATTAGCAGTGGGAGGGAAGTAGGCGTGGTTAGGAAGAGTAGTTGCTATAATGAAAGATCAAGCTGATGGAGGGACGTTGGAGGTAAATACGTATATAAAATATGTATTTTAATTTTTTTTAGAAACATTTTGGAATTTTAAATTTTTTACTTAAAAAAAGGAAAAAATTTATATTTTAATTTAAAAATATATTTATATATATTAAATTATCATTCCAATATATATATATTTTTTAAGGAACAATACAAAAGTGAATATAGATGTAGATATGGTTTAGAGATGCTTGATTTTGCTGAATCGGTGTGCAAAACGATTAGAGGGATCTTATAAATGGGTAGAATCGAGATAGTTTGGTTTAAGTAGACAAAGGCTGGTTAGGATAACGGAGACAATATGGGTGAAAAGTTTTGTAGAGAAGTGGAATTGTTTTTGTTTAAGTTTTAGAAGCCGATTTAAGGATATGGACCAGTGTTTATAGGTTCATAGTTCAGCGAATATGAGATTTCAAGTAAACAGTGAAATGACAAATAACTATTTTTCATCGCAGGTGAAATGGCTACAAAAGCTGTTTCAGGACACAAAGGATGTAACTTTTCTAATGAATAAATTGTATTTATAGAAAAAATGTATTCGTAGTAAATAAATTCTTAGTCTCACTACGGATAAGGCACAAATCTATATTCCTATGTTTATAAATTATAATAGTAATGAGAAATAAAGATAATATGGATTGTTACACTATTGGATGATATAGGAGACAGCTCCTTGTTACAAACTATAGTTACCTTACTTATAGATAGTTATCTTATACAAAACTTCTCTAGTTACTTTAGTCTAAACTCAAATTTATTTAACTAGCAAAAACCATAGTTACCAGCCAACTTCAACACCATAATCTTCCTAGCAACATCCCTAGCAACATCCCTAGCAACATCTCTAGATACATACCTAGCAATATCCCAGGCAACATCCCTAGAAACATCCCTAGTAACATCCCTAGTAACATCCCTAGCAATATCCCAGGCAACATCCCAGGTAACATCTCTAGTAACATACCTAGCAACATACCTAGCAACATTCCTAGCAACATCCCTAGCAACATACCAGGCAATATCCCAGGCAACATCCCTAGCAACATCCCAGGCAATATACATAGAAACATCCCTAGCAACATCCCAGGCAATATACATAGAAACATCCCTAGCAACATCCCAGGCAATATACATAGAAACATTCCTAACAACATACCTAGCAACATCACTAACAACATACCAAGCAACATCCCTAGCAACATCCCTAGCAACATCCCAAGCAACATCCCAAGCAACATCCCTAGCAACATCCCTAGCAACATCCCTAACAACACCCTAGCAACATCCCTAGCAACATCCCAAGCAACATCCCTAGCAACATCCCTAGCAACATCCCTAGCAACATCCCTAGCAACATCCCTAGCAACATCCCTAGCAATATACATAGAAACATCCCTAGCAACATCCCAGGCAATATACATAGAAACATCCCTAGCAACATCCCAGGCAATATGCATAGAAACATTCCTAACAACATACCTAGCAACATCCCTAACAACATACATAGAAACATCCCTAGCAACATCCCAGGCAATATACATAGAAACATCCCTAGCAACATCCCAGGCAATATACATAGAAACATTCCTAACAACATACCTAGCAACATCCCTAACAACATACCAAGCAACATCCCTAGCAACATCCCTAGCAACATCCCAAGCAACATCCCAAGCAACATCCCAAGCAACATCCCAAGCAACATCCCTAGCAACATCCCTAGCAACATCCCTAACAACACCCTAGCAACATCCCTAGCAACATCCCAAGCAACATCCCTAGCAACATCCCTAGCAACATCCCTAGCAACATCCCTAGCAACATCCCAGGCAATATACATAGAAACATCCCTAGCAACATCCCTAGCAACATCCCAGGCAATATACATAGAAACATTCCTAACAACATACCTAGCAACATCCCTAACAGCATACCTAGCAACATCCATAGCAACATCCCTAGCAACACCCCTAACAACATCCATAGCAATATCCCTAACAACATGCCTAGCAACATCCCTAGATACATCCCTAGCAACATCCCAGGCAATATACATAGAAACATTCCTAGCAAAATCCCTAATAACATACCTAGCAACATCCTTAGCAACACCCCTAACAACATACCTAGCAACATCCCTAACATCATCCATAGCAATATCCCTAACAACATCCCTAGATACATACCTAGATACATACCTAGCAACATCCATAACAACATCCATAACAACATACCTAGCAACATCCTTAGCAACACCCCTAACAACATACCTAGCAACATCCCTAACATCATACATAGCAATATCCCTAACAACATGCCTAACAACATCCCTAGATACATCCCTAGATACATACCTAGCAACATCCATAACAACATACCTAGCAACATCCTTAGCAACACCCCTAACAACATACCTAGCAACATCCCTAACATCATCCATAGCAATATCCCTAACAACATGCCTAACAACATCCCTAGATACATACCTAGATACATACCTAGCAACATCCATAACAACATCCATAACAACATACCTAACAACATCCCTAGCAACATCCCTAGCAACATCCCAAACAACATACCTAGCAACATCCCTAGATACATACCTAGATATAACCTACTTCAACACTACCAGCTCTTTAATGACAACCCTAGTTACCGACTAACTTCAAGCCCACCTCCAAGACATGAGCCCATAATAGCGGCCACAATTGGCTTCGGTGACTTTTCAATGTAATCAGCAGTGGAGTGACCGGCGTCCAGAATTTTCATGAAGTCTTCTTCACTACGACACTTGCTGAGCATGCTGCATGGGTCATGAAGGATCATCGAGGATTATCTGGGGTCACCAGGGGTCACCAGGGGTCATAAGGAGATAAGTGACACTAGTATCATAAAGAAGTCCAATTATAACATACAATGATGATGATCACGAGGAACCAGGGGTTTTAGGAAGAGTTACTTAGTGCAATGTTACCAGAGAGTTACCAGAGAGTGGGGGGAGGTATAGGGGGGCAGTGGAGTGGAGCAGCGGAGTGGGGGATGTTAAGGGGGCTGTGAAGTGTAGGGATACAAAGGGCAGTGTAATGGGGGTACGTCAAGGGGGCGTGTCAAGGGGGCGGTGAAGTGTAGGGATACAAAGGGCAGTGTCAAGGGGGCGTGTCAAGGGGGGGGTGTCAAGGGGGTGTGTCAATGGGGCGTGTCAATGGGGCGTGTCAATGGGGCGTGTCAATGGGGCGTGTCAGGGGTGTGTGTCAATGGGGCGTGTCAGGGGGCGTGTAGAGAGGACCAAGTCTAACTTGATGTCTGCTCCAGCCACAAAGCAGTCCGGTTTAGCGCTGATGATAACAGCAGCCTTTACGGAGGAATCGTTCTGCATCCGATCGCAGACCTCGCGAAACTCACCGACCATATCAGCGGATAGCACATTCACCTGGTGTTAATGAAGGGAAATGAGATGGGGGGGGGTTAATAGGCAGGGTTAATGGAGTGTAGTTAATGAGATGGGGAGGTTAATAGGCAGGGTTAATGGAGTGTAGTTAATGAGATGGGGAGGTTAATAGGCAGGGTTAATGGAGTGTAGTTAATGAGATGGGGAGGTTAATAGGCAGGGTTAATGGAGTGTAGTTAATGAGATGGGGGGGGGGCTAATAGGCAGGGTTAATGGAGTGTAGTTAATGAGATGGGGAGGTTAATAGGCAGGGTTAATGGAGTGTAGTTAATGAGATGGGGAGGTTAATAGGCAGGGTTAATGGAGTGTAGTTAATGAGATGGGGGGTTAATAGGCAGGGTTAATGGAGTGTAGTTAATGAGATGGGGAGGTTAATAGGCAGGGTTAATGGAGTGTAGTTAATGAGATGGGGGGTTAATAGGCAGGGTTAATGGAGTGTAGTTAATGAGATGGGGGAGGTTAATAGGCAGGGTTAATGGAGTGTAGTTAATGAGATGGGGAGGTTAATAGGCAGGGTTAATGGAGTGTAGTTAATGAGATGGGGGGTTAATAGGCAGGGTTAATGGAGTGTAGTTAATGAGATGGGGGGGGAGGTTAATAGGCAGGGTTAATGGAGTGTAGTTAATGAGATGGGGAGGTTAATAGGCAGGGTTAATGGAGTGTAGTTAATGAGATGGGGGGGAGGTTAATAGGCAGGGTTAATGGAGTGTAGTTAATGAGATGGGGAGGTTAATAGGCAGGGTTAATGGAGTGTAGTTAATGAGATGGGGGGGGGAGGTTAATAGGCAGGGTTAATGGAGTGTAGTTAATGAGATGGGGGGGGGCTAATAGGCAGGGTTAATGGAGTGTAGTTAATGAGATGGGGGGTTAATAGGCAGGGTTAATGGAGTGTAGTTAATGAGATGGGGAGGTTAATAGGCAGGGTTAATGGAGTGTAGTTAATGAGATGGGGGGGGGCTAATAGGCAGGGTTAATGGAGTGTAGTTAATGAGATGGGGGGTTAATAGGCAGGGTTAATGGAGTGTAGTTAATGAGATGGGGGGTTAATAGGCAGGGTTAATGGAGTGTAGTTAATGAGATGGGGGAGGTTAATAGGCAGGGTTAATGGAGTGTAGTTAATGAGATGGGGAGGTTAATAGGCAGGGTTAATGGAGTGTAGTTAATGAGATGGGGGAGGTTAATAGGCAGGGTTAATGGAGTGTAGTTAATGAGATGGGGAGGTTAATAGGCAGGGTTAATGGAGTGTAGTTAATGAGATGGGGAGGTTAATAGGCAGGGTTAATGGAGTGTAGTTAATGAGATGGGGAGGGTTAATAGGCAGGGTTAATTAAGTGTAGTTAATGAGATGGAGGGGTTAATAGACAGGGTTAATGAAGTGTAGTTAATGAGATGTGGGGGGGAGGTTAATAGGGAGGGTTAATGGAGTGTAGTTAATGAGATGGGGGGGGTTAATAGGAACGGGCTAATGGAGTATAGTTAATGAGATGTGGGGGGGGGGGGTTAATAGGCAGGGTTAATGGAGTGTAGTTAATGAGATGGGGGGGTTAATAGGAACGGGCTAATGGAGGTGATAAAGGATGAGGCTAATCCAATAATTAATAGAGTGGGGGACAAACTAAGGAGTGGCAAAGGGTGTTATGGCTTAGGTGTGATTTACAGAGAAGCGTTTAGTGGGTCTTATGGGGGAACACTTAATGAGTTAAGTGAAAATGTAATCTACACCGAATGCACACGTTTAAATCAAATATTGAATTAAAACTTAGCCCCAAGAGGTTAAATAAAACACTGGGTAAAACCTTAGATCCAGGGGTGTCCAGGGTCAGCACCGCTACTCCTTTCTTCACATTATAATTAATATATTTACCTGCGTTGATACGTAAAACAATTAGAATTACAGCAAACAACTCTCTTTCAACAACTAAGCACGTCTCAAAAGAATGACAATTGATTAGATTAGACGCTTACCACTGAATACGTAACTTATTTTGTGCGAACCCAATCTATTGTTTAGTGTGTCTAAAGGTGAATGCATTATTTCTTGAATAGAAATATAATTATTCATTTTATTTTACTTTAAAAATCACATTTTACATAAATAAAATACTTTGCATGTCACAAAGAATGTTGAAGAAAGAATAGAGCTTTTTGCATATAATTATATATTCTATTTATAATATATTGATATTCTGAGATATAATAACTAAATAGCATATAATGTTACATTTGAACATTTCTATGTATTCGAAAATATATTTTCCACCAAATTCTTTACATTACAAGAAATATGCAAATTCACTCGTTTATAAAAATGACATAGAGAAATTTATCTGAATATGAATTCAATTTTTGTATTTTAGAAATAAAGCTATTTAAAAAAATATTTAATATATATTATTTTCACAAATTACATGTACATTGTGTTTAGACAATGACATAAGAAATTCAATACGATGAAAATCTTTGATCAATAAAAATATGGATTCACATGTTAACACCAATATTTGTATATCTATAAATAGGTTATTAAACAAATATTAAAAATCTATTTCATATATAACTAGAAAGGGTTAGATAATTGATTTAATTGTTATGGTTTACAATTTGATATACAATATTTGATCATTATTCAAAAGCATCTATTTAATCACATGCAATCTTAAACCCTAATTAACAATTTACATACGGTGTTAATTAAATGCCCTGCTTCATAGACAGAGTCTATAAATAGAGTAGAGACAATGGGAGGCATTAGAAATCGCAGTTGCTGAGAAACAATACTCCAGGCCAGTACGTCGGCCAGTAAAGCGCTGGCCTGGAATTGAATCTCTGCAAACAATACCAATCGTAGGATATCGCTTAGCCTATGACTCGTCGTTAAGTTCGAAACCGACAACGTAAACAGCGATTGTTTATAGGCTTAGAATATACGCCACAACAATGATTTATAAATAGACTCGATACGACGCCATAGATAGTAAATAGAATTTAGCGACCTCGTCAAAGGAAATATCTATGAATACAATGTTTAATATAAAGTATTTATTCTTAATATATATATATATATATATATAAATATATATATATATATATAAATATATATATATATATATATAATTTAACTTAAATATAATATTTAATGTTAAGTATAGAAAAAATGTATTTACTTTATAATTAATTCAATAAAGATGTTATCGATATATTTAAAGTAACACTTTCGGGTGAAATCAGAATTTGTCAAATACTATTTTAGAAGGTTATTATCAGATTAATTTTTAGATAAATATATAATTAATGGCATAAATTTATCATAAAATTAATATGATGAAATTGAGACCATAATAATGCATGAGTTATATATAAATGTACATACAATAGTTTAGCTAACCCGACATTGAAATTGAACTGCTGAAATATCGGATGTGCCTTGCATCTGCGAAAGAAATAATGATGAGAGCAAGAGAGAAATGAGAGAGAGTTCTTCAACACAAGTTAATAAAGGAAATATTCACTTTGAAAATAATGCGTGCTATGGAGAGAGAGAGAGAGAGAGAGAGAGAGAGAGAGAGAGAGTGAGAGAGAGAGTGAGAGAGAGAGTGAGAGAGAGAGAGAGAGACCACTGATATCATTATAATTTCGTAAATAGAATCAATTGTGTGTATTCTATTCAAAACATATTTAATTTAGCTATAGAATTTAATGTGTACCTTACTTCACCTCATCAAAACGGAACTAGACTAGGCAGGACTCCAATACAGTTATTTAAACCATTAGAATAATATGGAGATAAACAGAATAAAAAACTATCAACAAACTGTAATATCTGCAAACGTTTTATGGGGTACATTTTATGGCTCAGTCTATAATTACACTATTTACACGTAATCAATCAGATGTCGCAGATTATCGGAAGCTCCTAAATTATACAGATTAAAGAACAATTTGTATATAATTTAAAATCATACCTGCCCGATAGAACGAAATAAATCACAATCTATGTTCTTGATTGGTAAATGGTTTTTATAGTGCATGCAGTGTAGACTACACATATTAGAACATTAATTTAACTGGGTTAAGATTTAATCTGGACAAGTTTAGTGTGATAAAGATAAAATATATGTTATACTAATATGGGAATAATAGGATGTGCATTATATAAATAAACATTGTTATAATTTGGATGTTTTAGTAAAAGAGAAAGCAATTTATTTAAAGAGAATGTAACTAAAAAGGTAGAATCAAAATTGAAAAAGATCGAAGGATATGTCCTTCAAAATGTTATGTTCATATTTTTATAAAACTATATAAAATCTATATAAATGGTCAAATGTATACCGGCGAAATAAATATATATTAGTATACATTTATTCATAAATAAATAATTTTATTTCAAATAATATTATTTCTATAAATAATCTTGACCACAAGTTAAAAATAGTTTTTTATACAAAACTTGTATTGTCAATATTTGTAGCAATGCTTAGTTTTAAAACCGTTATATTACCTCTGATTAGAATTAGTTTCTTGTTTGATAAACACTTGAATGCCGTCATCATTCTGGAACTAGACATCGCGAAATCGGTTTGATCACAAGTAAATCTAGTGAAATTCAATAAAATTATTTTGGTCAAACTAAATCACGTGATCACCAGAATTGGTTTTGTAAACATTCAAGCGCAACTAATCGCCTGGACTTTTGTTGAAATAAAAAGTTTAATAACTGGATCGGCGATTCTCACAATCTTCTCTTCGTTTGACGTGACTAGCGTTTTGTTAGCGATAATAAGTTTAATCTGAGAATATGTCTAATTTATTACTCCAATCTTCGAAATTCTCACGATTTCTGAATCAGAATCTAGTAGGTTAGTTTATGTTAAATTGTGTATTTTTTTTATAACATACTCAAATTATAGAGAATATAGTTATTAGAAGTGTATACTATTTAACTCATATTATATGCACACCATATATAAATCAAACTGTGAACAACATTATATATGATATATATTACGTAATCCGTGTTTACAAATATATTTATTTTAGCAACAGTTTTGTAAGTAATTAATTTATTACAAATTTAATTGTATATAAATGTATATTGTAAATTGTATTCATTTATTTTTGATAATAAAAAGAAGATTTCATAATTATTATATAATTTTAGACCCTAATATTAATAAGTTGTTAGGACCAATTATTTAAGGTCAAATACTATTTTGATGTACATAAATTTTATAATGAAATATTATTTCATATTTACCAACATTACAATTTGTTAAATCTAAGTGATTTGTGAATCTAGCAATTCGAAACGTCAATTTATAAAAAATTGCTACAAGATTATATTTGGCACTCAATTTTTATTTTACAGATCTTTTAACATTGCTAAATATTACTCTAGTCGAACATAAGTCGAGCTTAATTATTATTGTTATTTTCATAATATGTATTATCAATATAGAACTCTAAACGTTAAAATTGAAAACATATTGTAAACATATGATAACACTATTTAAATGAATTTAATTTCATATTTATTGTTTTAAATACAAAGTTAGAAATAATGAATAATATTTATAGTATCACTGAAATATAATTTCTCAATTTATTTCAGTGATTATTGATAGCTCCACCTTAAAAAGAATGATTATTATTAATAACATTATCTAGAGATAGATTGATATCTTCTTTTGTCAAACACTCTGTAGACAAGCCGACATAATGGATAAAAGTAATTTGTGTCAACCACTTCTTTCTAACTCACGATTCACCAATTGTTATCTAGTAGTAATTTTTCCTAACTATAGATAGATGTTTGTATTTCTAATTAAATTAATTTAATCCCAAGAATTCTCAAATTTCATTAATATATATATATTACAAGGATATCTAAAATGAGTTAATCCTATAATGTAATTATTTATTTATCCAGATGATTTAACTATTATACTATCTTATATAATTATTTTAATTAAAAATAAACATAATATCCCAGCAAACCATCTAGGTATATTCATTTTTTAATTGCATATTATTTTTTATTTTTGTTATAAAAGATTTTACAAAACTAGTAGATAACTCGGTCTGCCTTAAATATAACTGATTAAGTTTTTTGCATATTATAATTTATTTAATATTATTGAAATTATTTATAGAACTATTACATCACTCTATTTGATGGGAACATATCCCATCAACCAGACCGATATATATATATTATATTAAATGTATAAATATAAATAAATGATACAGTTTTTCAATATAAATTTTGTAGAAATTTATAATATTATATAATTTAAAAAATGCAATCACCTGTATTATTTTCTGAGAGGCATATTCAGTAAATAGAGTGATGTAATAGTTTCAAATCCTTTTATATGTAATATATGTTACAAAAACAATAGAATAATACAAAAGCAATTATAGAAAGCAAATATGAAATCGCATTTTAAGTTATAAATAAATATTGTAAACAAGGTAATGTACTTTTGTTATTACACTTTTGATGACAATTTCACTCTTCCAAAACAGGATCAGTTAGAAATCTGAGTGTCTCTCTTAGTCTAAATGGTTAGTATTTGTTTTAAACGATTTTTTCAAATAGATTAACTCATCTTGTTGAGTAATTTATATAACTTCATTAAAGAATAATGTAAAATAACATTATTATAGATATGTCAAAATAAAATGTTCAGTTTAAATTTTATGATATTTAATAGTTTAACATTTTTTTTTGTAATTTTGAAATAGTTTTATAGAATTTTCAAATAGTTATTACAATATTTTGTAGTATAATATCCTACTTCATATTCTATTAAGAATGATTACCATTAATATTGTACACATCTTTTCTATTAATTTAAACTAGCTAGTACATATAATATAATGTAAAAAAAGGCCTCTAAATTTTATCTTTATCTTAATTTAGGTCTTTTATATGCAAAGTATCTGTAAATCTTACATTAATGTATGTGGTATTGAAATTATTTATATATTAAATACATAGTGAGATAGAATTGTAATTCATGATTGATAGTTTATTGAGAGGTTTATTGATTTAGGTTCTACTACTGATAAGAATGGCGTCAAGAATGTGGTTTTAGTTGATGCCGTGCGTACTCCGTTTCTGATGTCGGGCACAGACTACAAAAATCTGATGCCCCACGACCTCGGCATTGCAGCTCTGAGGTCAGAAAGTTTCTCTAGTTTAGTTTCTCTAGTTCTCTGAGTATTTATTTCTTTTTTTATCATTAAATTCTAGTTGGTCAAGTATTTAAAAAAAAATGTCTTATTTTGGAAATTCTTATTTAATTTGTTTTTTTTATGATATTAGATATTAGAAATAGATATTAGAAATTAGAGCAGTGAAAGATTTATGTATTATAAATAAGTGATATTTATCAAGAATAATAAGAATACTATTTTTAGAATAATTATTTTTACAGATTTTCAAATATTCTAAAATTTTGTTTTTTTCAATTATTGTTTGTTAATAATTTTGAAATTTTAATATATTAATTAAATCTACAAAGACAGTAGATTATTATTTTATAGAATAATTATTTTTACAGAATTTCAAATATTCTAAAATTTTGTTATTTTCAATATTGTTTGTTAATAATTTTGAAATTTTAATATATTAATTAAATCTACAAAGACAGTAGATTATTAATATATCATCAATGGTTAAAGTTTAAATTTAGCCCTGCCGGGTAATTCTATAAATAGTTTCTGTTGATTGTAACCGTATTATGAGCATTGCATTGTAGGAATGATGATTTTGGAACTATCGCAATACTCATAAATATATAAACAATGTTAGATTCATAATATGCACATTATTATATGAGAATAGTCTATATATATTATCAGTAGAATTTTATTCTACAATTATAATATAAATATTATTAAACTTCTGGATATATTATCTTATATTTTAATTATCGATTAACCCTTTTTGCATTAAAATATTTTTTCGTTACATGTTTATCGTAATCACTAGATTTTACGTGTTTCATTTTTTTTACTATGGTCAATAAAATAGCTCAGTAAATACTAATATAATGAATATTAAATAAAATCTAGAATATTAAATAAAACCTAAATTTACATATCATATGTTTTATAATTAAATACTTTACATTTTAAATATATCAAAAAGCATGTAAAAAAATTAATTATCTGGTTAAATTTACATAATATTATTTTACCAATATTTATATTCAATTAATGTACATATCATTTAAAAGTTATAGATAATATTTACAATAGTTTTTAAATTTAATTAAAATAATGAATATAGCAAAATTTATGTTGTATAAATGGCACTGTATATTATGTAGGATTTACGGTTAATTTTGTAAAAATAATAATTTCTAGATTTATTATCATAACTTATTTAATTTCTCATAATTCATGAACTATAAATATTTCTTAAATAAAACTAAAACTCACATTAAAGATAACTAACTATTACACAATAAAGTGTAATCTATTTGATACAAAAATAAAATAGTAATGTAGAGTACCCATGCAAAATATTTTTTAAAGATAATTTTTAAATAAAATACTGGAAGAATTTAATTTATTGATATTTTGCTAAGTTAGATATGAAATTTATAAATATGAATTGTTATAGAAATTTCCAATAATACAGTTATCTATGACTTGCTTTTTGAAATATTAATATTCATTAAATCTAACATATGTTATGACTCTTTTAATTTATTAAATCAGTTTTATTATGTTTATTATGTCAGTTTATAATATGCAATTATTTTTTGTAGAAATAAATTTATCGAATTTTATGGTACTTTTGAAATTATTTATATTATTTTTACATTCTAAATATCACTTTTTGATTAGTTTCTTGTGATTAAATAAATTCCATGTTTAATAAACAAATCGAAAATTTTAAATATATATATATATTGAATACATTACAAAATATATGTTTTATTAAACCCTAACTAAATAAAATTATTATGCTTAATTTATTAATATTTTTTTAATATATGGTTAAATATCTAAATAAAGTCTTGTATAAACTATTTGATATTTTAATATAATATGATGTAATAGATTGTTATTTATAAAATGAATATTTTGGAATTGTATTTTAAGTATTGCTATCCTTTCCGATACTTCGGTGTTTTCATCAATGTTCCTTATCATACTTTTGACGTAATTTGGGTTAAGAAGTATATGACTTTATGGTATCGATATCAATATATTTCCTTATAGATTATACTCCATTATATTAATAAAAAAAGGATTAACAATGTTCTCCAAAAAATGCAATATTAATTAATATACTTAATATTTATTATACTCATAATAATTATATGAAACTGGAATATATTGTAAAATTGAAAATATCATATTAAATTATAGTATTACTGATATAACATATCTTGAGTTGATTTAATTGATATTTTTATATCGTGTGATTGACAAGACTAAAATACTGCTAAACATTTCGATGCATACAATACAGCTATTGTCTGTTCATTCCTTATGATTATCCTAATGAATGCATTATTATTTTTTTCAATACACAAATTAACCATTATGAGATACAATAAATGACCAAATTAACCATTGTGAGATACAATAAATGACCAACTTCTATAAGACATAGAATACACAATCCGACGGTCTGTATATAATTAGTGTATGACATAATAGTATATTATTATACATACAAAGATATAATAATATTTATTTGTGTAGCAAAATGGTATTCACATATATATATTTTCTACATAATATTAAAAAAATTAATATTTATATGATTAACTGAATTATTATCATTAATCTATTGATATAATAAATTAAATTTTATTAGATACTTTTTTTTGACTAATATGATACCCGAGATATACATGACAAACTCAAACATGACATGACACATGATGAGCTGTAATGATACATTGTAGGGCTATATTATTTAGAGTTTAATATACACATTAACTATAAAACAACATATAAATAATAAATTTAACTATTTATATATATATATATATATATATATATATGTAAATCTAATTATTTAGTAATTTCTATAAAATAAATATATACATTCTTTATAATAGAGCAGATTTTGTGTTTTTCTTTTGCTACAATAGTAAAGCACTAAAATCCCGAGGATAAGAAATCGAAAATTAGTTTATGGAGCTACACGTGAATGCAACTAAATGAGAGAATGGTGCAAAGAATGATTCCATATGTCTGATATGCACATAAAACACAAGAATAGAGTTTTATCTTAAAGCCAGTTTATTAAACGAATACTTCAATTGATGTAGTTTACAGTACAGGAAAACATTAGATAATATTATATATCATCTGCTGTTATATTAGTTGTTGTATTATAATATTTTATTAAATTATAAATTGATATACTTCTTATTCATTTTTATAACTATTATTGTGAATTTTAAACAATAAGTAACTATATATTAGTCAATTATTAAAATATTGTTATTTTTATTAATAAATAAATCTATATAAATAATAATATAGCATGAATAGTTGCAACATATGTTATAACATACCAATTTCTTATTATAAGTATATTTAATATTGCTATTTCATAATTTATGTATACAAAATATATTCACAAATTGATAATATTTAAACTGATAATAAATTTTATAAACCAGTAAAAGTTTTTTCATTAATAGATTCAGAGTAAAAACTGGAAAATAAGAAATTTAATTTAAATTTATTAAACTTAATTTCCATCTTCTTCTATTATATTAATTATAATAATTTATTTATACCAATATTAAATATGTAATATTTCTATATTAATATCATTTTAATAAATTCTCTAGGGGACTTTTAAACAAAACGAATATTCCTAAAGGTTTATTTTTTCATATTATTCTATAATAATTGTAATATTTTACGATATTAATTCATTGATTAAAATTACAACCATATTTTGTAGATCAGTATGTTTTATCTATAATTTGCTCATCTTAGAACTGATTGGCTATGTGATGTTTGGAACTGTGATTCAAGAAGTAAAGACTAGCAATTTAGCAAGAGAGGTTTAGTAATGTTAAGAGTAATGTTTAATAATCCATACCAATGTAATGTTTAAAAATAATTACGGTTTGTTAATAAAACAAATAAACAAAACTGATTTAGCATTGTATTTAATGGTCTAATTAGAATTTATTAAACCGTGTAATAATTATATACAATGGCAAACAAATATTCAGAATAGCCAATTTATATTAATCTTTTTTAAGTTACAATTCAATAACATTTTTTATAACGTATTCTCAAATACTGCACAAAACGTAAATGGAACCACATATGAACTTTATTCGTTAATGGACTTCAAATATTAATATAAACATTAACAAATATTATATTATTATTACAAAAATTATTTTAAAAATGTAAAATCAATGAAGTAGCAAATATATTTGTAGCAAGTAGTGGCTTACATCAAATGCTATGCAAATTCAAAAACACAAACATTAAAGTTGCATAACTACTAACAGAAATACTATCTTTATTATCAGTGTGAATTATCGTCCCCCAACATATTAAAGAACATTATATCTAATAGTCCGAATTTAACTTGGTACAAATTTTTATAAATCAAATTATTGTACAATCATAAATAGGAAATTTTAAATTTCTTATTTATAATATTCTTAATATGAAATACGTGGAATAGAAAGTCGTGGTTATAACGCTATGCCCGTCTGCAATATAATGTCATCTCTACGATGCCACGATTGAATAGATTATGCTTTGCTGTGGTCTACCCGATAGGATTCCTGCTCACACCATCACTCAAGCCTGCATCTCCTCGAACCAGGCCATTACCACTGGTCAGTAACCTATGTAACCTATGTTTGTAAATGCCAAATTGATGTTTGATATCGATATATAATAATCATTGTAATTTATTCAAAAAATTCACCCCTACTCTTCATATATCCGACCTCGCAAAGGAATGGGCATGCTGACCAGTGGATATACAGACGTAGTGATTGCAGGTGGTGTGGAGTTCATGTCCGATGTGCCGATTAGACACAGGTCAGAGTTCAATTATATTGCATTATAACTGCATTTATAACTGCATTCATTTAATGCACTTGCCAGCTGGAAATCTACCCAAGAAAATTGATAAAATTAGAAATTGTGTGTAGATTTTTATGTAGGAAATAAACTCCACTTTTGTATTAAAGATATTCTAAATTTGTAAACAAGTAAAAAAAATTATAGTCTTTGTTGTTTCTCATTAAAATGCAAAATAATAGATAATTTATAAAATCATTTGAATCATATCCAACAATGGATGGATATAATTGCTTTTTAAAATCCTTTGATGTGCTAATATGATAAAAAAATATTATAAAAGAAATTATACAATACAAAAATTCACACTTGGATTTTACTGGATTTAATTTATTTTGTCATATAAAAACTTATTGTACCATAACTATGTGCATTGCATCATACCCTCTTAAATGACATAAAACCACCTGAAGTCGTCTAATGCGTTCTCTGATGCTGTCTATTTCGAAAGCGAAGACCGTTCAACAACGACTCTCTCTGGTGAGCAAAATGTTCAGCATCAAGGCACTGACCCCTGAGGTTTTTGAGTCCGCTAAATTTTGCGAAACGAAATCTCACAATTTCCCTTAAACTACCCTCGTTGTAATATCCCTGCCAACGTTCATGACATCACTAGTTGCCAGCTGTATCCGAATTCACTTCCGGAGAGACGATGGGACACTCAGGTGACAGACTCGCAGCTGCTTTTGGTATCAGCCGCGCCGATCAGGTTACGGGAAGACTCCGCCTCTCCGCCTCCTTCACGTTCACCTACCTCTCCAGGATGAGTTTGCTCTACGCTCGCACCAGAACGCCCAGGCGGCCATTGACGCCGGCAATCTCGACGACGTGCTTAGCTTCACCGTGCCCGGCACGCAGCGTACCATTTCCAAAGACAATGGAATCCGTGCGTCCAGCATCGAAAAGATGGCGAAACTGAAGCCGGCGTTTATTCGACCGTACGGCACCGTTACCGCCGCCAACTCTTCTTTCCTGGTTGGTTGTTCCTTCTTTCCTGGTTGGTTGTTCCTTCTTTCCTGGTTGGTTGTTCCTTCTTTCCTGGTTGGTTGTTCCTTCTTTCCTGGTTGGTTGTTCCTTCTTCCCAGCTGCAAGCCTTCCTCTATCTACATACTAATGGTGGCTAATTTTGCTGATCTAGGCACTCGCAACTATCTGGTCATATCCGTATTATGGAATAGATTATTTGTCTGCGACCCTGGTATTATTATCTAAAGGCGTGCATTGATCATTATAATTATGTAATTAAACTAATAGAAATACTAGATTTACATTTGAACTTTACAACACACTAATTTCGCTATTTGTTTGATAATTTGTTAACGGTGGCGACATCTTTTATTGTAAGGAATGTTGTATTGATTTACCCGTAACCTCCGACTAGACCGACGGCGGGTCTGCTTGTCTGCTCATGACCGAGGAGAGAGCTCTGCAACTCGGCTACAAGCCCAAGTCCTACCTTCGCGAGTTCACCTACGTCTCTCAGGATCCCGTTGATCAACTGTTGCTCAGGTTTGTACGTCGGCCATTGATCTAAAGGTTTTTAAACATACTTCGCTCAACCAACCAATGCTCCGTATTTGTTTGCTGGTTATGTTCTTTATCTTATTAATCCATATTGATGCTAGAATTAAAATAAATAAATGAATCCACGAAATTAGAAATGATTCTACCAAAACGCATCAATGTATCAAAAAATTGTGTATTTATAGTTCCGTTATAGCAATTGATTACATACATCTAGCCCTGCGTACGCAATTCCTCAAGTTCTCAAGAAGGCAGGCCTCAAACCCAATGATATTGACGCCTACGAAATCCACGAGGCATTTGCTGTTCGTATGCAAACTTCTTTGTAATTCATTCGACAAACTAATATATGTTTGATGTTATTTTACGATTGATTTAACTGATCTCATTTAACCACCAATCAATTTTAAAATGTATTAAATAATCATATGCATATCATGAATGATAATAATTCATAGGGTCAAGTGTTGGCTAATCTTCAAGCAATGGACTCTGAGAAGTTTACAAAGAAATATACAAACCAATCAGAAAAGGTAATCTCTGATTATCACCTATCATTATTAATTAATAAAACATATTTCCAAATATTTATTAGCTATTTCTTCCTTATTTATTTACACGTTTCACTCATCAAACCCATTCTTAACATTTGCATACAGATCGGCCCATTGCCCATGGATCGTATAAATAGTTGGGGAGGATCGTTGGCACTCGGTCATCCGTTTGGCGCGACTGGTGTACGCCTCGTTTCCATGGCAACCAACCGACTACAGAAGTCTGGTGGTCGTTTCGGCCTATTGGCTGCATGTGCTGCCGGTGGACAGGTTAATGGCGTGTTCCTCTGTACCAATTCTATCTATTAACATCTAACTGAGGTCCCCTTTTATATATTGAGAATAGGTATAGGCAATCACATCAATCCCAAGCACAACACCTATTGATTTACGTATATTCCATACTTATACCAATCATTAAGATCCTCTATTAAGATGGGTATATTTCTATTCTAGCCACAGTGCCAACCGCCCCACTACACTAATTGCCACTTACACTCGCAGGGTCACTGCATGATTGTGGAGCGCTATCCCAACTAGAACCTATAAAGACATGCAGTCCCCGCTGAACTCCTATCTATATATATATTTACGTAGTTGCAACGGTGCACGGGTAAAACTAGATTCGCACATTATCTCATAACTAATTTTCGTTTTCTTACGTGCTCAATAAACCATTTCCTTATCTTTATTTAGTGAATGCCTTCGATATCATTTCTCTGTATTTTCATGTCTGCAATGATTACTAGAAGTAATTAGTGCACTAAGCCGCTTAGATGTAAACAGCATTGCTCTGACTAGTATTTGCTGTAAGGAAGTACGATTGGGGAGAATAGGGAAGGGATTAACAATGAAGAGATAAGATATACTACCAGCGATCGTTGACTATCTTTGTAATGCTTCCGTTTGTGAATTACATTACACGGTTTGGCAATAGAAAGTAATCTTGTATTAATTATTGTTAATTACTTATGTTTCATAGAGTAATTTTATTTTTTAGATATCATTTAATAATATCTAGTTGCTATTGAACGTTTAAGAATAATATTCTATGATATATAAGAATTATAAATCACAATTATATGTGATATGATATTTTAATAATATTTAGTAATTTTACAATTATTCATTTGTTATTTTACAATTATTTAGAACCACTTAAAAGTTTTAAACATAATAAACTCTTAATGACATTTATATTCAATTGGAATTTAAATAAATCTATATAGATTTAAGGATTACATTTTATATTTCATCTTTCCAAATCCATTATATATGAATAAAATAACATGGTAATTTATTTGGAGTATACAGCCCGTCTTGGATATTAAAGTAATTTTATGAAAAAAAATATGTTGTATTAAAATATAATAATCTGTAAATTAAAAAAAATTTTATTTTTATACACATTTAAAATTTATATATTTAGTTTGATGATCGTCGATCCATTGATGAATTTATATATGCTTATATATATATATATATATATATATGCTTATATATATATATATTGTAGTGGCTTACAAAATAAATGATGTTATTATAAAATGGAAGTAATGAAATAGTATCTGCTATTAAAAACAGCAATCTTTATATAAAATCGATAACGATTGTCAGAAGAAGAATACATCCGAGATCACATACAAATTTAGTGAGTATATATAAATTAATATAAATAGATCGATATAAATCATATTCTTATATAAGCAAATGTTACTAATCCGCAATCTTTATATTGTGTACACATATACAAACATTCTTATATAAACTAATGTTATGATCGCATACAATGTACGTCATACATTAATGCAATATATCAGCAATATTTATATCACGTACAATGCATGTTGGTTACACACTTACATATACACTATTTTTTTCTATTAGTATTAACGTACGGAGTATGACCTACGTCGTACGGCGTATTTCTGACTTTTGTCGAAGAAAGTATTTTATAATTTTAATAATAGAAAATGCACCATTTTCTCAATGAATTGAATGCGACAGATACACGGCTAGCATTTATGACACAATATCTCACATTATTCCTCATTGTTAATCTTAGACATTATTATATTTAACCAACTGATAATATTTAGTAGATATTTTAATGAATTGGTAATATATTAAAATTTCTTAATATGGAATCTCATTTTATATGAGCATTTAAAATCCGGGTTATAATAATACGTCTAACATTTAAGTTATTACTTCATAATACGGACAACAATACATTCATACTATGTAGAAAGTATGAATTCCTAGCTAAAGATGAATGTAAACTGTATGTCTGTTTCCTAGTTCACGTGTATATTGTATCATATTAAAAACACGATGAGAGTTGTAAAGAATAGTTGTTAACGATTTAATGCAAACCATATTCTCGAATATACATGAACTATATAAAGTGGGATATGTAAGAGTTATTCCGAGAGGTGTTATTTTGCTATATATATGAGGAGTATTCTATTAGCTGTTGTAAGCCATAATAATCTGATGATCTTTTACTAAATAGTTAGAAATAATTCAATATCTTCACCATGTAAATTAGGGCTTTTATGATTGCTATCAACTAACTTAAGAGCACATCTTTCAAAGGAAATACATTCGTGTGAAGAAAACAAATCTGCGAAATTGATTCAAACATAAATCACAAAATATAGAATATATATATATATACTAATGAATATAAGTTAGATTATAAAATCTCAAAAATTATTTATAATCATTTTAATCATAGCTTATATATAATATTATATTTGATTGACATCTGTAATTATTTAATAAATATATTAATACAAATTATAATATAATATTCATATAATTTTAATTGTATTCTATAATACATACAATCCATTTTTTATTTATTTATTTTCAGTCATGCTAATTGTTCCAGTACTTTACCAGCATGCAGATTCGTACCATAACATCCAATTACCTATTTAATATTTTAAATTAATATATATAATTGATATTACATAGTATGTTCATACCGAAGAACTAAGGCATTTAATGTATGAGGATTGTAATAATAATAAAATATGAATAGAAAAGTTAGATTGAGAGAAATTCATGTTCAATATTATCTCTAAAGTAATCATATTAATCATATTATTCCAACACTTCTACATAGAAGTTATATATAATATAATATAATATGGAATATTCATTATTTATCATAGTCCCCGCATATTAACATTTATAATCTTGGCAATTCAGTATATTTAAATTATACCTTTGAGTTACTCTGATTTCACTTCATATTTACTGAAACATTATTTATTAAAATTTTTTTTTAGATATTTTATATTGTATTTAAAAGACAATATATATTTTTGTTATTATTAAATATTATATTTAATACTATTTGTAATTTTGATATAATATAATATTTTGATTTCAATTAAATGTTTGGTATTTTAAATAGTTATAGACGATGATTGTAATAGTTATATTGCATCAAATTTGGTGGTCACATCTCCTCCCAACTGAAATCAGCTAAATTACACTGCGGTTGCAAAGAGTCTTTTTAGTGTAGCGAACATTTTTATTATTTAGCATATCTACATATTAGCTTCATCCCATATGCATACCATTTGCATATTATCTGCATATTATCAGCATATAATCTGCATATCATCTGCATATTATCAGCATATCATCAATATATCATCTGCATATCATCAGCATATCATCTGCATATCATCTGCATATCATCTGCATATCATCTATTTTTTACTGGGTATTCGTGACATAATGGAACATACAAATATAATCGAAATACAGTATATCAATAGAGATCAATAGAGATCAATATATATATATATATATATATATATATGTATATATATATATATATATATATATATATATATATATATATATATGTGTGTGTGTGTGTGTGTGTGTGTGTGTGTGTGTGTGTGTGTGTGTGTGTGTGTGTATGTGTGTGTATATATGTGTGTGTGTATGTGTGTGTATGTGTGTGTATGTGTGTGTGTGTGTGTGTGTATGTGTATCTATACATGGTTAAACTTTACTAATGTATTTGGCATAATTAGATATACACAATTATCTAAACGATTCCAACTATTTTCGTATCGCTCGACAAATAAATATTATACTAAAATATATATATACAGATATATAAGTATATATATATAGATATATAAGTATATATACAGATATATAAGTATATATACAGATATATAAGTATATATACAGATATATAAGTATATATACAGATATATAAGTATATATACAGATATATAAGTATATATACAGATATATAAGTATATATACAGATATATAAGTATATATACAAATATATAAGTATACATACAGATATATAAGTATATATACAAGTTGCAACTATTTTGATGCTGGTTGTGAGACAAGTAGATAGGGATTACGCTGTTGGATTTAACTTGGAAAACTAAATTAACCCTTACGTGTGAATAACAATGTATGAATAATTCAATCTGATGATGATCATACGTTAATATCCACTGGATATTATCCAGTAATGCATTATAAATAAAATCTATGCTACATTTGAAAAAATGGAATATAGTACGAATGAACAAATAGTGATAATTTCAACCTTCAAACATAAATATTGCGCATAGTTCAATAAATACAAATTTAAATATCATGAAACAGAAAATACTAAAGTATACCAATTCGTATCAAGCTACCATAAAGAGTTCCGTCCTCTCTTCCTTCATCGTTAAATAAATTAATGATTATTTTTTAACTCCTCAGAAAACGTCTAAAACTAGCAGATGTCATCGACATTATTCAATTCAAGATAATAGGCATACATCTAGAAATTCCCCAAGAACCTCAGAAATAGCACAAGTTATATTAAATTCAAGAATAACTGTGATTATGTTTTATATATATTCTTTTTAATTTAAATTAATAATTGCTTCACATTGTAAATATTATTTGTTATTTTATTTAAAATATCTTACATGTAATATCTAATGTGATTTCGCTTATTTATAAAGAAACACTCAGTAATTAGAAATCTATCTAAACTGTAAGTAATATATGATATATAATAATCTATGAGGTAGGATTTAATAAAGAATAGAAAAATATGATTATTTATCATATCGGTTGAGCAGTGAATAAATTAGTTTGCTAAATAATAGCCCTACGTGTAATTCAAAGTTAATCTAAAGATTACATGCCGAACTATTTTATATAACTTATATTATCATCACATATGAATGTCATAGGTTATTGTTAGATCATAATTAATCGGCTAAGCAGATTCATAGAGATGTCGGACTATCTTAGAAAGGATCTAAGTTTAATTATATAATATATAATCTCAATATTTTTCATTTAAATCAATTGGTTTATCTACTTATCTATTTGATTCAACATTTAATGCAATTTAACTATGGTATATATTATATAGAGTAGTTTGTTATTAAGTACCTTCATAGGCTTTGTTCTATGGTACAATCTTGATTATATAATATATTCCATTTTGTATACAATCCATAATTCTACCATATAATGAGAACTTACTATTTAAATATTTATTCTATGAAAGCTTTTTATGTGTTATGGATATACCAGTATGTACATTGATACACTTAGGGTGTAACAGTGTTGTTAGTTTGTGTATTAGGCAGTATGTTGTAAGGATGCAAGCTTACTTAATTAAATGACTTGAATATGATACTTAAAATAACCATCTATTAAATACTTACTTTAATCTAAAGTAATTTACCCAATCTCAGGTAACATATTATATTTCTGCAAAATAATGTAAATATATTCTTACGATGTTGTTATAATATCTTATTGTTCTATATTGAACTATTCTCTTCTCTACCTAATACATAATATTCTTATGCATTATGGTACTTATTCTATAAGTTTATACACTAATTATATGTAACAGTTTAATACTGTCGGTGTTTAATTAATTCATAATTATATTAATATTAATACCTATAACTATAGTTTGTAACTATAATATGTATATATACCAGACTTTACTATCGAACGAATTAGAAACCTGAAATCATTTATCCATCCATATAAGGTTATATTTTACGTAACTTTTTGCAAGAACATACATTCGCTTGTATGTCTAATATTCTTATAAGCGGTCAATTGTAGTCTACATTCATATTTATATTTCTTATCATTACGAAACACAAGTTTAGTATAAACCATTATATAATGTGGCTATTTATAATCGTATTCTTGTTTTCGTGTGCATTTCCAGATAAGCAGTCTTCCACGAAAGAGGTAAAAGTAGATGTTTTCCATACGATTCTAGTACGTGTACATTCTAGTACGTGTACATCCTAGTACGTGTACATTCTAGTACGTGTACATTCTAGTACGTGTACATTCTAGTACGTGTACATTCTAGTACGTGTACATTCTAGTACGTGTACATTCCAGTACGTGTACATTCTAGTACGTGTACATTCTAGTACGTGTAAATTCTAGTACGTGTACATTCTAGTACGTGTACATTCTAGTACGTGTACATTCTAGTACGTGTACATTCTAGTACGTGTACATTCTAGTACGTGTACATTCTAGTACGTGTACATTCCAGTACGTGTACATTCTAGTACGTGTACATTCTAGTACGTGTAAATTTAAGTACGTGTACATTCTAGTACGTGTACATTCTAGTACGTGTACATTCTAGTACGTGTACATTATAGTACGTGTACATTCTAGTACGTGTACATTCTAGTACGTGTACATTCTAGTACGTGTACATTCTAGTACGTGTACATTCTAGTACGTGTACATTCTAGTACATGTACATTCTAGTACGTGTACATTCTAGTACGTGTACATTCTACTACGTGTACATTCTAGTACGTGTACATTCTAGTACGTGTACATTCTAGTACGTGTACATTCTAGTACGTGTACATTCTAGTACGTGTACATTCTAGTACGTGTACATTCTACTACGTGTACATTCTAGTACGTGTACATTTTAGTATGCGTACATTCTAGTACGTGTACATTCTAGTACGTGTACATTCTAGTACGTGTAAATTCTAGTACGTGTACATTCTAGTACGTGTACATTCTAGTACGTGTACATTCTAGTACGTGTACATTCTAGTACGTGTACATTCTACTACGTGTACATTCTAGTACGTGTACATTCTAGTATGCGTACATTCTAGTACGTGTACATTCTAGTACGTGTACATTCTAGTACGCGTACATTTTAGTACGTGTACATTCTAGTACGTGTACATTTTAGTACGTGTACATTCTAGTAAGTGTACATTCTATTACGTGTACATTCTACTACGTGTACATTCTAGTACGTGTACATTCTAGTATGCGTACATTCTAGTACGTGTACATTCTAGTACGTGTACATTCTAGTACGTGTACATTCTAGTACGTGTACATTCTAGTACGTGTACATTCTAGTACGTGTACATTCTAGTACGTGTACATTCTAGTACGTGTACATTCTAGTACGTGTACATTATAGTACGTGTACATTCTAGTACGTGTACATTCTACTACGTGTACATTCTAGTACGTGTACATTCTAGTACGTGTACATTCTACTACGTGTACATTCTACTACGTGTACATTCTAGTACGTGTACATTCTAGTACGTGTACAATTTGGATATAATGCTATGATCCTTTCTGCAAATAATTAGTAATAATGCAATCATATATGTTTTATTATCTATAGATGATTATAGTTTATAGTATAATAATTATATATATATATATATATATATATATATATATATATATATATTAATATGATTTATAGGCAGAATGGTGAGGTCCAAGTCATATATTATGGTTTGGATTCTTCAGATGATGTTATTAATGACATGTTCATCTATTTATACTGATGATGTCATTGGTGTTGATATAATGCACCTTCTAAACTATGAAACAGGTTACCTTCCACTCATCATCTATCCAACCGCTTATCGAATAATAATATATTAACTATATAATTTAAAATAAAGATATCTTTATATAATAACACACATATTAATAGATGTAATAATACTTAATTAATTCGCACTTATTCTCAATAACTGTATACCCCATCTACGATAACGGTAAGGCATTCCAGGTAATAGCAGAAGAAATACCAATAATCAGTATCTATAATTATCGTAGTTGATTGTCGTCTTTTGATAGTAAGCCATTATTAAGGTATTATTTAATTTTAGCTGGCTGGATTTTTTCTTTAGTCTGATATAATTCGATAACATTTATTTGTAATCATCAATACATCTCTACATATATCCATCCATACAAATAAAGCACAATGTATATATTTATGGATATACATTGTACAGTGTACAATGTACACCCATAAATAAGTTTATATCGCGAATTCAGACTATGTAGCTAAAACACTGAATTGGAGAGGCAGTAACTACACAGAACTGCCGTGCGAACACCGCCCCGCCTGTATTTGCCGTTACCATTTATCTGGCCCGAGGTTCTCGGAAGAGCCGTCGGTCAAAGGTCAACGATTGCGTCCGGTTCACCGGCTTGCGATTAGCCGACCTTTAGCCATAGTTTGCGCGGGTCGCAATCTAGGCCAAGTTCCGGAATTCGAGAGCATCAGCCGTAACTTGCGCAATAGCGATGACGACTTCTCGATGCTAGATTTGTCTAATACCTCGATCAGAAGAATCGGAAGCTCCGATTTCACAGGTTAAAATAGTTGGTTTGCAGTAAAATGTACTGTTTACTGTTTACGGCATCATATGTCATCGACACTTTTTAAACAAAATAAGTATTTTAAACTTTTATTACGCAATATATAATTTGTGTAATTATAATAATTAATAATTATAATTATGTACCTGTATCTATATAAGACTATATATAGTATAAAGAATATATTGGTGTTGATTTAACATAGCGATGTGTATATGTACGAAGAGCTAGGAGAGGTATATAGAGGTATTTGAAGGGATTTCGAGGTATTTCGAAGTATTTCTAGATATTTCTAGGTATTTCTAGGTATTGCTAGGTATTTCTAGGTATTTCTAGTTATTTCTAGGTATATCTAGGTATATCTAGGTATCTCTAGATATGTATAGGTATTTATAGTTATTTAGAGGTATGCATAGGTATGTAAATGTATGTAAATGTATGTAAAGGTATGTAGAGATATGTAGAGATATGTAGATTTATGCAGAATACTTCATTATGAAAAGTATGTCTACATAATACATATACCTACGTCTAGATGTCAAGATAGATACATATGTATAACTGTATACAATGCCCTATAGCTGATAGCCTCGCAGTTACGATAAATTAACGGTCTGGATAATTCCGACTTAATAACTTAATTATTAGACTAACCAAATTAGATCTAGAGGAATGGCGTGTATAAGTGAATGTGATAATGACGTGTCGGTACGATTTACAGAGTTGAATACCATCCTGCTCCTGGACTTGAGCGATAACGAATTGGACTACATCGACGATAAAGCGTTCATCGTAATGGCAAGTTTGAGGATGTTGTACGTGAGAAGATGCAAACTAACAACTATATCTGAAGTAGGTAGCAGCTATTGCATACCATCCACCTGACTAGTAATCAATTGTCTTCCAACATCGATATAATGTATACATTATAATTGATTACATTGTAAGTAGATTGCACATTTAATTGTATATGTGTATAGATACAAAGTAAATATTATAAAATCTATATATATAGATTTAAATATATTTACATGTTAGAAATACATATCTATTGGATTACATTATGACCGTAGAGTATATGTATATAATATATATATATAGCATATCTATATTATATACACTGTACACCGTACAGTGTACAGTGTATACTGTACTGTGCACAGTGTATAGTGTACACTGTACATTGTACAGTATATACTATACATTTGACCTCGTGCAGTACACTCTGCGAATAATCTGTCTTCATTATATTAAACGTTAGAAAATCTATACAGGCAATAGCAGTACTTTCAGAGTTGCGACTGTTAAATCTCTCCGGAAATCTACTTGCGTCCATGACGCCAACAAACTTCCAAAAGCTCAATAACCTTGTTCTACTCGATGTCTCGTTCAATACTCACTACGTTATTCTCATTAGAAACTCTTACGAGAAATGTATTAAATTGACACGCACTAGTTATTTATAATGGTATTTAAAATATTTCATTTAGATTAGATAATATAGTGAATTTTTAAATATATTGATCTATATTATAGCCTACTAATAATGAATTAATTTGTCCAAATCATTAAATTATAAAATATATATATATATATGTGTATAAATATATTGTTATAATAATCAATAACTACTCAGCAAATACAGTTATATACTTAATTTGTAAAATCCTACGTAGTGCTAACAAAAAAGCATCAAAAATTCAGGTAATTTTATTATTTTTTCAAATTATTTTTAATTGTGTTAATATTTAAATGATTTTATAAAACTATTACTATGTTTTCTGGATATTTTGAATATTTTGCATAATCATTATATAACTCTGCATACTGGTTTGGACAACGGGAATATTGGGCGGATGTAGATATTTCTGAATTAAAGTCTTTAGTTTGTATTTAGAAAGTAAATAATATGAGTCCTGGAACATCGTTTAATTAACTTTCTAATTTCTATTGAATTACCTAATAAGGCGGTATGGTAGTGTACGAGGTACACAGCTTATTGTTTAATACTTGAGTAGATATGCTATTGTATGTATACGGGCCAATACTGGTTTAAAATAGTATATGTTATACACATAATACATATAATATATATAATACATACACATATATATATATATATATATATATATATATATATATATATATATATATGTTATTTCTATAAAGAATTTCCAATGATATAATGTAGATGTGTTAAATTGCAAACAATGATTGGATCTTTCATCTGATATAAACAATAATACGAGCATGCAGTGGTAACCATAGTTACTGCATTTATGTCCTGCGATGTGATATAACATTTGTATAATCCCAGCAAAAAATCCTAAAACTATTATATCGCTGTGTTTTCTGGGTAGTCGTGTCAATTATTTCCTTAGTGAATCTAAGTTCCACACTTATGATTAATTCCAAAAACTCTCAGCTTTGCACAACAAAAATTATATGAAAATATAGGGCATTTTATTGTGTTTTTGTCTTTTGAAGAATTCATTTTTATGAACGACCTAAAAAATGATTCAACGTCCTATACGGTGTACGTATACCAACAGAAGAATGATATTGATTACTTAACCGGACTGACGAAGCTAGAATATCTAAATCTCGAAGGATGCGCGTTGAAATCATTTAGTTTTGGAGCGCTGCGAAACTCTTCTGTACTTTCAGTTTTGAATCTGGAAGGACAAATGCTGCACCGGCTGCAAGACAATATCATACTTCCAGACTACAGTAGTATACGACTACTGAATCTGAAACGCATCGATATGTTGGTGAGTCACGAAGGTAAGTCACATACCGTCGATGATATAAATAATTACAGCTTGTTCAAACAGGATTAAATCGGATTAAACCGGATTAATCTTTATTCAAATGATTTACAATAATCTATATATTTTAAATCATCAGAAAAATATCTATAGATCACGCATTATTGAGATGGAGTATGGATATTATATATGTAATTACAATTAAAATTTAAAAATATATATAAAAGTAATTATAAGTATTTTTATTATATAAAGCAATCTAAAAATATAATTACCAACGTTGTTTGCTGAAAATACTTATAGAACTATTTTAAAGTATAGATATATTCACACAACTTATCTACTCGGCAAAGAGAATATTGTAATAGTTTTATAAAATACTTCCATGTGTTACAAATATAATCGGTTAATATAAAATAAATGATATAATAAAAAAAGGGGAATTTTGAAAAAAAATTTGAATATTTTATTTTTGTCATTACATAATTAATTTTGAATTATTTCCAAATATCTAAACAGGAATATTAATTATTCACCTCTTTAATCTGTGATAGTCCAACAAACAAACAAATATGATATAACAATTATGAATTCTTATGTAATTATTTAAAATAAATAAAACTTCATAATACTATATATTATAAATATAAATTAATTAAATATTTACTTTTATGATTTAATGAATACATCTATTTACGGAAACAAATATATAACGAATTGTTAACTGTAAGCCATAAATGCTTGTATTAAAGAAAACCTTTAGGAGTATAATCATAGAAAAATAAGTGAAATCAGACAGACGATGTACCTAGATCGTGATACATGACGTCACGATGGAGAGGTCATCTCTTGAATTAGCCAGATTAATATGGAGTGACCATATCTAGGATTGCACATACTCTATAATATAACGACATGTCATGCGATCATAATTGTTATGAATCATATTCATAATAACGATGAATAACAATGAAGACGAGATTTATTAGAAATATTTAATAAAAAGTATAGTAGTCAGGGACCAATGAACATTTTTACTGAACAATAGTTCAGTAAAATGTTCATTGGTCCCTGACTACTATACATTTATAAATGCTCTTTTAAACTACACGGTATAGAATTTACAATGTACATTGTACAGTGTATAGTATACAATGTACACTGTACAATGTACATTGTACAGTGTATAGTATACAATGTACACTGTACATTGTACAGTGTATAGTATACAATGTACAATGTACATTGTACAGTGTATAGTATACAATGTACAGTGTATATTCAGCATGACCTTTAACTTCCAGTAAGTCTGTAAATTATGATATTGTGTTCAATATGTAGTTAGTTTATTATTTAGCTTGTTATAGAGTAATTATTTACTTGTTAATATATAACTATAATGTACTATATAGTACTATATAGGACATATATAACCACGTATACATAGTTACCAATAGATACAGGTTACACACATGAAACTTATATAAGCGTTATCAATACATAATAAATACAAAGTTAGTTAACAGATATTCCATATTTTATTTTGTATATTTTAACGCCTTAAGACATCAAATGATTTACACCACAATTGCATTACCATATAAGGTATGCCCGGTACGTATGGTGGTAGAATATAAATATAAAACATCGTAATGACTGTTGTCATTATGGTATAACTGCTAGCCGTTGCTTAAAACTGACAAAAATGTACCCTTTTCTCGCAGCACTACGAAACCTAGTCGCCAGATTATGTAATCTGACATCGCTACGTCTGGACGGCTGCCGAATGCAAGGTGGTCAATTGACCGGCGTGTTTAATCAGCGTTTGCTAGAGCTGGGCATACGCTCTTGTCTTATTCGCGATCTGGCTGACGATGTTTTTGACGCTATTCCCAACCTTAGAATTCTAGACCTCTCCGAAAATTGTCTTGAAGGTACCTACACTGAATACTGCTCAACTATATCCAAATCTTCACCAGTTCACACAATACTCACATATACTCAACTCGCGGTTTCTACACTAATTTGCCATGCCCTCCCAAGCATTCGCAACTAAACTTAACCATAGTTTACGCTATTCCACCATACTCTGCCCATTTACACCATTTACATTCCTGAACAAATACATTTCCAATAACATTCCTACAACTCTATGCCCTAATAGAGCACGTCATTAAATATCTCTACATCACTAGCTCTAGTTACTTAACTAAGTCATGTTATTAAACCTCTTTACACCATTATCGCCCATCATAGAATCCCCTATTACTTTAAGTTACATCATTTCAACAATATACACTACTAGTAAACTATATGGACACATTCGATACCTTATACTATGGTATACACAACTAGATCACGGTATTAAACTACTCTACGCCAAGAGCGTAAGCCCGTGACATCATTGACGCCGCCATTTTAGTCGGAGTACTGAAAGCGGCATTATTTCGAAAGGTCGGGAAGTCGTTAACCTCTGTGACCTTGGATAACGCGTGTTTGACCTCACTTCTCGGAACTGTGACGAGCACGATGCCTCGCCTGGCATACCTGTCGTTGAAAGGTAGAACTTTTATCTAGTCGGCCTCTATCTCATCGCATCGCGACTATCTCGTATGGTATGATCCTGGCAACATGTCATTTGCATATAAACATATGCGTTATATGCACCCACTGTTAGATAGGTACTGTATATATAAAAGGGAGTATATATACATACATTTATATATACATATATGTATATATACATATATATATATACATATATGCATATATATATGCAAAAGTAAATTTTACTAAATTTTATTGGAGAACTTTATAATATTTTTCGTAATATTTCAGAAATAACAACATTCCATATAACTGGATGCATTATGGGTAGTACAACCTTTTTATACTAGGAATAATGCAGTATAATTATGCATTGTTCTTCTTCTATTGATAATAATGTTCGGAAAGTTCTAGTTTTTAACCCATTGCCAAATATATAATTTGCTTAAATCTATAGAAATTTTTATTTAATTTTTAAAATTATTCAATGGCATGGAGTATTTGCTGGTCAGTCAATAACGTTACTAGAGAATGTGTAAACTAATTATACCGTATATCCTTATAAAGAAATTATAAATTGGTTTGAGGAGTGTACCTATACCATGGTATGAATTATTATTTTGTATTGAGGTTAATCTTTTAACTTTACGTCGCTAAACATCATCTAATTGTAATGCTCGCAGAAGTAATCACCTAGCGACGTTCTGGCAGGTAACCGAATAAAAACAATTGGGGAATGTGGACTGGTGATCCTGCGACCGAACGCCCGTGTCTTCGTCGACCGAAATCTAATCTCTGCTGTATCTCGACGATTTTCGAATTGCATCGCAAAACCCTTCTCGCTATCCTTGCGAAACAATAGATTGGCCAGTCTGCACTTCATAACGGTAGTAGGCTGGCTGGCCTACGCGTATTTGGCCGTTTTGTGCATCTAACGCGACGATATGATCTGTTAATTCACGTTTACCGTTGAATTAGTTTGAAAATTATTTACTAATACTGTGTTCATTAAAAACAATTCACAAATGTATACTGATATTGCCAGAGAATGATATTCAAAAAACATATATACGTAATATATACTGTAATGCTTTACGAACGACTGCCGCTATCGACATGTTTGATAGGTACCCATCATTCCGCAGTGAGTAACAGACCCGATATCCATATATTAACAACGTCACATAAGTAGGAAAAAGACAAAATAACCACACATTAAATCATGTCAACAAAAAAAGATTATACTTAAAATCTACAGAAAACGTAGAGAATTACTAAAATCTCGCATAAACATTAATGTTAGAATTTTATCATTACAGCCATCTTCCTCTAAATTGGATGGGTGGCGGATAGACATCAGAGGTAACGATGTAATGTGTGATTGCGATCTCTACCACGTCCTCAAACATATGGTTATATAAGCACCGAACTCTACTGGTTTAATCACTTACAATGATTAGTGTTTGCATTACGAATTCCTACTTCAGGAGGTGCGATTGCTAGGAAGGTGTCGGGGAACACACGGAGCTGTCGTACAGTTAGCCACGCCTACCGATAACCTTCGATACGAACATTGCTTTAACAGCTCTGCCTTGACAGCAGGTGGCCTCTCGAGATATTTACCGCGAGATCGAAGATTCATACGTGATCTCAATGTTTTAATGTATATGCTGGTGTTTCTGAAACTAAATTAACTACATAGATATGCCATTCTCTCTTCCCTTCGTAAAATACACTAATTAATGAGATTGGAGCATTGAAAAATATGTATATCCAAACAGAAAATTCGTATGTATATAGGAATCCGCTGAGGAAATTCACTTCTGTTATTTAGTTTCTTTTGAAGATATCTTAGTTACTACTTTATCATATCTTATTTATTTAGTTTGTAGTTTTCCTAAGATATGTTATTTGTTTGTTTTCTTATTCACTAGACATTTTTTTTATTAATTACTTATATTTTATTTATACTTGCATATCTTACTGGTTGACACACTTTTAATTTATAGAAAAAATAGATTCTCATGATTCGGTAGAGTTATGAACTTGAATTATAATACAAACATGAACAATGTAACTATACTCTACTATATAATATTTTTATTGATATTTGCTTACTATAAAACTACAACAATAACTTGATTTGCTGTTACTGTTGAATGACTACATTATCATTACTATCTGTATATATACCAAAATTCAAATTTAGAAATCAGCCATAAGGATCAAACTCTAGTTTATATTGAAATATAACTTTTCAGTTTATTATAATATTATTAAGTATAAAATGTTGTAAATATATGTATTAAACAAATAATTTGAATATGAAAAGAATATTCAATATTGACATAATACAAAATATGCAACTGAGAAGGTATAAAAAATAAGTTTTTCAAAATAACAAATAATTCGAGAATAAAATTGATATCTAGACCAATCAGCTGATGCGATTCAAGTTTGCGTGACTTGTCTTGGGGCATCATCCTCTTTACTAAACTCAATCGCATCCTCATACTGGGTGGAGTACTTCTCGGGTGGTACGCCATTCAACTCGCCGACCCACGCCAGAATGTCGAGTCTATTGAGTTCTAGGAAGGCACGTCGACCCCAGCGCAATTCACGAATAGGTGGGTCACAGGTGCTCATTTCATATTTCAGGTAACCCTGGTGGGCCAGCGTCTCCTTCATGTACTTTTGTATGTTTCCGTAACTATCCTCCGAATGACTAGAATTTGCAATAGTGGTCATGAATAATTTGTGGAAATCTAATAACGTATAATTACAGAATAAATTAAATTAAAATCTCATAATACAGTCAAATAAATGATTTTATACAATGAGTTTTGATAAAATCGTAGTTATAAAGCAATTAACATATAATTAGGGTGGCTTATAAACTACAGTTAAATCACAAATAAAGAGTGCATTCAATAAATAGTTAAATTATTATCTCGATAAATAGATAAATTACCGAAATTCTCAATAAAATGTATACTTACTTTCCATAGAATCCCATTTTTTCCAGCATAGTTAGCATTTCTTCTACAATGGTAATTAAATTAAATTAATATATTTGAAATAAAAAGAGAGAGAATGATCATATCTCTGCAAGTATACCGTAAAATAATTCTAGACTATTAATTAAAAAACAACGTTTTGATATTAATCATATATATGTTATTATATGATAGAAATTTAATTTTATAATCATTGTAAATTAAATAAATAATTACATGCAATATATTTTTTAATAAATAGTTAATTATATAACTATGAAATTTCTAAATAAAAGCAATAGTATCAAATTTCTAGAGTTGAGGGATTTATTTTTATATTCATAAATTATATATAAATTAGAATTTGAGTTAGGATTGTATATAATTATATAAACTATAAATTGTATGACACTGATAATTCATAAATCACTGACAAAATATTAATGTGAATGATAACATGAGAGTCACTTATTCTATATAATATTTCTTTCCGAATATAACATGAAATTACTTAATATTAACATCACTAATAAACATATAATCAGCATAGCAGCTATATCATCATATGAAATGCAATTTGAAGAATGATGTATTACCAGTTTTAATAATAAATTCCAGAGGAATCTAATCCAATATCGATTGTTATACATTTTAACAAATCATGACCAAAATTACAATTTTTTATTTGAAATAATGGTTACATGACTAATATATTTATAAATAATATTTATATTTTCAAAATATATTCATTCTGTGGAATCCTTTAGTTTTTATTCATTTATTATTTATTATAAACCAATAAATAAATTTATACATAATTGAAAATAATACACTGATATATGGAATGGCTTAACAGATATATTGAAATTTCAATATTATTTTATGATTATGTAACATATACATATTATAGCAAGTTATATACTTTGTTTGTTTTGTAAAAAATATTTCAAATATATCATTATAATATAAACTATACTTGCATTTAATTTATATGTATATAGCATTAATTTAATATATAAACATGTTTATTATAACCCGTACAAAATTCAAGTAATTTAATTATTTGCATTACATAATTTTTATTATGTTAATTTGTTAACTAATAATTTTTGTACCACATGAAATGTTTTTATAAAACTATTACATCACTCCGATTCCTTGAAATCCAGGTTATTACATTTTTGACATGAATACCATCTTTTATAATATTCATGTTAGCAAATTCTAACATAGAAAATCTGACATCGATATGTTTGCTGCACTACCCAGAAAATGAAGTGATGTAAGAGTCTTGTAAAATTCTTTGATGGGTTAACAAATATAATATAAAAGAAAGTATGCATGTCAAAAATGAAATCACCACAATTGTTTGCTGTGAATACTTTTTATTATTATTAAGAATATGATTAAAAAAAAGCCTCATCTGATAGAGATAAATATTGAGAATAATTATATAGATGATGATGATGTTGATTATTTTAAATAATGCGTAATATCAAATTCACTGACCTTCGGGAAATACATTATTATTCATGAAAATCACAGTTAGAATGATGTATAAAAGGGAATGCTTCGTATTGTCGGCGCTAGCGTATTGATATTAATACTTGAACAATAGTGTATCATCGATATTCTTACATAAGATTAATAGGAACTTACGAGAAATTTATAATTATGATAAATATCATAAATATTTTTGATTTACTTTAAATATATAAAATATTTAAATATATAAAAATTTAAATAAATTAAATAAACAAAATAATTAAAATTAAATAAACAAAATTACAAAATTAAATATAAAAATGAATTCAACTAACTTTGGAAGCTTTATCTTTGTAAGGATATTAATTAGTATATATGATTTCGCTTTCGTACCTCCATCTACTAGTTTCAGTCCAAAATTCTGAGAATTAAATGAAAAATTATATTTAATTTTACGTTTTAAAATCTAAATTACATTTTTATAAAATACATTATTATAAAATACCATATTATTTCTTTGGATATATTTTATTGTATTATATTGTATTGTTTTGTATAGTTTTTTATATATTCAGTGGAGTGCATTCAAACCGCAATGGGAGATCTAGTGATGTGAAATTTAGGTTAATTATAACAATCGACTGGTTGTTCAAAACTTATTTATAGCCGCTATCTATTCAGAAGTTCTGGTTTTAACAAGAATGAATTAATACACCACTTCTATATATTATTTGACGGGTAATTTTTTAGTCTAGCCAGAGAATCGAACCACCGACTTACAGCTTAGCAAATAATACAGAAATATGCCAGAGAAACGGTTTATCCAATATTGCATATTATTAATCATGCTTACTTTTGAGATATTATTAATAATTAGATTCTTATATAGTTAGATAGAAGTATAAATAGATTCAGTTTGTAATTGACAATAGCTGAATAAAACTTGTTAATACCACATTAAAGTAATTTAAATATAAAATTTTGATTTTAAAGACCTGTGTAGATCTATCGAAATAATGTAGAATGGGAGGGGATAACTAATGACGAAATTTTAAAATGTATTTTCGATAGATTCAAACTCCCCATGGAAAATTATTTTTCTTGACGAATGACGAATAATTCACATGGAAATGATAATAAACATGTTTGATAATTTCAACAGAATCTAATCGAAATTAGATTTAGAATATTTGTATTTAATAAATATTGAATATATCACATGATTTTATAATTGAAGTTTCAAATATAATCTCTTAATAATTGCCTGCTACGTAGATTATTATTATGAGATCCAAAATAATATTATCAAAATAGATTTGAAGATATATCTATTCTAAAAATACAAACCCAAACTTCTTGGGTTTTCTATATTATTTTTTTAAAAAAATCAGATAAGTTTGTAAACAATTAAATAAAATTTTTGGTGATTAGATTTAAATTTTTTAGACTAATTTTTTTAAAATTTTAAATTACAATTTCACCATATTTTAATACTTCTTAGAATTGCCAAAAATGTAACGTCAAATAAATATCGTATTTTCGATTCAAAATTATTTTTGCCGTCGATTTGACACTCGTTTGATAGATGTAAATAGGATATAAAAATCACTAAATATAATATATATTATATAGTGTATATATTATTGATTATCTAGGTTTTGAATATAAATATTTATAATAAGAAATAAATTAAACAATTGCCTAAAATATATTACTAATATAAAACTAAAACTAATTCTAAAAAAAAGACACTTACAATAATAAAATACTATATCGAATGATAGAAAATACAGCAATATACAGAATTTAACAAATATCAGTTAAATATCAGAAGTTAGGAACCTTTTGCAGTTTATCATTAACCATATCCATTATCAGTGTACACTTAGAGTGTGTTTTAAGGATCAGTCTCGATATCTCTGCAAGATCAATTTAGATCAATGAATAAATATTCAATATATATTTAATTATCCATAGGAATGTTGTGTTATGTAAATATATTTATGATAAATAATTACATTTAATTATTCATGAAACTATCAAAGTACATTATTTATTTAAATTGATTTTATCATTTAATTTCAGGTTATTAATTTAATTTATAATTAAATAACAATTAATCATGTGTCACTTGACCTTGCTTTTTAATTGGTACTTTTTTGATCTCCATAAATAGACAATGCCTTATTACATCATTGATCTAAGAAAAGTAAGTTTAGTTGCATTTATCCATTTGTCAATAAGTTAATCAATTAGTTAATAAATATTAATTTATATTTTCTAATGAAGATATAATATTGTCTTATGATCATTGGCTCGTAGATTACTAATTAGGAGGTACTAGGTATTTGAAAATGTATTAAAAAAAATTAATATTAATTTTTTTTCATCCTTATACTGGAATGTAATTATATATTAAATTAAAAAGGTTAGAGGAATATAAACATACAGCATATACCAAACATATATTTATGTTACATTTAAAAGGTTAATAGAATATCTTTATAAAAAGAGTGAATAATTGAAAGGATGTAGTTGGTGGTATCATATACTTGAATAGAAGATTATTCTGGATTCTCATCTTTCATAAAATTACGAGTAATAAATAGTAAAAATAATATTTTAATGACCTGAATATAATTATTATAATTTTATAATTCAAATAATTTATATAATTTATAATGAATATATGCATAATTTTCATATTTTAATAAAATGTAATAATACTTTCTATGTTACATATTTTATACTAACTAAAAAATCCTTTTCTTTTTCAGATAGTGATAGAAAATTTTCATTTGCACTTACCGAAGACATATTAAACCTGATAAATTAATTTTGAAAATTAATTTCTCGAATAAATACAATATGTGGATGAATATTATTGTGAATATTATAAAAATTGTATATAACTAAATGAATGTTTTAGTTTCATCCATTGAACAATTATACGTTTCAGCAACAATCAAAAGTATCTGAGCATGATCAAAATACAATCCAATGCCAAAAAACTCACTAAAAGCCATATATACATGTCGATAAATATACTATGTCATTATCAGGCATCCACAGTTAGTATTACTGAACTATTTCATAATCTACCATATATCTAACCCACTATTCTAACTCACTTGCATTTTATGGCATTACAAATTGTATTAGATTTTCTAGGTATGGACAAATAGATTAACAAAAATAATGGTAATAATAATCAGTACTCGATTAATCTTTGTATTATATTTATTACATTACCACTTATTTATAAATGTTACATAAATTTCACACAAAAAGACAATTAAATCTCATTAAATATATAAGTAATATATCAAATATCATCTTTACACGGGAGTTATATAACTATAATATATGGCCTTTTCCAAATAATTGCATAATTAATAATAACACATCATCCTGTACGTTCAGTATTATAACATATGGGAAATATATGGGAGTCCTTAAAGAAATTATATTTTGTTATCCCTCCATCGTGTATACTTAATCATAGATACGGAAAATACTTTTTTATAGTAAATGTGATGGCTAATTTATCATTACTTTTATAAAATAAATAGTGTGACATTTTCTTTCATTATTCAAATTATAAAATTATTTCAATATTTCTAATTTGATAATTGGAACTAATGATTCAATTTAGTGCAATGATAAAATCAAATACACTTCTGGTGTTTATATCTGGCATAGAATATATTTTAACCATATTGAATTATGGATGAGGTTTAATTTAATCGATGATCAATTGACCTTGTCAAATGAAGTCAGTGAGAGTATGTGATCACCGGCTAATCTAATTTACATAGTGTCTTGATTAATCTACTTTTTTGCATCTGATATTACATTATTTGATTGTGTATTGGCATACCGCAATACATTATACTAACACATTACATTATCTTAAAATTTAGAGAATTAGTATTAATAACTATGTAATATATATACTATATTATATAATACTACATTATATAAAGTGCATGAGGATATGTATTATAAAATGTGGAGTGATGTATCTGATTGGTATTCCAAATGTGTTCTATAGTAATCGACAAATAAGATCTATAGTTTAAATAATAGCGAAAATACCTGGATGACATTCACAAATTTAGATATATAAATACACACATAAACACTGGCGCCACTGCAAAAACCACATTGACAACAAATTTGTCTACATTTTTACATTTAAAAATGTTTTGATATTAATATAAAGCTTGTTTAAATATTAATAATCGTTGTACTCGATAGGGTTCGCTTTGTTTATAATATGATTGTGTAATAAATATAGAGTCAGATGTATTTTTTACTTATTTTTCAATTGACGCAATTTTATAAATTATTATTTACGACTTCATCTTCATGTTTTCATATTATCATTACATTAACACATTCATTATATATATATATATATATATATATATATATACATATATATATATATATATATATATATGTATTTATATCAATTATGGCTCCTTCTTCTAAAAAGGAATATTATCATTTATTAGTTGAATAATTCTTATCTATCATATATTGATTTTATATTTAAAATATATATTGTATAATTATATTTTCAGAATATTATAATTTTCTCATCTCTTGTAATTATATATTATTAATCATTTTATATACAATGTTTATATATATATATATATATATATATGGGTGTGTGTATGTGTGTTTTATTAATTATGTTATATATACATAAATAATGTATTAATTAATTTTTTAATTCACCTCTAATTCAATTTACACAAAATAATTTTGTATAAGTATTTCGTCAATTAAGGGTATGCTATATAATATTTCTATATCACTCTACCAAAAGACACATAACTCGATATTAATTGAATATATATACTATTTATTACTATGAAACATATAATATTGATCTATAATATTATTCATTTTTTAATTATAATATACAAAGAAAATATTATAACATCATTTATACACATATTTTCTGATTTAAAAAATCAAAAGAATCATAACTTTAATAATATAAATAAAATTATAATATCTATTATAATAACTGAACATTTTATTTAATACCTTATTGAATGAATTATGGATATTTAAGTACAGACCTTTTCTCTATATAGTGTCAATTTATGGCTTTTGAAGTGTGTAGAGTATTATAGATGCAGAATTTTATATTGTAATTGGGACTTCGTACATGTACCTATAGGTCCATTTTTGAAGCATGCATATTTAAAATTTTAATTTAAAGTTAAACGTATGAGTTAATTTTAAAAAACTAGTAAATAAAACACATAGCTTATATTTGTAATATATAAATATTTGATATGTATTACTTTAATTAATATATATTAATATTTATTAATTCACTTGTATAAAATATTTTGTATATAGCAAATTATAATTTAGAAAAATATACAAAATTATATTTTCAAATTCTTAGATAATAATTATTATTGTAAAAATTATCAATTAAATCATAGATACAAATATAAGTGGTACAATAAATAAGTGTTACAAAGCAAATCGGTAAACTATGATATTAAATTGTTAATTCAATATGTATATACAATTTTAATCTAATATATAATATATGTAATATATTATAAATACTTTAATTTCACAAATTTCTTATAGACCAAACCGAAATCTATGGTGATTTACAGAAAAAATACTATAGAACATACAGTATTTAACAAGGTACTATAAATATATTGTTAATTATTATTACAACATTTTGTGTATCAATGAGTTGGATAACATTTTGTAATTTAGATACTACTAATTAAGATGGTATTGGTAAATTATGTAATAATTGAATCGCCCGTAATACAATATATATATATATATATATATATATATATATATATATATATATATATATCCTTAAAAAACAAGACATAACCATAAATAAATATAATTAATTTTCAAAAACTAAACAAATTGTGTTTACTTAGCTAATATAGTTAGATATATATATATATATATATATATATATATATATATATATATATATATATATATACAACACACATATTAACGAACAAAATTAAATTTAAAATCAAATCTATCACTAGTATTAATTTTAAAAAGATAATAATTGAAATAACTGGTTCAATACTAATATATTGATACTGCTCTATATATACTTTAATACACATAAAATAATACCGTAAATACTACATTCAAATAAAAAATACAGATACATTTATAAATACAATACACACGCACACACACACACACACACACATGCACACACACACACATGCACACACACACACACACACACACACACACACACACACACACACACACACACATACATACATACATACATACATACATACATACATACATACATACATACATACATACATACATATATACACACACACACATATATATATACGTATAAATATATATATATATGTAATAAATGTTAAAATAATTTTTTAATTACATTCACAATTTCTCTAAACAAAACATGCTAAATGAAGAATAATACACACATATTCCCGAAAACTAATAATAATGGACACATAAAGAGATTAATAATTAAAACTACAAACATTATATTATGAACATCACAAAGAGCAAAACACATATGACTTAATGCATTTAATATATATATATATATTGAATCAACAAAAGTAATTTGAACTACTAAAATGGTTACTTCACATTCACTAATCAAGTTCCAACAAAGAATGATAGACCCACACTGTGGGTCTATAATTTATATAATAAATAAAAATGGGGAATTATAAATTGCTTAATAACCGAGGATTAAACTTATTTGTTTTAAGGAATATTACAAAATATAGTTTAATTCAAATATACCGAGTAATATAATCCTACAGTAACTACAATACAACTTATTTATAAACATTATAAACGTATTTTATTACATAATTTTATTAATATTACATTTAATAAGATATGTCATATATAGGTAAATGTTAATATATATATATATATATATATATATAATTAACAATATTAATTGAGTTAAATAATATAAAAATTAGTTTAACGATCATATTTTAGGTATGATTTCTTATAAATATCTATAAATCTATGAATTTAGTTATTCTCCGTTATTATTTGGTTATTATATGAAAATCACAATAATATAAAATAACATTTTCAAAATAATTATAGGTATTGACTAGATAGGCTGTGAACTATGCTGATTTGTTTATATATTTAGTAATTTGTTAATTTATCATGTCTTTGTGGTTCTTATATTGTTAATTTAATAGATATTAAATTCAACACGATATATATTATATATATATATTTCCAAATATATAGTATCACAAATTATAATATTTTTATATATTTAATATTAAATAAGCATTTTTCCCAAATTATTTTTCAACTTGATGTCAATAAAAATATAATATAGGTAAAATACATATTTGTTTATGATATTATCGATTATATTTGGAAATATCTATTGATGCTAATTGTATAAATATACAGTTTCTTAATATATATTTAATAATGATTAATTTAGAAAAACTGATAATTTATTTGAACCCGAAGTGTAAATAATATATTTTATTATTATATTTGATACTATTGTTTCTGTGTATTGATTTCTATTTTCCGGAAAATATAAATCTATGGTGCTGTGCTACCTATTTTACCATGTGACAATTATCCACAGAAGAGCTAGAGTTTATCGTATAAATAAAAAAAAATCATTCTGATTGGCTTATCATTTAGATAATAATAAACAATAAGTAATTGCGCGCTTTATTATTTAAAAATAATTTCGTTTTAATATTGTAATTTGATATATTCGGTATACACATAATGGATTATCAGTTAGTAATAGTCGTATTGAAAAAACATGACTAATATTTATAATAGCTAATGTCTATTAATAACTCTGTGATTCATTATGATGATTCATGATTGAATCCGTAAACTACAGAGAATTAAATAATAAGGCAAATATATTATATATAATAATGCATATATACATTATTAAATATCACTAATATATATATAATATATATATATATACATTATGTATATATTATATATATAATATATATATTTTATAGATATAATAGCCTTGGTACTTCTATATATTAGGTAAGTCATTCTTAGTTATTCATATTTATTAATGATGTTATGTAATATTGTGAAGAAATTAATGTGCAGTGCAATGTGCTAGCAACCTTTAAGGAACGTAAAACTATCAGGTGTTAAAAACATTATGTGGCACCATTAGGGGGACAATCTAATATATAATTATAATGAATTGTGTTTGCATTTGACACATAGCATTGTCTGCGAGGTTATTTCAACTTTCAAAAACTACAATATAAATAATCTTGAAAGTTAATGAAATTGCTTTCATACGATGTAATAATATGCATATAATTAATTTCTAATTTTTAAAGGTTAAAATAAAATATAAAATTAAAAATAAATATGATATTAAATATAATACATTTTATATATATTTAAATATAATTCACAATCTATGTAAAATGATAAATAATTTAATTTATAATTACAATTTATATAAAGTGAAATATAATCTCTGTAGATCTTTTCTAAAAACTTATACCTATATTAGTAGTTAATATAAACAGTTATTACATATAGATTTATAGATATTTTATTGGTTATCCCATAAGGCACATGATGCTAAAGTTTTTAGTAAATTCAGATTTATGTAATCCCACATTATTTTCCCAATTTAATCAAGTTAGTTGTATTTATTTCTATTTTGACCCTTTAAGGCCTAAGAGTATTTAAATTTGAGAATCCTAAAAAGATTCGCCCATAATTTTTAAAATTTATTTTTTAATTCTCAATATTTACATATTTTGCTCTTGTATACCATTAAATATTAATTTTTATAAAAAAACAAATATATATTTTTTGTTTAGAAATAAACACACTATAATATAGCTATAAATATTATTTATCTAATACAATATAACTATAGTAATTTATATCTATAATAAAATATATTTATAAAAATAACTACATGCCTATATAGTGCTCTACATAAAAAATATTTTACATTTAAATTGATATAGATTATGAAATAATATAATTAAATAAATTAATTAAAAAAAGTGTATTCATGAATTTTTGTGAAATCTATAGATACATATTGAATTATTTATCAATAGAATATTTTTTTTAATGTTAAATTATACATGATATATTTTAAAAATTGAAATTAATCGATTAGATTAAATACTTAATTTTACATATATACATTGATTTATAGAGAATTAAAATATGTTTAATATAATATAGAAAATGATTATAGTATATTAAGTTTAAATTGTGTAAATATCAAATAAATTAGATGATTAAAACTATATCAGTAAATTATTATTTTCTTCATATTCAATTTCTATGAATGATATGATAATACACATATATACTTTAAGAAAATAGATTATTATATATTCGTAAGCTCATGCAGACTACTGTTTCCAGTAATCAGTTCATGATTGTGAGGAACAGTAAATAGAACAGTTAATAGTTGGAGTCGAATTCTGATCTTTTTTAGAATTATCCATAATTGCATGTATTAGTGATTTTTTGTAATCAATCGACTTAATTTTAGGGCGATGTTGGCATTTTTGTTATATATAACAAAGGAATTAATAACAGATATTCCAATATTTTCTCCCCGTTTATTAATCACTGCATGCTTTATCCATTTTTTCTTTGAGTAATTTGCTCCGATCATCATATCCTCGAAGAAGTGATAACCTAGCATCTGCATCAGCAATTGAAAGGGAGATACCAGACCAGTGTAATCATTGGAACATCCCTCTTTCTCCGTATAGCTTTTAAAAATATTGACAAATTAAATTGAGACGATATATTGACGCTTGGTTCTACGGTGGCGGATATTATCCGACCTTGATGCCTGCCTCTTTTAGATGGAATAACTTGCTGTTGTGGTTGAACAGGAAGTGTGACATTCCCACTAGTATCTTCACCACTATCCTCATCGATCTCAGGACCATAGTTGCTCGATATGTCCTAAATATAGTATAATGTATAATATGAATATTATTCCAATGACATTTTAATCTATATGAACAATGAAAAACCACGTAATACATAACACAAGATTATAGTAGATTAAACTATTTCACATTTATTGTTGTCATGGTAACTAGGAATATTTATTATTTGAAAAACAAAAATATTATTATATATTTCGATAAATAATTTCACAATGTATTTTATATATTATTTTTCAAATAGGGATATAATGTATAATGTAATTAGAGATTATATTATTTATATTTAGTGAATCAATGACGCTATTATTCTACATTATATTAGATTTTAATAATTTGAAATGAAAGAAAAAAATTACAAATTAAAAAAATACTCAAGTATAAAATATGATACCTTTTATTATGGTAATTATAATACAAATGCAATATTAACCTTATTTATATCAGAAAATTCCTCATCGCTAGATGCAAGTATAAGCTATAGGGCTTCTTCTTCGTTAAATTAAACTTTAATATTTTAAAAAGTAGTACCACAGCATATATATTTTATGATTTTAATATAAATGCTCTTATTTTATAAATTAAATAAACTAATTTTTATATAATTATTTTTAAAAAATCAGTTTGTATAATACTTATTTTCCGCATGATTTCCGCATGAAATATTTAAAAAAAGAAATGTTTTAAATTTAATTAAATCACATTATTCTTATAATATAAATAATAAACAATACCATTTTAAAACATATCAAAAACTATATTTAAAATATGCGTTAAAAATGTATTTTATATAATAAAATATTTGTTTTAATTATTACATATTTTTTATCGGATGTGTCATTAAATATGCATATATCTCAGAAAGATAAGATTGTAAGGGTTATTTTTTGATACGCTATATAAAAGAAAATTGAATTTAAATTTAAAATAGTATATAATAAATTAGTATAACCTAAAACATATTTTGTAGACAGTAATAAAATACACAATACAAATATTTATGGATGAGATTTTGTATAGTCGTTTGGGCCTTAAAGTGTTAATATCTAATGAATATAATGATTGATTGATATTTCCACAAAAAATAAATTCTATGAAATGTTTTATATATATTAAACTGTTATTTTATCCTTAACATTTGGATACATAATTAATTTGATTATAATCTTCTTTTAAATATTACATGATATTATATCAGAATACTGGAAGATTAGTGATAATTGGAGATGCTGCCTATTGCCTTGGCTAGTAAAACTTTGGCTAGGTATTAATCTATCCCAGGAGAAAACAATCTTCAACACTAGACACTCAAGTGCCAGGATGTCTATTGAGCAGGCTTTTGGCCTACTAAAATGTAGGCGGAGAATTTTAATGGAAAAGCAGGATACTGAATTCCACCACCTCCATTGCTGTATAACTGCTTGTTTTATATTACATAATATTTGTATCAATAATAGCAATGATAACCTACCTATCTGGAATGATAATTTTATGATGAATGAAATTGGTATTGAACCAGTATGATAATATTGCATGATAATGATATGAGATCTTATATAATCAGTATTTTATGAATATTTATAAAAAAAAATCGGATGATTATCTTTAGTATTCAATGAATCTGTAATGTTTTAAATTAAATGTATGTATTCTTTTAAATACTTTTATAATTATTTTGAATAACTATTACTAATAATGATATACCTTTGCATGTACAACAGTTTCTTCTAATATTCCAGGTTGAGATTAATCTTTTTTTTTTTAAATTATTTTAAAATATTGTGTATTTCACCAATTTTATTAGACATTTCTCTGATGGTTTCGGATATTTCAATGGTAATTGTCGAATCTGTACCGTTTTTCTTAATTTAATTAGTCTGTGTTTAATTAATATATATTATTAATTACCTTTGATCTAAATTTTAGTAATAATACAAAGTTAAAATTCACTGAATATTTAGTCGTTTATGTCGTCAAAGAAATTTTTCGTCGTTTTAATGTTTGTGGAAAAGGTAGGGGCATCTGGTGTGAAGTCGAGTGCAGTGATAAACTTTCTATATTGAGTATTCCTCATATCATAATAGAAACAATTTGATAATACATCCCTTTCTCTTTGAATAACTAAATTGTTACATCATATGTTATTATATAACATTTATCATATATCTTATAAGATAAGTATTATTTAAAATTATTAATAAAAACCTCCTATAGGTTGATTTCACTCTACAATCAATCGTGGCCTATGTATCTCTGGTACCGAATAATTCCTTGTAAAAAAGAGCAAATGGTGCAGAAGCAATTTCTACACCGCTCCTTTTAAAATAGTTACATGTATTTAAATCATGAATTATTAAAATTAGATATTTTTATGAATTGGATACAAATAAAAAATCTTCTTTAAATTATATTATATTTAATATATAGCGTACTAATATGTAGTATAATATGTAGCTTATAATATTATAATATTTTATTTTTATTTGAATCTGTATTTCGTTAACCCAAACTCTTTATTAAAATTTTGTTTCATATTTGATAATATAACGGCATTTCTTGAAATCGATTTATTTAATATATTTTCCTTCCACTTATTTATTATAAAGTGAACTTGCACGTCAGTAAATCTTAAACATATTTAATTTTAAAATGATTAGGGATCTATATTTTAATAATCAAGGTTTATTTATTTACAATTCCCTATTATCTTTGAATAATATGCCTAGAAATAGACACAAATCAGTCCTCATTAAACAATATCCGGATTAATCTAGTTGACCTTTATAATTGACAGGATAAAAGTCACGTTATTTTTATCTGAAATATTTATCTTAACATTTATCTAATATTTATCTTAACATTTATCTAATATTTATCTTAACATCAAGATTTAATCAAGCTTTAAATATCAAGATATTACTGAATTAAGTTAATTTTGTATTTTTATTGTTCATATATGTCTGATTTTTATATATAGATATTAAATTATATTATATATTATAGATTTACTTTTATCACTGAATTTATCATTATCATTAGTATTTATCATTGATTATGAACAAATATTATTAATTAAATAATGTATACTATTATTAGTATATGCAATATAGCGATATATGCGAATATTATTATAAAATAAAAATACGTATATAAATAATATAAGGAAAATACATATTTATTAAAAATATTAAAATTTGTGATACTATCTATTTGGAAATATTTGTGTAACAAATAAAAGCTTTATTGAGATCAATTCAACATCTATAAGATTTAAATCAACAATATAATTAGAAATATATGTCTGCAACAAATACAATATATATCGAGATAAATTAAATATTTATAAAATTCAAATTAACAATATATTAACCACAAAGACATCAAATTTGGACAAGTTACTAAATATATTATATGTAAACAAATAAGCACAGTTCACAGCCTATCTAGCCAAGGCATAGATTTCTATATTCCGAAAATATAAATTTATAAGCCTAGGCCATTTAAATCATCCATATATGAACTACAAAGACATGAAAATTGCACAAATTATTAGATTTATTACATGTAAACAAATCAGCATAGTTCACATCATATCTAGCCAATGGCATAATTATAAATGTAATTTATTTATTAAATATTATTTAATTATTTAGATCGAAAATAATGAAAAAAACTATATCTTTAAAATCTATGCTAAAACTTGACGAAATCAATTCAAAAACAGTGATAAAATTTAAAGACACATTCGGTAGCATCTATTCATGTTAATATTATAATGTTCATGTATCATAAATGTTAAAATTAATTTAAACTTAATAATGGGATGAATACAAAATAAAAATACGTTCGGCACTTAGATATATTTAGTGATTATCAAATCCAATTCAGTGATCCCTCTTCTATCGATTATATTTCCGTTCATTCCGTTGACAGCTGTATATAATATGCTGCTTTAAGTATTCAAATGATGAAGTTGTCGTACGTACGTCGAATGTACGTAGTAATTCATTGTTACTCATGGAATGTTTATTTGAATGCAATTAGTCATTGTACTTCCAATACACATTGTATAACAATTGCTATGGTGTTCTATTGACCTTATACATGTTCAAAATATATAATTATATATAAATAGTCTGTATATATACATATATACCTAACCAATCTAACTAGCGGAATAAACAGCCACATATATCAACACCATGAAAAAAAAATACTTTTATTATAATTGAGTACTAATCTATAAGAGTACTGTATTTCTATAAAGTAATCAACTTATCTGTACCATTGCGATGTGCACTCCTCACGATTGCATTCTCCGTATTTCGTCTCCGTATTCACCTATACTTCTGTTGGTGCTAATCAACTATGTTTTAATCATTGTTAAATACATCCTCGTATCATTTTTGTAACTAGGTCACAATACTATGATATCCATAATTGAATGAATAATACTTCATATAATACTACATATGATATATATATAATAATGTTTTGAAAAGTATAGACTTGTTTATAGACATATATGTTGATGCTTAATGCAATATTTGATATTGAATTATATTATATATTTGAATATTATGTTATTTTTAGATATTTATATAGTTTAAACCGTCAAATATAAGTGTCCTAAAAAGTACAAGGAGTAGTCCTCAGAAAGAATGATTGTATCATACAACATATTACTATGCAATGATAAAAAATCTTTCTTTGTTTTCAAACAAAGGAAGCTTCACTTAATTTAAATTGTCCTTTTTACAATGTTAATATTTGACAGTTTAAACTATTGTTAAAATTTACATAATATTCATATATATATAATATAATACATTTAATACCAGACATCATAGTATGCAATAACATATCTGTAATATAATACAGTATATACTTTTCATAACATTAATAAGTGAAAATATTTAACTGTATTGAATCTTTGAAATCAAGTCTAAAATGTAATGATAAATAGACTAAACTATTATTATCTAAGATTAGTTCAAAATTATCTTCTAAATCATTAATTAATTTGTTAAATATTTAATATATCACATTGATAAACTCTGAAAAAATATAATACTACTTGTACTTTACAATTTAATAACAAACAATACAAAATATATATGATAAAGAAATTAATTTGTTTTTATTAAAATTTAAGTGGAATTAGATTCTAAATTAAATATCCCTATTTTTACATGTTACAACTTAATATATTTGTTTTTTGAAATCATAGTACCTGTATATAGATATCCATGTCTATATACAACTCATAGTGCCTGTATATTTTGCCAAATTTCTAGTTTATGCTTCGTATTATCTTGTCACAGTATCCTGGATTTGTTTATGTAGATGCATGTTCTGTTTATTGTTATGGTTTGTGCAAACAAATTGCGGAGAATTTTCTACAATATGTTTGGGTTGTAATAATCGATGTATGAAATTAAATGAATTACCAGTAATAGATCAGCACACTTTTTATAATTGATTATTCTCAAGATTAATATTAATTGTTTATTGTATTTATAAAAGATTGTATGTATATGCTATAAAGCACTGTACACAATTTCAAATTTGGTACCTATGGAATACTACAAGGAATTAAGCTGTATTTAATTATTCCGTTAACAATGTTAACTTAACATAGAATATGTTCAATTTACATGTGTAAAACACTGGTGTAATAAAACTTCAATTTTTCATGTGATATATTGATTATTTAATTTGAATTAAATATAATAATATAATTACGGACATTTGAAAATTAATTCAATTAATAAGAGAACATTTATATGGAATGTGGGAGGTAAGCTATATAATAATAAAATATAAGTTGCTAAATATATTGATTTTATAGCAAAATAAATTAATATTACAGGTTTATTTTGTTCATAATATTCAAATTATTGAGTATTTGAATATTAGTATATGATATATGTATACTTTATTTATTGTTTAATAAATAATTTAATAATTATAATCAATTTAAGTATTATAATTTTACCTTTAATTGTTTATTGTATACATCATTATATTATAAACCTAAAGGTAAACATCTATATTGTGATAATATATAACATAATTTGTTTAATTTAATTTAATATAATTTGGCTTTACTAATTCAATAAATAATTAAGAACATATTAACATTAAAATAGATTCTATAAATGCACTTAATAGTATTTTATTAAAATAATATTCCCACTATGACAAATGGTATGTAACTAAATTTGCTAGTGTGTGGATAAAACTAAACTTGTTATTTAAAACAACATGTTTGCATATAGAAAATATGGATAGAACATTATTATTTAAATATTTATTTTAATTTTTCTTTGTAAGCAGTCAAATATAAATGCACCTAAACTTTATTGTTTTCAGTATGTTCACCTGCGAAATATTCTTCTTTATATTTTATGTAATTCTGATTATATAAACGAGTCATCTTTGAGCGTAGACAGAACTTCACTCGAATGAAAAATTGATTTAAATAATTAACATAAATAATCAATTCAACACCAACTATATATCTATAATTATTTATACAAATATAATAATATTGTAAAATCATCTCGTACAGTATATTAAATAATTAAATAATTTAACTAAAATAAATTATTCATCTTTCGCTTTTAAAAGTGTAAATATTATTCATCTAAATTTATTATTAAAATAACAATTCAATATTTGAATGTTCTAGATGCTATTCTTATATCACCAACAGGTAAATACGACTTCTACATCACAAACTACTTTATGGGTAATGTGTACAATGAGTTATGCATGTTCTTATGCGCCTATCTGAATTCATTGGACGGAGGAATAGTTCTGATGGGTTTGAAAAATCACATAGTTGAGGGAATTATCATGTCCAATCTAGATGTATGTAAACCAATAATTTTATATTATCACATTTTATTTCTTTTATATTTTGTCAGAAGTTCTAATAATTCATTTAAATAATATTTGAATAAAAATAATAAATAAACCTAATTATCATTTTGATTTGAATACATCATTCATATGGTATTGTAAAACTACTTTATAATACTACTTAATAATATTAATATATATTGGGATCTAATCAGTGCTTAATTACTAACAATTAATTACTTAACGATTTACCAGAAAAAGAAATTTAAGAAAAAAATTAAATATTTGATTGAATCAATTTTATATTGCAAGAAAAGTCGATATAGCGTCAAATTCATAGAAGTTGTGGATAAAGAAAAAGGTAATCTGAATAGTTTTAGATCATCGTAATGTAACTTTTGCCGTTTGCAGTGGTTATGGTGGGTTGCGGGGAGTACATCATGGTGATCATTGTGTACCCGTGGTTTTCATTCGCCTATTCGTCACTATTTCCGGCGGAGTCGTTGCTGCCGGAGAAAAACGCCATATCCGCGACGTCGCCATCGAAGTCGTTCATGAAGGAGTTGCCAATGCTATCGACCGACCTTGACTTCGATATGTGCACGTGGAAAGATCATGTCTATTACTGCGAGGGTGACTGCCTCTTGGAGGTTGGACAGCGCAGTCCCTGTTTGTAGTTACCCGATATTATCTCCATTCTACTTGGCGTAGAACGCAAATAGGGATATATATATATCTAATATGGGATGTAAACAGTTTACATGTTTTGAAGAGATAATAACAAGATTAAATATTTTCTAAATTACAGTTCGAAAATAATTACAAAATATGCTTCTATCACGAAACTGTCGTTGAAAAGATTCTCAATTTTCTAGGAAATAGGTTAAGTTCACTTTTTAATCTCATGGCTTGTCATTGTAAAGTGATTGGGAAATCATACAGGTGTAGCTGTATCTGTATTATAGTTTGTATTTTATTGCATGTATCGACTTAGTATTGATTTTATCATTATGTTCAAATAACACTCTATTTAATTGATTAATAGATATAATAATGAAATTGGGAAATACCTGAAAGTTATGAATTGAATTTAGTGTATTTTCTTATTTTGCTTAGTATTATTTAATTATGAATTGTATTATATCTACTTACATTATTATATCCACTTATTTTATGTATCTACTTACATTATTATATCCATTTATTTTATTTTTAATAAAATATATAAAATTATTCATACAAATAGTTATTATTATATTATTTTATCGTACATATTTTATTAATAATAAAATATATACAAATTTAATTTCTTTAATGATATAATTATTTAACAGTATGAGGCTTCTGGCCATTATATGGTTCGAAGATGCTCTTTTAACTGTAGAATGCATGTCACATGAACTGGCTTTTAGAATATGCATTCTGACATTGGTAACATTTGATAATGTACAATTTGAGCTAATTGATATAGGATATATGTTCTAAGGTCTATAGGCATTCTGTTACGGTGTGGAACATTTCAAAAGAGTTGGTTGTCCCTATAAGTAAATGGTTTGCTATCTTCAGATCCTTCGATGGTTTCTTTTATACTGGTTCTTTTTAATTATTTTCAAATTCTTTTGTGTATCGCTAACTATTCTTTTAGAATAGAATTATCATTCGACCAAGAACCGAGAGAACCTATTACGTAGGGAATGACGAATCCTGAATCGCAATATGTTTTTATTTTCCTAGCATTGGCATTAGACATATTTCATTGGCAATCAAATACCACCGTAATGTTGATGATATACTTTTTATTTTCATTTTAATTTCAGGTTTATGCCATCGGGGAAAAGAGAAGTTATTAAAAAATTAATATATAATTGTTCTAGTATATTTATCACTATAGCTTGAATTGTGTTGACTTTCAGTCATCCTTCTCAACATGTATGAACATGTATTAAATATGGATATAGTGCTTTCATTTTCAATGAACCATCGATGGAATAACTTGTCTGGTGAACCGGTAAAAGCTCCCTGTTAAGGGTAATCTAGCAATTTAGTTGTCCATCTATTTCGCGAAGCTAACCTAAGAGATTTCACCAACTTTGAAGTAACCGAACAGATGTCATCGATATATATTTTTATATTTTTTGTATTGGAAACATCAATATTCGTTTGCAGATGTTGGGAAGTAAAACTGGTTCTGCTTAATAAATTTGTAAGCATAGAATCCATTCGTTGTTTGGCCTGATATAAAGTCATTTACTGCTACCGAATAGATTAATTCCTTCAAATTCTTTAACTTTTCTAATTATAGGTTCAGATGGTTGATTGAATTTGACAGGCTATACCTTTGCCTAACACCTGATTGTGGTGATATTAAAATCTTTATAGGTGCAAATTGATTCGCTATAGATATCGTTGAGAATTACTTTTATTCTCTCGGGAATAGGTAGACCTTTGAATAATTAAGAGTTTGGAATTTTGAATAGAACCAAAAGTATTGCTGAGATCCAGACAAGAAATAAACAGATTAGATGTTTTCTTTTTAGCTTCTAGTGTAGCCGATTCGAATATAAAAGTATGCTCTTGTATGTCTGTAATACCGGGCAGGAAACCTTTCTGCTCGACAGTTACCCAATTGTTTTCTTTAGATACACGTATTAGATTGCTTGCTAGAATTCCCGAATAAAGTTTATACATCGTATTCAGTAGACATATTGGGTGGATATTTGATGGATATCCGTGAAGTCTTTTTCATATATGATAATTACTTTGCTTTAGTTCTACACTTTGGGACTTCCGAGTGTATGTACTGCTCCTAATATTTATACCATTAGTAATCCACTCTTATCAATTAGTTGTATTCTATTTCTATATACCGGGGGCATTATTCTTCATTTTTCTAAGCTTTTAGATTATATCTTTCCTAGTTGGTTGAGATTGTAGATATATTTCCTGATCTTCATCAGTCATTTGCCAAGGAATATTGCTGCATGGATTGACAGCATAACTCACTTCAGTTGAGATACTTGCAAAAACTCACAGTTTGGCGCTTTCTCCAGTATAATTTTGTTTTCTAGCTCCTAAAAATGTCTGGTAAAAAAAAAAGGTTTTCGATAGTTATCCATGACTACTATATAAATAACTCTTGAGTATTTAAGTTAGTCTGTATATACATAACATGTACACATATTATTTATAAGCAATTATGCTAATGGACATATTACAAAAGTATGCAATAAATATATTTAATTGTGATTTGAAATAAGAGATTTACAGTTAATATATTAACTGTGACTATAGTTACTGGAAACACCCTCATAAATTCTATCATATTGTTTGATTTAATAGGTAATTAAAGATACGTTTTTTAAAATATTATACTGTCAATGTAAAGTAAGAATTATATATCAAATAATTGAACGTAAATGTTTAGTGGCAGAATATTAGATAATAATTAATTTTACACTATAGTCACTTGAGAGATATCGTAAATCTATAAAAGTAATATATAAATGTATATATATATATAAATATATAAATAATATAAGTCATACAAATTCGAAAAATCATTGTTTATTATAATTTTCACCAGATGATTTCGTGTAGCGATTTGTTTAGCCACATTGATAAACCTATTGATAACTATATTTATTTTTTATAACGGTTTTACTTATTTGGCTTTTGCTTGTAAATGATCAAATGCGTATTCACGATTTACATCTGTTGTCCTTGTAAGTAATGTAAACCTGAAAAAAAAACTTTCAGGATTTGTTTTGTTTTTTTTTGTTATACAGTAAAAGTTTAAATAGAATTTATTATTTGTATTTCATATATGTAATTTTAATTTTTTAATTTTAAATATTTTTACAGCGATATACGGTCATTACACTATCATATTTTTCTAACGGCAGGACTTTGAGCTATGAGGTAAATACGGATATGTGCCAGAAACGTCACGATTTTGAAGAATGCAACTACTCGTAAACTACGAGGCGAATACAGAGAATATATCTGCAATACGAGGTAGTGATTTCTACTTGTACGATTTGATTTAGAGTCGATTAAAATGTATAATTCCACCATAGAGAACCCACTTTTTATCTACCATGAACTTCGCTGTTCACGCACCCGCTACTAATTCCTCTATAAAGCATCGCCCTACGTATGCTATCCTAATTGTTCCCTGATATCATTATACGGTGAGTACTGTACTTATAGTGTAGATACCAGTAAATAAGTAGGAAGATATATAGGATACATATATTATATAATATATATATATATATATATATATATATATATATATATATATATATATATATGTATATATATATATAATATTTATTTAATTAAAATAAAAATCATCTTCAAAATATTAATTCTGAGTCTGTATTATACAGACGCTCGTCTGTATACTACCAAATTTAACTAAAGCCAGACTACAGAAAAAATAATAAAGTGTTGTTAAAAAAATCTGACTACATACAGAAACTTTGAAAGTGAATATTTATATATTAAAATATACTCAGTTCAATACGTTTATAGAGAATTTTATAGAATATCTAATAAACTACTTGGTGAGTCAACACTGATACACCAAACTACCGGATACTCCGATATCCTATGCACTGAGTTTCATACTTCTATACAGAAAAGATTGACAAAAACTTAACAAATACAAAACTAAACTGAATATGCTAATGAATACTTAATGTATTCCTTCTCTAACCCACTAACGATAACTCCACATTCGACCTTACACCCATCGTGCTATCACCCATCATGTTCTACACCTGATTCATCTGCAGTTACATATAATACTATCGATCTTTTCTATTTAACTATCCTACTAACTACCGTTATTAAAAACATGGTTTCTGTCCACTATATTTAAAGATATTATTGACCTGAGGATTATCGTAATTCCACATCAACTTAAGTATTCCGTTAAAATGTCTTTTTTTGAAAACAATGTAACTAGAAATATAATTACAATCCGTTTTACAACTACTGCCATTAGAAAACATATCATAACTAATTATATAACCATATACAAATCTATATATAACAATAACCTATAGGTCAGCTATAGCTAGCTAACTACATACAAACTGATCGAGCATAGACAAAACATCTTTAGGAAATATTACAGCACTACTATTATACTACTTTTTATATCTTTTTGAAGATTTATTTACATCATCTCACACAAATGACTCCGCTGCGCACATTACTAGCCTATGGAAACAATACAACTGACTTACTCTTTCTGACCACATCAGTTTCCAACTACTTGCAATATTCAACAACGAATTCATTTAGTTCATCAAACGTAATTCAAATGACTACTCTTAGTTTCTAAAAACGAAAATATAAATATATTTTATTTGGGCATTTGGGATTGGGAACAATGACACACTCCATGAAAGTGTTCAAATATAATATAAACAATGTTATCTATGTGGTTATATTTGTTATTATGATTACTCTTAATATATCGTATTTACTTTGCAATATTATTACTTTAATGCCCCCTTACCAATAAAGGACGATGTAGAATAATCTAATTAAGAATACTAATCGGTGTGTATAATACATTCTTTTATTTCAACTGAACTACTAATCCTGCTTCGATATACTATTACAGCCATAAGCCATTAAGTGTGTAACGCCTAACGCCCTACCAATAATATAGCATAGGGTATATGGTGCACTTCCAACATATAATGTAGTAACACATACTGGCAACTACCTCTATATACAGTAGTCCTTGGTATAGCTACGCTACCGAGTTGTTTCGTGTATCTCCCCGCCTACTAACGCTATCGTATACTTATAAGTATCATATATTATATCGTAATATCCTGAACGCATTGTTTGGTGATTCCCTTAAATAGATTTTCACTTGGTTGCCGTTATTCCGGTGCCATATCTTCAAATAGTGAACGCGATTCGGAATGGAGATAACGTTGCCATGGATGAGCAGTTAGTGTACGGGGCGATACACCAGTAGCTATGCATTACATGTTAAAAAGGTCGCGGGTTGATCTACTTTCGCGAATCTATAGTGTTGTATCTCTCGGTGGTACGGAGTACTGTCTAGGGGAATACGCATATCGTCTCGTAAGCGTAACCACGCGCTGACATCCAACCTCGTCTCGAACAGTTCTGTTGCCGGCGATGTTTGCAGTTGTCGTCAGCACTTCATCCAGCCCGGCGAATACTCCAAGTTATTATCACCGCAATAGTTACCGTTTCACATGGCCTCGATGCTATGCCGCACGAACAAAACGCGATGTATACGTTTATAGTATACACCGTGTTTATTTTGGTTCATTGTGTATCGATAACGGAAAACACCTTATTTCATTACTCTAGTAAATAAGTAAACGAGAGTAAAAGGTGGGCACAACGAATTAATAAAATATTTATAATATATATATATATATATATATATATATATATATATATATATATATATATATTAATGTATGCTAATCTGCAACATTGAATTGAGAACAAAAATCATGAAAAGCGAGTGACCACATATGAAACATATATGATGGCCATTTAATTCTTTTGAATGGTGTTGGCATACTAGAATAGTTCATATCTTTATATAATATTTAATAATAGATTGTAAAAAAATCGTGTATTTCGAGAATATATTAAAATTTGATAAAAGTGAATTTTCATCGTTTCTTGGTTTTCAGATTGCGATTTCTCAGTGAATCCTCGAGATCGTAAGCAGTTTAAGAGAAATGAAGTGCATGGAGAGTATCAGACGTGTGCGAAATACTTCCACTTCAGCTTGGACATTTGCACTTGTTTACTTGACAAGAACGGTAACATTATTTTTAAATGACTGTTCTGTATATACACACAAATATATATTAATACGCATATGTATATATATATATATATATATATATATATATATATATATATATATAATAAAGGAATATATAAATAATTTCTAAATCTTTTATTAAATAATTTTTTTTATATAATTAGATATTACAAAATTATTCATCTCCATTTTGTATTGGTTATATTTTGATGCATGGAATTTGACATCAAATTTCTCATTATTCTGACATTATACTCTTTATAACCAAGATCTAATGAAGATATTTTATTCATGTGTAAGATTAATAATATTATTTCCATGGTAACATTTCGATGGTATTTTGATCTACCATCGTGAAATGAAATATTCATGTTTTTACGAT
>OZ038312.1:23348107-23357564 GCA_964035775.1 Osedax frankpressi
TTTTAAATGAAATATAGTATCTATATATATATATATATATATAGATAGATATATATATATATATATATATATATATATATATATATATATAGATATATATATATATATATATATATAGATAGATAGATATATATATATATATATATATATAGATAGATATATATATATATATATATATACACTGTATACATATATATATATATATATATGCACTGTATACATTGAAATTGGCTTGTCGGCTTGTATTATAATATGGCTTAACTCTAAAATGTAACGAATTTGAAAATAATAAGTACTTATTTGTTATGATATTACTTACTAAATGATAATGTTTTTTTAATAGTTCTTATATATTAAAATTAATGTGTGGTAAATATATAAAATGCGAAATTGTATAAATGAATATTATAATACGTTTCCACTTAAATTTATTCCATAAATAATTAATGTGAGTTTTATATATTATGTCGTGTGTATTATATATTATGTCGTGTGTTTTATATATTATGTCGTGTGTGTTATATATTATGTCGTGTGTATTATATATTATGTCGTGTATTTTATATATTATGTCGTGTGTTTTATATATTATGTCGTGTATTTTATATATTATGTCGTGAGTTTTATATATTATGTCGTGTATTTTATATTCGGTGATGTATTTTATATATTCAGTTATGTTTTTTTAATATTCAGTTATGTGTTTTATATATTCGGTTATTTACTTGGGTTTGTGTATTGATATATACAATTACTTTTTAGAAAGTTTAGATAGTATGAACAATATGAGTGGAAAGGGAAATTCATTAATAATTTTACATTTTGCCCAGCATATTATTTTATACTTGCATTATTGAATTTGTATTATATTAAAAAATATGTATTATTATATAAAATATATAATATAAAGTATAAGAGAGAAAGGAATATCGAGTAGTGAGGAAGGAATGGTGATAATAAATGATATGTATTGATAAGTTAGTTATTATGTAACACAAATAATAATTCTCTATATTTGAATTATAAAGGGTTACATTCTGAATGGTGAACAGCTAAAATATAATTAATTAATGAATTGATTGATGTATACATAGTAACTTATATGTTATATTAATTATCATCTTTTCATAGAATATGAGTTGTTAAACTATTCAATAATGGTTTACACTCTAGAAATGCATTCCTACGTGCTGAATACATAAAGTAATAATAAATTATACAATTCCAATTAATAATAAATAAGTTATTAATTATTGAAAAAGTATTATAATAAGAGGAAGTAGAGTTAACTACATATTAATACAGTTATGTAAATAGATAATCATATTCCAATTAGATTTTTACACTTCAATTGCAATATAAATGTAAATTACAGAAATTCAGATATAAATATTATCCTAACCTAATTAACCCTATTATCCTAACCCTGGTAACCTACTTATTTAATTTTTGCATTGTATAATTTATTTTATTTGACTTAATATATTTCACAAATTAAATGAGTTTACAAAACTGTTATATAACTGTATGTAACAAAATAATATTCGTTAGGCATACTTTTTTTTACCACGTCATACTTAAGTTACATACTTTGTAGTTACACGTGTATATGTATACATTTAAATAAAATGTATACATTTAAATAGATATACTGAAATTATGTATTATAGAGTAACTTATATTAATGATTATATTATACTAGATTTGAGATTGTAAAATTATATAATATTATTTTTAGAGCCCATTAATTGAGATATATAATAATCCCAAGAAACCAGATGATGTAACTCATGTACAATGTTATATAATTATTTAAAATAAAAAATAAATAACATTTTTAATGCAAATTAATTATATTATCACTTTTATTAAATAACTAAAAAAAACTAAAATGACCCAGATGGTTTTCTGGGATATTACTTCCTAATAAATATAATGATTAAATATTTTAATAAAATTCTTAATGGGTCTACAAAAATAAAAAAACAATATAAAAGTAATTATTCATAAAAAAAATTAAATTATACGGATGATTTGCTTTTTCTATATTACAAATTTTAAACTGCTATATGTTAATAATATAATGATGTAATTTTGTGTGGAAATTATAGTTTTGTAAAAACCAATGATGCGGATATAAAAATAAAAAATACTATAAAAGAAATTATGCAATGCAAAAAAAGAAATGATCTGGATGGTATTCCGGGATACTATTTATATAAAGTTTTCCGGCAAAATAAATTGAATTTATAAATGTGATTATGGATTAAAATTATAGGAATTAAATTCATAGTGCAGGTAATATATTTAATGTGATTATAAGTATAGATAAGTAGAACGTTATGTATGATCTGGCAGACATTTGTTATCTAATACAGTCCTCTGATATTATAAGTCGGTCATTGTAGTCGTTTATAACTAGGTCGGATTACACTTTCTCATTAAACAATATGCTATAATAAGAATCTCCTGAATAATTACATTTTAAATTGTGTATTCGACTTATTTAGATTTCTTATATAACAAATAAAATAACCTTATTAATATTACTGTTAATTAGATGTATGTCATGTATCTTTGACTTATTCTATTTTATAGGATTTTACGAATCCTCAGAACAATATTCATATAAGAGTACTATATAAGACTAACCCAATGTCCTCGTTTTAGATTTATTTCAAAATAATGTCAATGATAAAACCATCGCTGATAATAAACCCATTAAAGTGCATTTAGATCAATATTACCACCATGATACTTTTATTTAATAAACAAATAATACAGTATGGACAGCGCTGTAGAAATATATGACCACATATATGTTAGTGGTATATAATGTATACTAAATTATATATATATATATATATATATATCAATGGTAATTTGCTGCAATGCGATATAGTCTTTTTTAATTTAGAATCACCCACAAAATTATAAAATGATAAATTTCTTCAGGGTTATTTTAAAGATGATATAAATTCTCTCTTAAAAATATTAATAAATGTCTATTAATATATTGTATATTATAACAAGATAATCTTTTCTAAGACATTTTCGATTAAATGTATCATTGATGTAAGGTAAAATAACGTTAAGTATGTATTTATTGAAAATAATTAGTCTCGTGTCACAATATTGTATCTTATCGTTTGTAATTTTCCGAGTATTTTATTACATTAGCATTAATTAATATCATCATTTTCCTTTTCTAATTTCATGTATCAAATTTAATAAAGTTACCAGCTATTTATTATTTCATTCATCCATTTATTTGTTTTATTTATTTTGTTTTATATTATATCGCACAATAACGATTATTATTATCTTTATTTATAGTTGCATGATAACGTAACTTGACACACTTATCATTTATTTGTAGTACATGTGTATTGAATGTTATATAACGTAACTTGATACAATATGTAATATTACTACAAACCATTTTTTTCCTATCTAAAGAAAAATATAATATTTTTTTATTCCGATTATCATTTATATTTCTTTTTACATTACTCTTCGATGTAAATTGTAACTTAATTATATTTTTGTACTATATTTTAGTTATACAACATACTAGATATATCTATAACATTGTTAATATTATTTGTATTATATATATATATATATATATATATATATAGTCTATAATCTATATATAGACTAATATTTACATTTAATATTATTAATAGTTTATTTATAAAATGCATAGATTTGGATTTCGGCCCCAATACAAATCTATGGAAAATAACTTCTCATCATAAAAACACAGTGAAGGTATAACGGATATTATGAATTATAATTCATATTCACAGTACAAATATAACATATAGCATATATGTTCTATATAATCTACAGTATAGATAGAAGTACCATATTAAAATTGACAGTCCTAAACCACCCAAGCAACCAAAATGTAGTTTCAGAAACCAGGTTTATTGGTAGGCTTTGCAACGTTTCAAAAGTAGGGTTTTTGTGAGCAAATTTAAACCGGTTTTTTCCAACCTAAAAACCCCTACAAATAAACTAAGGTTTATTTAGGTTGGAAAAAACCAGGGTTTTTTCCAACCTAAAAACCCCTACAAATAAACTAAGGTTTATTTAGGTTGGAAAAAACCAGGGTTTTTTCCAACCTAAAAACCCCTACAAATAAACTAAGGTTTATTTAGGTTGGAAAAAACCCTGGTTTTTTCCAACCTAAAAACCCCTACAAATAAACTAAGGTTTATTTAGGTTGGAAAAAACCAGGGTTTTTTCCAACCTAAAAACCCCTACAAATAAACTAAGGTTTATTTAGGTTGGAAAAAACCCTGGTTTTTTCCAACCTAAAAACCCCTACAAATAAACTAAGGTTTATTTAGGTTGGAAAAAACCCTGGTTTTTTCCAACCTAAAAACCCCTACAAATAAACTAAGGTTTATTTAGGTTGGAAAAAACCCTGGTTTTTTCCAACCTAAAGACCCCTACAAATAAACTAAGGTTTATTTAGGTTGCAAAAAATCCTTGATGTCCTAAAAACCCTGCAAATAAATATAGATATATTTATACACTATTTATAAATTTATAAAACAAAAATAAAAATGTAATATACTTAGATTATAATATATTCATAATATTTATTTTATTAAAACATTTAACAAATATCATCTTCATGTTGGCTATCAATATTTTTAGATGGATCTTTATCTTCAACTGTAAAATATTTTATAAATATATAATTGTTATATAAATTTTGTATAATGTATACCTCTTTTTTTCTTGGGTGTTTCATCGATTACTTCTATATCCGTTGTTTCAATTAGATTATCCAAGATAATATTTGCAGACTTTAATGTATCTTTTTAGTTTGAATGAAAATATTAATTAATATATAATGTATGGCATTATAGTAATAAATAATTTTATTTATGATAAAATTATATTAATATAATTATTTATAAGTCAAATGCAATACAGATACAATTCTAAAAGATATGATTTCACATAAGTTATGAGAAATGTATATATTAATACTATTGATTAATAGTATGTCAATAGTTAAATTAACAAGAGCATTTTTACCTCGGCATGTCAGTATCCGTACTTTGTCCTTTTTCCAGATTATTTGATTAGGTTTATTGGCTTTCAATAAATGATCATGGTAATTACTACCCGGATAAAGAATATTGTATAGATCCTGTAATTTTTACAAATATATTAGAGTATTGGATTTGAAATATATTGTAATATTCCAACTATATAAAAATCTCGTAAATAACCTATTCTAAATTATGTTACTTTATTAATTTTGGTTGTTTTAGTTTAAATAATTCACTAACATCAGTTTTTTCTCCTAACCAAGAATTATGTATTACATACATTTCTGGTAATCCATTGCAATAGAGCATAGATGATTCAACAATTATAAATGCTTTCATTTTGTAAATATAACTATCTGTTTAATTGTTTTATTTTAAATTAAAACAAAATACTCATAATAAATTATAATATTGGATGGGCAAAATATAGTTTAATTTCATTATAGTTCATAGTTAGATATACACATTTATATTATACACTAATATCAATAAACATACTTTTGAAATGATATAACTTATAATAAACAAACCTGTCATGTGTTTAAAATGGAAGAAAATTTGAATATTTCCCAGAATTCAATTTAAATATACAATAATTATAAATAGTATATTTAAACATAGATTTTAAATATGTTATTTGTTTTCAAAAATATATATTATTATAATTCAGATTATATATAATCTGAATTATAATTATAATCAAACTTTTGTTTGTTGTATAATAGATATACATAAATATTTTTAATATGCACCAATTAAAAATTGTATGTAAATATATTGATACACTATTAAAATAATGTAAGCTTATAAAATATCTGGCAGGTTTTTTTTTATTTTTGTATTTTATAAAATTCTAAAATAAAAATCACTAACAAACCTAAAAAACTAAAATTAATAAATAAGAATTTAAGTGTCATTGATCGTTAATACAATTTACAGAGTTTAAATAAAGTTTAAATATGCCTATATATCCATATGTTTTATATTTATATTAAAAGTTATATTAGATTTAAAATATTTTTTTAACAAAATTACAATAAAACAAAAAAATGTATAAATAATAATTTCATTTTCACTTGAATTGTTTGTGTATTCTACATTATCACTATTTATTTCTTTTTCAAATGTAGTAGGTTTACTAGATACTTGTTTCATCTCAATATTAAATTTCTGATTATCTGTAAAGATTGTATTTAAATTTACTAATGAAAAGATACTTATATTATATCTCAGACTCTATGAGAATATACTAATATACATTAATTCTAGTTAGATAACACCAATATATTACTATATATACTATATATATATATATATATATATATATATATATATATATATATATATATATACAATTTTATAACAATAAGTATTTTATTAATTTGTTTATTATTTAAAATTAATTAGTAAATGATAATAATATGATATTAATAATGACATTAATAATTGATATACCATTTAATACAAACTTTTATGACCAATTGTTTTTTGTTTATCACAGCATCTCTTTGCTCTCATATAATAACAATGTTTTTCCTTTCGATTCATATTTTTCTATTAAATTATAATATACTTAAATTTGTATAATTTATTTATATTTATTTATCATATTTATTTATATTATATATAATTTTAAAAACTATTTAAAGTTATCTAAAAGATGTATTGTATTATTATAAAAAAATTATATTATTATAATATTAATATTAATTGTTATATACTAAATACATTTAATATAGTAGTTATAATGAATATGTTGTATATATTTATAATTCAAGTGTATATTTATTAATATTAAAATTATAATTGTTTACAATAATAATTTTATACAAATTTTAAAAACTAACTTTTTTCTAAAGATTCAAATTATAGATATATTCAATCTTGATGTATTGTATAATATATATCGTAAAATTATATTTCAATAATTACATATAGTTGAAATTATAATATGTAACGAATATTATGCAAGTCAGAATATTAAAATATCACGTGTAAATCATGTATGCATTGTAAAATATCACATGATAAACGTAGTCTATATAAAATCCTATTTATAGAATATCCAATTAACAAATGTAGATATGGTGATATATCCTATACTATAGCATATATGTATATTAACATTTTGAATATAGTTATATTTAATTATTAATATCACAAATTATGTATAAGTATTGAATTATTATAAATAATAGCTTATTTTTATCTAGAGAATAACATTATATTATACTTATTATATTAAAATAAATAATTAAAATGCCTAATTAATTAAACTAAATATATTATATAAATATATTTAGTTTAAAATATAGTTGCAAAAAAAAACTATAAAAATAATTTGACCAACATATAATACATATAACGTAAAATAAGCCTTAATAAATTAGATAGTTTTTAAATAAACCTAAATAAACTAGATAGTTTTTAAATAAACCTAAATAAACTAGCTAGTTTTTAAATAAACCTAAATAAACTAGCTAGTTTTTAAATAAACCTAAATAAACTAGCTAGTTTTTAAATAAACCTAAATAAACTAGCTAGTTTTTAAATAAACCTAAATAAACTAGCTAGTTTTTAAATAAACCTAAATAAACTAGCTAGTTTTTAAATAAACCTAAATAAACTAGCTAGTTTTTAAATAAACCTAAATAAACTAGTAGAAAACTTCATTACATTTGATGGTTGCAAAATAAACTTAAAAACACTACTTTATAAACTAGTGGTTTTTTTTGCAACTAATAAACCTTACTTTTGAAACTATATTTTGACTACTAGTTTCTTTTGCAACGTAAATAAACCAATTTGGTTGCTTGGGCAGTCTCATTTTTATTGTGTTAAATTAGCCAATGGTGAGTTTTTATTGCCCGGACGTTAATACAGATTGATCTGTATAATCTAGCAATGCACCTCAATACTATTATATATATATATATATATATATATATTATAATGACCAAATCTTTGAAGTATGTAACGTGTTGATAGCGATATTGTTCAGGTGTTTTCCCTGCATAATTCCCTTAGCTTTAAACTAAAGCAGGCTTAAATAAAACAATAGTATGCTAAACAATAAATAGTCAATGCTACTTATAATTAGTTTAGCATGAAAATGATATATATAGATTTGCGAATTGACGGTATATACAATTCACTGTGAAGTGTACATTATAGAATTAATAGAACATATTCTATCTATTGTAATTATATTGTGACTAATACTAAATTACATAATGACTTATACTTTTATTTTCGTTTCGCGTTTAAATGTTTACAAAAAATATATTTTAATATATATGTATGATTAATAAAACATTATCGATATAATTTAAAGTAGTATAATATCACAATAAATAAGTATTTTTAAAATTAATTTTAAAATGTGCTATATTCTAGTGTTATGTCATAGTTATTCTACATTCTACATTCTATAGAATGTAACTATAGTTATATTCAAGTGTTATGCCAACAAGATGACAATATAGTTTTTCATTACTCATATGTATACATTATATAAATATTACATATAGATAATATATTTCATGTCAATGCTGAATGTGTATCATATTTACTAAATAACGTTATACTATTTTTATATAATCTTTATAAAAATTATAGCTCACAGTATTATAAATTACCGTATTAAACCACGCCCCTCTATATATGGGCGTGAATAATGTAGTATTCGTGTTGTATACGACCATACGACTATACTTATATAGTATACACTGAATATTGACAAATATACAATGTATAATGATTTATACACTGTATACAATTAATATAATGTATATACACTTTACATACGGAGATAAGTTGCGACAATTGCACTTATTTCAGAAGAATTTCTATAAATTGAAAACGATTTAATATCTTAATATCACATACAAGATATTAAACTACAAATCTCATATGAATCGTAAAAAATGATAACATTATTTAAATCCTAAATAAATTTATAATTTTTTTTTAAATTTTATTTTATTGAATACGATATTTATTATTTAACATTTAATAAAACATCTCACCATAAACTACCAATCTACTTACTCTATATATACATATATATATATATATATATATATATATATATATAAACAATATACATTAATTTAGTAGATCTAGATAAACAAAATTAATAAATTAGTAAAACGAATACCACAGAAATGTAATAATAAACTTATATATTTATAACTTCATAACGTTGAAAGTTTAAAACAACGAGGCCTTATCAAGTATCCGTCCAGTTAATGAGCAATATACCGGGCAGAATACGTAAAAAGGTGACGTCATCTTAATATGAATCTTCATTTCATGTAATATTAAATAATGATATTAATAATAATAATAATAATAATAATAATAATAATAATAATAATACT
>OZ038312.1:23357764-23403041 GCA_964035775.1 Osedax frankpressi
CCGGATATGACCAGAAATCCCAAGTTTATTCATTAGTAATAAATTACTATATTTGTATTAAGAACATCACCATTGCCATCATTAAATATTATTAATACATCGATAATATATGTAATAATATTGGTTTAACTACGACGCGATATCTAAATAGTTCAATCAAAGAGATGGAGTCATTACATAGCTTATGAACTTCTAAGGCAGACTAGATTGACCGTTATTATGTGTTACAGTTATTTACTGCAGCATTTATGCTTCATTATATAATATACATAATATATATACTGCTTTATGTATGCTTCTATCGAAGGGTAGTCCTGCTATTTTCGTATTGGTTGAAGCACTATTTATTTGCAGTATCGTGAGCTCTAAGAAATGACTACGTCGGGAAAACCTGGAGTCGGGAGAACTTGAAATCGTGATCTGTACTTTCTGTTATTAATATGAAAATCAGGATTTTCGTAGTGAGTTGTGCACAACATTTCTAAAATTATTCTCTTAGACAGTTTAACGTTTTCTGATATCGTCACTTTCTAGGGAATAACTGAAGGATTTTCATTTCATTAACGGGTAGCGTGCAGTAATGTAATGTGTTCTCGACCTAATGTTGGCTACTTTATTCCATATGCGTAAAGCTGTTCGATTTCAAATTAGTCGACATGTCAAAAGGACCTTTGATAATCTTAATGGGCTACATTTTTCGCATTGGTTGGCCTGATTAACGATGAAAGTTGATTGCAAGTATAGACACGTCAATGCGACTATTAGCAAGGATGGTAAATATATCCGCAAATTCCGTGATCAACTGATTGATGTTATTCAGTTTTATTTTAATAAATTCTTCAGATTCTCTCTATAGTTATTAAATAGCCAAGTTGGATATCGTTCGTGATAGGCTTGTTTAACTTCAGACATTGGAAACATTGAGAACGCATGGTAACTACATTTATATTTTTATATGTTATTTAAGAACTATTGTTGTAGCTTTTGGGATATTTAATCAAATGATTTTAAATAATTTCATATAATTTGATATGTGGAATTAAGAGCTATGTATTTTTTTAAATCAAGTTAAAATAGGAAGATGTAGATTTCCTTTTTTTTATTATCTTGAATTTCTGCTTCCGATACAAACTTGTACTTATCTAAAATGCTAGATAATCAATATTTTCTTACTTTATTTAGAATTTGAATTCGGAATTCGTATTCTGTGAACATAATGCTTCTAATCGAATATACTTTTTTATTAAATAACTTGAGATGAATATAATGTTTCCATTAATATATTAGGGACCCAAACATCTGTCTATATTATATAATATATACGCATATATATATATATATATATATATATATATATATATATATATATATATATGTATATATATATATATGTATACTATAGTTTCTGACAAATTGTCTTATCTTGAAATTCACCATTTCCTCCAGCATCATGTACCGGAAATGAAATAAGCTAAAACATGTTAATAATGTATCTGGTTTGGGAGTTCCACCTGGGAATATGGCCTGGACGAGTGACGTATAATTGTAGCATTTGAGTATTTGTATGCGGTAACGGTGTATTGGTGTGTGGTGTAGGAGTATGCCATGGGATTAGAGTATATGCGCGAAGTGCGATGGAGTAAATTATAGGAACAGAAGCATTGTCGTATTCAACGGGAGTTTTGAGTAGATGTGTGAGTATTGTGTAGATTTGTGTTTGGGAGTGCGGCGCACTCGGTGCGGTGTGGGATTGCGATACCGTGATCGTGTGGCGTGGGAGTGTCGCATATTGTGCGAATATGGTATATATGTGTGACGCATGATGTATGATTTCTAAATAGGATCATATGTGTCGGAGTGGTAGTATGTGTCGGAGTGGTAGTATGTGTCGGAGTGGTAGTATGTTTGGAAGTGGTAGTATGTGTCGGAGTGGTAGTATGTGTCGGAGTGGTAGTATGTTTGGAAGTGGTAGTATGTGTCGGAGTGGTAGTATGTGTCGGAGTGGTAGTATGTTTGGAAGTGGTAGTATGTGTCGGAGTGGTAGTATGTGTCGGAGTGGTAGTATGTTTGGAAGTGGTAGTATGTGTCGGAGTGGTAGTATGTGTCGGAGTGGTAGTATGTTTGGAAGTGGTAGTATGTGTCGGAGTGGTAGTATGTGTCGGAGTGGTAGTATGTTTGGAAGTGGTAGTATGTGTCGGAGTGGTAGTATGTGTCGGAGTGGTAGTATGTTTGGAAGTGGTAGTATGTGTCGGAGTGGTAGTATGTGTCGGAGTGGTAGTATGTTTGGAAGTGGTAGTATGTGTCGGAGTGGTAGTATGTGTCGGAGTGGTAGTATGTTTGGAAGTGGTAGTATGTGTCGGAGTGGTAGTATGTGTCGGAGTGGTAGTATGTTTGGAAGTGGTAGTATGTGTCGGAGTGGTAGTATGTTTCGGAGTGGTAGTATGTTTGTAAGTGGTAGTATGTGTCGGAGTGGTAGTATGTGTCGGAGTGGTAGTATGTTTGGAAGTGGTAGTATGTGTCGGAGTGGTAGTATGTGTCGGAGTGGTAGTATGTTTGGAAGTGGTAGTATGTGTCGGAGTGGTAGTATGTGTCGGAGTGGTAGTATGTTTGGAAGTGGTAGTATGTGTCGGAGTGGTAGTATGTGTCGGAGTGGTAGTATGTTTGGAAGTGGTAGTATGTGTCGGAGTGGTAGTATGTGTCGGAGTGGTAGTATGTTTGGAAGTGGTAGTATGTGTCGGAGTGGTAGTATGTGTCGGAGTGGTAGTATGTTTGGAAGTGGTAGTATGTGTCGGAGTGGTAGTATGTGTCGGAGTGGTAGTATGTGTCGGAGTGGTAGTATGTGTCGGAGTGGTAGTATGTGTCGGAGTGGTAGTATGTTTGGAAGTGGTAGTATGTGTCGGAGTGGTAGTATGTATCGGAGTATGGGAGTATGTGTCGGAGTGGTATTATATTTAGAAGTAGTAGTATGTTTGGAAGTGGTAGTATGTGTCGGAGTATGGTAGTATGTTTGGGAGAAACGTGTCCACATATTGGAGCATGAGATTAAGATGAGCGGAAGTGGTCGTGTACTATAGGTGCGGAAGAGTGGTCATAGGAGAGAGGTGTGCGAGAGTTTTAATGTGAGATTGGTGTAGGAGAGATATGATGGGAGTGTCGCGTATGAGTGTATTGTGTGGGAGTGTGGTGTGAGAGTGTGGTGTGAGAGTGTGGTGTGAGAGTGTGGTGTGGGAGTGTGGTGTGGGAGTGTTGTTGTGAGAATGTGGTGGTGAGGGTGGGGTGCGAGAGTTTATTATTGGTATACGGTGTAGTAATGTGATACGAGAGTGTGTGAATATGGTAGTGTGTTAATATGAGAGTACGTGAATGTGGGAGTAGTAAATGGGAGTACGATATGGGAATGTGACGTGCGAATGTATTAGGGCTAATGTGTTAGGGTAGTTTAGTGTATATTGTTTGTGTTTATTATTTGAACGAGTATGGAAATATGATGTGAGAGAAATATAGTATTGGGAGTGTGGTGCGAGGTGAGCGATTGCGATTCGAAACTATTATTAGTGAATTTACGCACTCTGGTGTGAAAGTGTGGTGTGAAAAATATAGGGTAAGTGTTACATGCGATTATAGTATAGGAGTGGATGGTAGAGTATGTTGCGTAATGATTATGTTATGTAAGTATGTGAATAAGTATTGTCGGTATGGGAATATCTTGTTGGGTGTGTGGTATGGGAGTACGGAGTGAGATTGTGTAGTGGGAGTATATAGGAAAGTACCATCATATTCCATACCGGAGAGGTCAATCAACTCTTTCCTAAAATTAAGTACTATGAATACATTTTCAACTTTGTCTAAATACATTTTTGTATCAGTTTCTACATAAGATACATTAATCCAATGGTTCGAAATAGCAGACGATTTCGATGCTGAATAATAGTCACGTGTGTAGAGCTTTGAATTGCATTGTATTAGCGACTTCACAAAGACAATAACATTGTATTTAAACTCTTGTAAACACATTGTTACGAAGTCTAATAATAGGAAGTCAGATGTGAAACAAAGCGTAGCTAGAGTGCAATGAAACGTGATGTTTATGGCTGTATATTGTTAGAATATACAGTTAGAATGTGCAGTTAGAATGTACAGTTAGAATATACGGTTAGAATATACGGTTAGAATATACGGTTATAATATACGGTTAGAATATACGGTTAGAATATACGGTTAGAATATACGGTTAGAATATACGGTTAGAATATACGGTTAGAATATACGGTTAGAATATACGGTTAGAATATACGGTTAGAATATACGGTTAGAATATACGGTTAGAATATACGGTTAGAATATACGGTTAGAATATACGGTTAGAATATACGGTTAGAATATACGGTTAGAATATACGGTTAGAATATACGGTTAGAATATACGGTTAGAATATACGGTTAGAATATACGGTTAGAATATACGGTTAGAATATACGGTTAGAATATACGGTTAGAATATACGGTTAGAATATACGGTTAGAATATACGGTTAGAATATACGGTTAAAATATACGGTTAGAATATACGGTTAGAATATACGGTTAGAATATACGGTTAGAATATACGGTTAGAATATACGGTTAGAATATACGGTTAGAATATACGGTTAGAATATACGGTTAGAATATACGGTTAGAATATACGGTTAGAATATACGGTTAGAATATACGGTTAGAATATACGGTTAGAATATACGGTTAGAATATACGGTTAGAATATACGGTTAAAATATACGGTTAGAATATACGGTTAGAATATACGGTTAGAATATACGGTTAGAATATACGGTTAGAATATACGGTTAGAATATACGGTTAGAATATACGGTTAGAATATACGGTTAGAATATACGGTTAGAATATACGGTTAGAATATACGGTTAGAATATACGGTTAGAATATACGGTTAGAATATACGGTTAGAATATACGGTTAGAATATACGGTTAGAATATACGGTTAGAATATACGGTTAGAATATACGGTTAGAATATACGGTTAGAATATACGGTTAGAATATACGGTTAGAATATACGGTTAGAATATACGGTTAGAATATACGGTTAGAATATACGGTTAGAATATACGGTTAGAATATACGGTTAGAATATACGGTTAGAATATACGGTTAGAATATACGGTTAGAATATACGGTTAGAATATACGGTTAGAATATACGGTTAGAATATACGGTTAGAATATACGGTTAGAATATACGGTTAGAATATACGGTTAGAATATACGGTTAGAATATACGGTTAGAATATACGGTTAGAATATACGGTTAGAATATACGGTTAGAATATACGGTTAGAATATACGGTTAGAATATACGGTTAGAATATACGGTTAGAATATACGGTTAGAATATACGGTTAGAATATACGGTTAGAATATACGGTTAGAATATACGGTTAGAATATACGGTTAGAATATACGGTTAGAATATACGGTTAGAATATACGGTTAGAATATACGGTTAGAATATACGGTTAGAATATACGGTTAGAATATACGGTTAGGATATACGGTTAGGATATACGGTTAGAATATACGGTTAGAATATACGGTTAGAATATACGGTTAGAATATACGGTTAGAATATACGGTTAGAATATACGGTTAGAATATACGGTTAGAATATACGGTTAGAATATACGGTTAGAATATACGGTTAGAATATACGGTTAGAATATACGGTTAGAATATACGGTTAGAATATACGGTTAGAATATACGGTTAGAATATACGGTTAGAATATACGGTTAGAATATACGGTTAGAATATACGGTTAGAATATACGGTTAGAATATACGGTTAGAATATACGGTTAGAATATACGGTTAGAATATACGGTTAGAATATACGGTTAGAATATACGGTTAGAATATACGGTTAGAATATACGGTTAGAATATACGGTTAGAATATACGGTTAGAATATACGGTTAGAATATACGGTTAGAATATACGGTTAGAATATACGGTTAGAATATACGGTTAGAATATACGGTTAGAATATACGGTTAGAATATACGGTTAGAATATACGGTTAGAATATACGGTTAGAATATACGGTTAGAATATACGGTTAGAATATACGGTTAGAATATACGGTTAGAATATACGGTTAGAATATACGGTTAGAATATACGGTTAGAATATACGGTTAGAATATACGGTTAGAATATACGGTTAGAATATACGGTTAGAATATACGGTTAGAATATACGGTTAGAATATACGGTTAGAATATACGGTTAGAATATACGGTTAGAATATACGGTTAGAATATACGGTTAGAATATACGGTTAGAATATACGGTTAGAATATACGGTTAGAATATACGGTTAGAATATACGGTTAGAATATACGGTTAGAATATACGGTTAGAATATACGGTTAGAATATACGGTTAGAATATACGGTTAGAATATACGGTTAGAATATACGGTTAGAATATACGGTTAGAATATACGGTTAGAATATACGGTTAGAATATACGGTTAGAATATACGGTCAGAATATACGGTCAGAATATACGGTCAGAATATACGGTTAGAATATACGGTTAGAATATACGGTTAGAATATACGGTTAGAATATACGGTTAGAATATACGGTTAGAATATACGGTTAGAATATACGGTTAGAATATACGGTTAGAATATACGGTTAGAATATACGGTTAGAATATACGGTTAGAATATACGGTTAGAATATACGGTTAGAATATACGGTTAGAATATACGGTTAGAATATACGGTTAGAATATACGGTTAGAATATACGGTTAGAATATACGGTTAGAATATACGGTTAGAATATACGGTTAGAATATACGGTTAGAATATACGGTTAGAATATACGGTTAGAATATACGGTTAGAATATACGGTTAGAATATACGGTTAGAATATACGGTTAGAATATACGGTTAGAATATACGGTTAGAATATACGGTTAGAATATACGGTTAGAATATACGGTTAGAATATACGGTTAGAATATACGGTTAGAATATACGGTTAGAATATACGGTTAGAATATACGGTTAGAATATACGGTTAGAATATACGGTTAGAATATACGGTTAGAATATACGGTTAGAATATACGGTTAGAATATACGGTTAGAATATACGGTTAGAATATACGGTTAGAATATACGGTTAGAATATACGGTTAGAATATACGGTTAGAATATACGGTTAGAATATACGGTTAGAATATACGGTTAGAATATACGGTTAGAATATACGGTTAGAATATACGGTTAGAATATACGGTTAGAATATACGGTTAGAATATACGGTTAGAATATACGGTTAGAATATACGGTTAGAATATACGGTTAGAATATACGGTTAGAATATACGGTTAGAATATACGGTTAGAATATACGGTTAGAATATACGGTTAGAATATACGGTTAGAATATACGGTTAGAATATACGGTTAGAATATACGGTTAGAATATACGGTTAGAATATACGGTTAGAATATACGGTTAGAATATACGGTTAGAATATACGGTTAGAATATACGGTTAGAATATACGGTTAGAATATACGGTTAGAATATACGGTTAGAATATACGGTTAGAATATACGGTTAGAATATACGGTTAGAATATACGGTTAGAATATACGGTTAGAATATACGGTTAGAATATACGGTTAGAATATACGGTTAGAATATACGGTTAGAATATACGGTTAGAATATACGGTTAGAATATACGGTTAGAATATACGGTTAGAATATACGGTTAGAATATACGGTTAGAATATACGGTTAGAATATACGGTTAGAATATACGGTTAGAATATACGGTTAGAATATACGGTTAGAATATACGGTTAGAATATACGGTTAGAATATACGGTTAGAATATACGGTTAGAATATACGGTTAGAATATACGGTTAGAATATACGGTTAGAATATACGGTTAGAATATACGGTTAGAATATACGGTTAGAATATACGGTTAGAATATACGGTTAGAATATACGGTTAGAATATACGGTTAGAATATACGGTTAGAATATACGGTTAGAATATACGGTTAGAATATACGGTTAGAATATACGGTTAGAATATACGGTTAGAATATACGGTTAGAATATACGGTTAGAATATACGGTTAGAATATACGGTTAGAATATACGGTTAGAATATACGGTTAGAATATACGGTTAGAATATACGGTTAGAATATACGGTTAGAATATACGGTTAGAATATACGGTTAGAATATACGGTTAGAATATACGGTTAGAATATACGGTTAGAATATACGGTTAGAATATACGGTCAGAATATACGGTCAGAATATACGGTCAGAATATACGGTCAGAATATACGGTCAGAATATACGGTCAGAATATACGGTCAGAATATACGGTCAGAATATACGGTCAGAATATACGGTCAGAATATACGGTCAGAATATACGGTCAGAATATACGGTCAGAATATACGGTCAGAATATACGGTCAGAATATACGGTCAGAATATACGGTCAGAATATACGGTCAGAATATACGGTCAGAATATACGGTCAGAATATACGGTCAGAATATACGGTCAGAATATACGGTCAGAATATACGGTCAGAATATACGGTCAGAATATACGGTCAGAATATACGGTCAGAATATACGGTCAGAATATACGGTCAGAATATACGGTCAGAATATACGGTCAGAATATACGGTCAGAATATACGGTCAGAATATACGGTCAGAATATACGGTCAGAATATACGGTCAGAATATACGGTCAGAATATACGGTCAGAATATACGGTCAGAATATACGGTCAGAATATACGGTCAGAATATACGGTCAGAATATACGGTCAGAATATACGGTCAGAATATACGGTCAGAATATACGGTCAGAATATACGGTCAGAATATACGGTCAGAATATACGGTCAGAATATACGGTCAGAATATACGGTCAGAATATACGGTCAGAATATACGGTCAGAATATACGGTCAGAATATACGGTCAGAATATACGGTCAGAATATACGGTCAGAATATACGGTCAGAATATACGGTCAGAATATACGGTCAGAATATACGGTCAGAATATACGGTCAGAATATACGGTCAGAATATACGGTCAGAATATACGGTCAGAATATACGGTCAGAATATACGGTCAGAATATACGGTCAGAATATACGGTCAGAATATACGGTCAGAATATACGGTCAGAATATACGGTCAGAATATACGGTCAGAATATACGGTCAGAATATACGGTCAGAATATACGGTCAGAATATACGGTCAGAATATACGGTCAGAATATACGGTCAGAATATACGGTCAGAATATACGGTCAGAATATACGGTCAGAATATACGGTCAGAATATACGGTCAGAATATACGGTCAGAATATACGGTCAGAATATACGGTCAGAATATACGGTCAGAATATACGGTCAGAATATACGGTCAGAATATACGGTCAGAATATACGGTCAGAATATACGGTCAGAATATACGGTCAGAATATACGGTCAGAATATACGGTCAGAATATACGGTCAGAATATACGGTCAGAATATACGGTCAGAATATACGGTCAGAATATACGGTCAGAATATACGGTCAGAATATACGGTCAGAATATACGGTCAGAATATACGGTCAGAATATACGGTCAGAATATACGGTCAGAATATACGGTCAGAATATACGGTCAGAATATACGGTCAGAATATACGGTCAGAATATACGGTCAGAATATACGGTCAGAATATACGGTCAGAATATACGGTCAGAATATACGGTCAGAATATACGGTCAGAATATACGGTCAGAATATACGGTCAGAATATACGGTCAGAATATACGGTCAGAATATACGGTCAGAATATACGGTCAGAATATACGGTCAGAATATACGGTCAGAATATACGGTCAGAATATACGGTCAGAATATACGGTCAGAATATACGGTCAGAATATACGGTCAGAATATACGGTCAGAATATACGGTCAGAATATACGGTCAGAATATACGGTCAGAATATACGGTCAGAATATACGGTCAGAATATACGGTCAGAATATACGGTCAGAATATACGGTCAGAATATACGGTCAGAATATACGGTCAGAATATACGGTCAGAATATACGGTCAGAATATACGGTCAGAATATACGGTCAGAATATACGGTCAGAATATACGGTCAGAATATACGGTCAGAATATACGGTCAGAATATACGGTCAGAATATACGGTCAGAATATACGGTCAGAATATACGGTCAGAATATACGGTCAGAATATACGGTCAGAATATACGGTCAGAATATACGGTCAGAATATACGGTCAGAATATACGGTCAGAATATACGGTCAGAATATACGGTTATAATATACGGTTATAATATACGGTTATAATATACGGTTATAATATACGGTTATAATATACGGTTATAATATACGGTTATAATATACGGTTATAATATACGGTTATAATATACGGTTATAATATACGGTTATAATATACGGTTATAATATACGGTTATAATATACGGTTATAATATACGGTTATAATATACGGTTATAATATACGGTTATAATATACGGTTATAATATACGGTTATAATATACGGTTATAATATACGGTTATAATATACGGTTATAATATACGGTTATAATATACGGTTATAATATACGGTTATAATATACGGTTATAATATACGGTTATAATATACGGTTATAATATACGGTTATAATATACGGTTATAATATACGGTTATAATATACGGTTATAATATACGGTTATAATATACGGTTATAATATACGGTTATAATATACGGTTATAATATACGGTTATAATATACGGTTATAATATACGGTTATAATATACGGTTATAATATACGGTTATAATATACGGTTATAATATACGGTTATAATATACGGTTATAATATACGGTTATAATATACGGTTATAATATACGGTTATAATATACGGTTATAATATACGGTTATAATATACGGTTATAATATACGGTTATAATATACGGTTATAATATACGGTTATAATATACGGTTATAATATACGGTTATAATATACGGTTATAATATACGGTTATAATATACGGTTATAATATACGGTTATAATATACGGTTATAATATACGGTTATAATATACGGTTATAATATACGGTTATAATATACGGTTATAATATACGGTTATAATATACGGTTATAATATACGGTTATAATATACGGTTATAATATACGGTTATAATATACGGTTATAATATACGGTTATAATATACGGTTATAATATACGGTTATAATATACGGTTATAATATACGGTTATAATATACGGTTATAATATACGGTTATAATATACGGTTATAATATACGGTTATAATATACGGTTATAATATACGGTTATAATATACGGTTATAATATACGGTTATAATATACGGTTATAATATACGGTTATAATATACGGTTATAATATACGGTTATAATATACGGTTATAATATACGGTTATAATATACGGTTATAATATACGGTTATAATATACGGTTATAATATACGGTTATAATATACGGTTATAATATACGGTTATAATATACGGTTATAATATACGGTTATAATATACGGTTATAATATACGGTTATAATATACGGTTATAATATACGGTTATAATATACGGTTATAATATACGGTTATAATATACGGTTATAATATACGGTTATAATATACGGTTATAATATACGGTTATAATATACGGTTATAATATACGGTTATAATATACGGTTATAATATACGGTTATAATATACGGTTATAATATACGGTTATAATATACGGTTATAATATACGGTTATAATATACGGTTATAATATACGGTTATAATATACGGTTATAATATACGGTTATAATATACGGTTATAATATACGGTTATAATATACGGTTATAATATACGGTTATAATATACGGTTATAATATACGGTTATAATATACGGTTATAATATACGGTTATAATATACGGTTATAATATACGGTTATAATATACGGTTATAATATACGGTTATAATATACGGTTATAATATACGGTTATAATATACGGTTATAATATACGGTTATAATATACGGTTATAATATACGGTTATAATATACGGTTATAATATACGGTTATAATATACGGTTATAATATACGGTTATAATATACGGTTATAATATACGGTTATAATATACGGTTATAATATACGGTTATAATATACGGTTATAATATACGGTTATAATATACGGTTATATAATATACGGTTATAATATACGGTTATAATATACGGTTATAATATACGGTTATAATATACGGTTATAATATACGGTTATAATATACGGTTATAATATACGGTTATAATATACGGTTATAATATACGGTTATAATATACGGTTATAATATACGGTTATAATATACGGTTATAATATACGGTTATAATATACGGTTATAATATACGGTTATAATATACGGTTATAATATACGGTTATAATATACGGTTATAATATACGGTTATAATATACGGTTATAATATACGGTTATAATATACGGTTATAATATACGGTTATAATATACGGTTATAATACACGGTTATAATATACGGTTATAATATACGGTTATAATATACGGTTATAATATACGGTTATAATATACGGTTATAATATACGGTTATAATATACGGTTATAATATACGGTTATAATATACGGTTATAATATACCGTTATAATATACGGTTATAATATACGGTTATAATATACCGTTATAATATACGGTTATAATATACCGTTATAATATACGGTTATAATATACGGTTAGTATATAGGGTTAGAATGTGAGGATATAATGTACTATTAGATACAATTATAAAATATTATATCTTTATAACGTTATAAACTGACATAACATTTTCGTTTGCTAAACTACACTAACATCACTGGATCTAAACCGTTAAGGTGACCTATCTATTGCTCTACCAAGTGAAACTTCATATAAACCTGTATATGCTTTGAAGGTCATCCACTTGCTCCGTGAACAATCGACGTGGGAGATAGGGAGACTACGAAACTAACCAAAAAGTCGGCAAGTGTTCTACTGTACGGTTATCTCCAGTATCGGTTCCGTTATCTCGGCGATCTTAACGACAAGATAGCTACGCGCAACGTCGCGTCTAGTCCATACTATCCGATATATAGCTAGCAGTGACTTGCACACCGGCCTCCTTCGCGGACTCGTTCGCCGTAACCTCCCGGCGCGGGCGCGGGCGTGTCGTTTCCCGTTTGATTGACAGATTTCCCGAGACGGCGCCGAGGATCACTCGGCGACGCATCTAATTATATAATGCACGTTGGCGCTTACGTCTGCACATGCGCATACACTGCACCCCGATATCGCTGATATACTAATACACGGCACCCCGATATCGCTGATATACTAATACACGGCACCCCGATATCGCTGATATACTAATACACTGCACCCCGATACCACTGATATACTAATACACTGCACCCCGATATCGCTGATATACTAATACACTGCACCCCGATATCGCTGATATACTAATACACTGCACCCCGATATCGCTGATATACTAATACACTGCACCCCGATATCGCTGATATACTAATACACGGCACCCCGATATCGCTGATATACTAATACACGGCACCCCGATATCGCTGATATACTAATACACGGCACCCCGATATCGCTGATATACTAATACACTGCACCCCGATACCACTGATATACTAATACACTGCACCCCGATATCGCTGATATACTAATACACTGCACCCCGATATCGCTGATATACTAATACACTGCACCCCGATATCGCTGATATACTAATACACGGCACCCCGATATCGCTGATATACTAATACACGGCACCCCGATATCGCTGATATACTAATACACTGCACCCCGATATCGCTGATATACTAATACACGGCACCCCGATATCGCTGATATACTAATACACGGCACCCCGATATCGCTGATATACTAATACACTGCACCCCGATACCATTGATATACTAATACACGGCACCCCGATATCGCTGATATACTAATACACTGCACCCCGATACCACTGATATACTAATACACTGCACCCCGATATCGCTGATATACTAATACACGGCACCCCTATATCGCTGATATACTAATACACTGCACCCCGATACCACTGATATACTAATACACTGCACCCCGATACCACTGATATACTAATACACTGCACCCAGATATCGCTGATATACTAATACACTGCACCCCGATATCGCTGATATACTAATACACTGCACCCCGATATCGCTGATATACTAATACACTGCACCCCGATATCGCTGATATACTAATACACGGCACCCCGATATCGCTGATATACTAATACACGGCACCCCCATACCACTGATATACTAATACACGGCACCCCGATATCGCTGATATACTAATACACTGCACCCCGATATCGCTGATATACTAATACACTGCACCCCGATATCGCTGATATACTAATACACTGCACCCCGATATCGCTGATATACTAATACACTGCACCCCGATATCGCTGATATACTAATACACGGCACCCCGATATCGCTGATATACTAATACACGGCACCCCGATATCGCTGATATACTAATACACGGCACCCCCATACCACTGATATACTAATACACGGCACCCCGATATCGCTGATATACTAATACACTGCACCCCGATATCGCTGATATACTAATACACTGCACCCCGATATCGCTGATATACTAATACACGGCACCCCGATATCGCTGATATACTAATACACGGCACCCCCATACCACTGATATACTAATACACGGCACCCCGATATCGCTGATATACTAATACACTGCACCCCGATATCGCTGATATACTAATACACTGCACCCCGATATCGCTGATATACTAATACACGGCACCCCGATATCGCTGATATACTAATACACTGCACCCCGATATCGCTGATATACTAATACACTGCACCCCGATATCGCTGATATACTAATACACTGCACCCCGATATCGCTGATATACTAATACACGGCACCCCGATACCACTGATATACTAATACACGACACACAGATATCGCTGATATACTAATACACGGCACCCCGATATCGCTGATATACTAATACACTGCACCCCGATATCGCTGATATACTAATACACTGCACCCCGATATCGCTGATATACTAATACACGACACACATATATCGCTGATATACTAATACACGGCACCCCGATATCGCTGATATACTAATACACGGCACCCCGATATCGCTGATATACTAATACACGGCACCCCGATATCGCTGATATACTAATACACTGCACCCCGATACCATTGATATACTAATACACGGCACCCCTATATCGCTGATATACTAATACACTGCACCCCGATACCACTGATATACTAATACACTGCACCCCGATACCACTGATATACTAATACACTGCACCCAGATATCGCTGATATACTAATACACGGCACCCCGATATCGCTGATATACTAATACACTGCACCCCGATATCGCTGATATACTAATACACTGCACCCCGATATCGCTGATATACTAATACACTGCACCCCGATATCGCTGATATACTAATACACTGCACCCCGATATCGCTGATATACTAATACACGGCACCCCGATATCGCTGATATACTAATACACGGCACCCCGATATCGCTGATATACTAATACACGGCACCCCCATACCACTGATATACTAATACACGGCACCCCGATATCGCTGATATACTAATACACTGCACCCCGATATCGCTGATATACTAATACACTGCACCCCGATATCGCTGATATACTAATACACGGCACCCCGATATCGCTGATATACTAATACACGGCACCCCCATACCACTGATATACTAATACACGGCACCCCGATATCGCTGATATACTAATACACTGCACCCCGATATCGCTGATATACTAATACACTGCACCCCGATATCGCTGATATACTAATACACGGCACCCCGATATCGCTGATATACTAATACACTGCACCCCGATATCGCTGATATACTAATACACTGCACCCCGATATCGCTGATATACTAATACACTGCACCCCGATATCGCTGATATACTAATACACGGCACCCCGATACCACTGATATACTAATACACGACACACAGATATCGCTGATATACTAATACACGGCACCCCGATATCGCTGATATACTAATACACTGCACCCCGATATCGCTGATATACTAATACACTGCACCCCGATATCGCTGATATACTAATACACGACACACATATATCGCTGATATACTAATACATGGCACCCCGATATCGCTGATATACTAATACACGGCACCCCGATATCGCTGATATACTAATACACGGCACCCCGATATCGCTGATATACTAATACACTGCACCCCGATACCATTGATATACTAATACACGGCACCCCGATATCGCTGATATACTAATACACGGCACCCCCATACCACTGATATACTAATACACGGCACCCCGATATCGCTGATATACTAATACACTGCACCCCGATATCGCTGATATACTAATACACTGCACCCCGATATCGCTGATATACTAATACACTGCACCCCGATATCGCTGATATACTAATACACTGCACCCCGATATCGCTGATATACTAATACACGGCACCCCGATATCGCTGATATACTAATACACGGCACCCCCATACCACTGATATACTAATACACGGCACCCCGATATCGCTGATATACTAATACACTGCACCCCGATATCGCTGATATACTAATACACTGCACCCCGATATCGCTGATATACTAATACACTGCACCCCGATATCGCTGATATACTAATACACTGCACCCCGATATCGCTGATATACTAATACACGGCACCCCGATATCGCTGATATACTAATACACTGCACCCCGATATCGCTGATATACTAATACACTGCACCCCGATATCGCTGATATACTAATACACTGCACCCATCGATATCGCTGATATACTAATACACTGCACCCCGAGATCGCTGATATACTAATACACTGCACCCCGATATCGCTGATATACTAATACACTGCACCCCGATATCGCTGATATACTAATACACTGCACCCCGATATCGCTGATATACTAATACACTGCACCCCGATATCGCTGATATACTAATACACTGCACCCCGATATCGCTGATATACTAATACACTGCACCCCGATATCGCTGATATACTAATACACTGCACCCCGATATCGCTGATATACTAATACACTGCACCCCGATATCGCTGATATACTAATACACGGCACCCCGATATCGCTGATATACTAATACACTGCACCCCGATATCGCTGATATACTAATACACTGCACCTCGATCCTTGACTGATAACCAAACTGACGGGCACAAATATAATTTCCTGGTAAGTTAAGGGTGGATGCGACGCCGTATTCATCTGAGAATGACATGACGGACAGACCACATCGTGTATCCGGTTAAGTCGTGTTATCATTCAGGCGCTCAGCATCCCATCCCAGGTATGCAACCTGTTCGTCCATATAACATATATGCATATTCTCTATCTATTACGATCTGCCCACGTTTGTACAATTCTATATATATCATATAAGTATTAAATAGCATACGATATCACGATATTCCCAATGTCTTGCGATATTCCCAATGTCGTGTACTATTCTCAAGCTAATAACATCCTCCCAAGGTCATATAATCCTCCCGCGTTCATATCTTCCTCCAAAGGTCCCATGCTATATATCTACACCACTGCGAGTACACTCCGACACACACACATAAGAGCGATCGCACCGTGTCCGCGTCAAATGCGCACACGCCCGCGCAAACTCACTCGCAGACAGACCTACGCAGAGATACGACTTCGCGTACTATCGCACACGCCCGCCTACACGCGGGAGTGCGTGCACTAATGCACTCCGGCGCGTACGCATGCACCCGCACACTCGAACCTCGTAGGAACTAATCGCCGCATTACGTTTGACTTAAGGGCGCCGTTACGTCGAAGGGGACTCCTTTAATCTCGCTATCCGTCTTGCCGATGGATTCGCTCACCAGGGGAAAACGCGGCGCTGCTGAGGCCATCCGATAAGCCCCCTGGCTACCGCGTGGTTCCGCAGATTACCTACGTATTAGACATATTTATAATGCGTTTCGTCTGAGGATAGCGTCTAGCCTTAAAAGCAATAGAGCTAACACTAGGCACTGTGGACAAGGAAATATAATATACATGCGAATATCATATATATACTAAATGAAGAATACATTTGTAAAATCATTTAACATGATAATACAAATAAAAGTGGATTATTATTATTATTATAAATGAAAATATGGATATGGTCGTATTTAATCTTAATTATAATATATTACAATAGACTTATTAATTCCCACATTTGACATTACGGGATAAATAGCTATATATATATATATATATATATATATATATATATATATATATATATATATATATATATATATATAGACCAGAAGGGTACCCTTAATAACACATGTTATTGATTATTAATTTAACAATTATGTTAATAATCATGAACTATTCATCATATCCGATGAGCCATTACAAATAACAATAAAAGACGCATATTAAATTGTCTATAAAACATGCATAATAAAATAGAAAATAAAGGGGTAACATGTGATAAAAGATTAAAGAGAAAAATAAATAAAAACTATAAATTCAATAGAAAAATATACAATTTTTAATAACTAGAAGACACAGAATAAGTCAAACTAAAGTTCAACAAAATCTTCAACCGAAACTTTCATTCAGTCAACTTCTTTTAGATTTTCCTCTATTTTAAAAGACACATATTGTTACATCAAATTATAAATAATTTACAACAAACTCGAATTGTTATGTAAAGTATATACCTATCATAATAGGTGATAATCTATCGCTCTATGATAATCTATGATAATCTATAGAGCGATAGATCACCTATTATATTTAATTTAGTTTCCAAAACTCTGATAAGATCAATATTGCTTTCTTTCTGCCTTGATATTATCGGCAGTAAAATTTAAATCACCACGTATGTAGATAACGAGGACAGTTTTACAAACTCGGCGAAGGAGATATGTAAAGTACATTCTGATCTGAATTAAGTATCAGTTGAATTCGTTCTTAATTGTAATCTTTCTAAATTCTCAGCCTTCTATCTTTCGAAGGGAAACTCTATCAGCTGCCTGATTATACAACATTAGATTATCATTAAATAAACAATAACGTATAGGTTTATATTCTAACAAACGCTAGCAATCAACATGAAGTGTAGTTATATTTTTGTGAATTCAATAACGTCATTGTTCGAACCCGTACTCCAAGAGAAATCATTCTAACCGTAGCAATTATGCTACTAAGGCATATTCTAGAATGACTATGGCACGATCATCTCCATCATATAGCACTAGAGTCCAGCCCCGAGTTCTAGTTTTCATTACCTCATGGCATCCTCATGGTAAGCGATCAAGTATAATGTTCGATCCAAGAACAATTTTAAAACCACTTATTTTGTTAAATTAAAGCAGATTTAAAGCAGACACTTTGATTTGGATTAATTCAATATATAAACTTCGAATGAGATATTTAGAAATGCTTAGTAGTCTTAAATGTACAGAATGTCTACTGATTTTCCAGAGTTGATGTACTTTCCAAATTGCTAAATCTGCTTTATCATTTCGGAAAATTGAATTACTTTGTAGTCAACTTTTATTTTCAGTTTCACAAGATCTATCTTATGGTAGTGTAGATAGCTCACTAACGTATACTGATTAGATAATACATTTTTTAAGGCTATCAATAAACACTATGATAATTTTGCTGCTCCATTTCTTTTACTCAAATAAGATCATAGGTTATCTTGGAAATGTTTTTTTAGCCAAGTCGAAACATTAATGAAAGCCAACATTTTCTGAAAAGCTCATCTGATTACATGAAGGCTTCAACATAACTAAAGTTGCTCAACGAAAGATCAATACGTTTGAAGACATAGGTTTTGTAATTACATTCGAGGTTGGCGTATGTGGTTCCTATAGAAAATTTGAAAGGAACGATATTTTATAAGAAGAGCAAAATGCATCCTCGATTTTAAATAATAATATAATACCTTATAAGGAATGTAACACAAATCGTTAGCGAGATCTGACAAACAATCAATACATTGGTGATATTTGTCTTTGCTTCTTGAATGGATATTTCTAGTATGTGAGTGTATGTGAATATATATATATATATATATATATATATATATATATATATATATATATATAAATATATATATAAATATATATATATATATATATATATATATATATATGTATATATATGTATATATATATATATTCATATACACTATTACACGTATTTATTGGTACAATTCTTATTCGTTAAAATTAAGTTATCCGTAATACATAATTAAGATCTTTTTACCACATCATTAAGATCTATTTACTACATCATTAAGATATCTTTACTACACCATTAAGATCTCTTTACTACATCATACATATCTCTTTACTAAATCATTAAGATATATTTACTACACCACTAAGATCTCTTTATTACATCGTTAATATCTCCTTTCTGCCTCATAAAGATCTCCTTATTACACTATTAAGATATTTATACTACACAATTAATATCTTTATACTATACTAATATCTCCTTACTACATCATTAAGATATATTTATTATATCATTAAGATCGCTTTACTATATCATTAAGATCTCCTTTCTGCCTCATAAAGATCTCCTTACTACACTATTAAGATCTTTATACTAAACTAATATCTCCTTACTACATCATTAAGATATATTTATTATATCATTAAGATCGCTTTACTATATCATTAAGCTATCTTTACTATATCATTAAGATCTACTTACTATATCATTAAGATCTATACTATACTATTTAGCATAAATGCTTAACTTTTCCACGCGTATGTATGTATGAGTCGGTTTGCGTGCGATGTACACTTTTCTACATATAACAACACGTTATCACTTATATTGTTCGTTCGTTATTGTCTATCAATACGACAACGACAATTGTCGGTTTCTAGGAGAACAGTGGTGTAAACTAGTTTGCATGCAGTTGAATATGGGTTTTTTTCGTTGTCCTTCTGTTTCTGGGTATAGAGTTACCACGTCCGCACCGTTTTAATTAATACCACTGCTCCGTAAATAGATTTATCAACTGTCAATCAAAGGAAAACACGCCTATTTAGTCTTTAAATTATTAACAGCATCGTATGAGGAGCAGGTGGAAAACGTATAAGAAACATTGTATTTAGTGGTAGTCCTGTATATACAGAGTCTAAAGTATATATATATATATTATAGTATATATATACCAATTGTATAGTATTAAACAAATGTATTTTATTCAAATAATGAATATTATAAATGAAAACAGATATAAGTTCATTTCTAATTCCAATACGATATTATCCTATGCTAATAATACCTTTAATATTTATTTACAAAAACGCGAATAATATTATGAATCAATACTAATATATCTCCTTCAACCTCACCCCTAATGCACTGATTACCACAATTATCTGTACTCGACGAGTTTTGTAATATTTACCTCTCCTCCTTCGTGACATTATAAAATAATCACATATATAATTCCGTGCATATGCTGACTACATTCAACTTCATGCAAAATTCACCAAGATGAACTAAAGAAAAGCATTTGAATCTACTCTTGAACTACTGTCCTCAAGTTTGCCAATAATATGGTGATGTTTCTAAATTAACGGCATTGAGTTTAATTTCTAATATCTCCATAAACAAAATGTCCAACCACATGTGCGAAGTATGTCGTACTTTCACATAATCTTCCTTATGCCTTTAACAAATCTGATTCCAACAGAATGTATGCGTCTCTTTTGAGCACATTTACCATATCCTAACTATCAACGCATTAGTATTTGCATACGACTAACCAGATGAAACTATCCAGTATGTATGCCATTAATATTACATTAGCCGTTAACATCGCCTTATCCTACGATCTCCTTAAAATAGAGTATTGTAATATGTTATTACTAGACTGAATAGGTAGAGATATCCATAACTTAATAAAAAAATTAAAACTCAGTAGCCAGATGTATATATCATAACAAGATTTAACAAGATTTTAATATCGATTAAATACCGCATACGATACAAACAAATAATGCTAACCAATAAACCACCTCGGTATAACCAAAAAATATCTTAGTTGCCCGATGTCAGCATTCCAGCAAAAACCATTGCCAGTAAAAACATAAATATTCGTATTATCAATAATACCTAGTAAAATAGTAATAAATTATAGTTTTCAATCCTGTTATGTTCGTGATTGATCTAGTTCCACAGTTTATATTTTGAATGCGAATTCTAAATATAACTTTTATCACTAATTTATTCAATTTTAAAATGAATTAAAAATATTACTCTTCAAAATGCCGTTGACTAATAAAACCATTAAATTGATAACCGTGTGAGTTATCGTTTCACTAATTAAATCAAACAAATGTAAGTTTAAAAGTTATAGATTATAAAAGTAGCAACAATTAGTATTTTTCTTAATTTAAGAACTAGCGGTATATTCCACACCAGGTTAGATATTCTGATAAGGTTATCATTAAATCTATATATAAGTAGTATGTCTATATTGTAAATAACTCTCGCATTCTTCCATGTTTGCATCGTTGAAATGAATACAGCGATTCAATAGCTGAAATGTATAGATTAGAAAATATAAAATTAAATAAGTTGGTTTTAGAAGATATCACTTAAAAAATATATATTTTTTAATAACTATTAATGATTATTAATTATTATTACCAAAAAGTTGCTTACAAAATAAAAGTAATTCATGAATTTTCTAAATAAATACAATTGTATGTTAGAAGAATTTGTGAAATGTTACATGTGAATAAAAGCCTGGATAAAACTTGTCTTATCATGTTTTTTTATAACAACTCATGAATTATTACAATATTACAAACATTTAAAAGTAGCAAATAGCGTATAATTAATGAATATGATTTAAACAGTCATATAATAATGGCTGCTATAATAGAACAAGATCCTAATAGAGTTAAGTCTAATAGAAAAAGAATACATTTATATATATTTTAGTTATGTAAAATATTTGTATTAGTTCTGCAAATAACTGTTTCGTTAGTTTCACCAGACATATAACCGTTTTAGATGCATAACTACATTTCGTATAAATATAAAAATATGTCATTATTTAAATCCTCTAAATATAATTTTTAATTATAGAGGTTTATAATTGTTAATGCTTTATTAACAGGAAGTTCTGTCAAAAAACACGTTTATGCTATGTGCGCTATAAATAAGTTAAAGGAAAACAATTAAATATTGGTAAAGGTAATTATCGATATACATTGAATTTAGAATGTTGACTTATTCATATAGATATTTCATTAAAAATCTCTTTTATTTTACAACAATAAAAACTATTAACGTTCTTTTAATATTCATATTTAAAATAGCATAAAATAAATATAATATATATTTAAAAGAATACTTGAACTAAATTGAAATGAGAATAAATGCGTAATATCTTTAAATAACTAATATAATTTAATAACCTATATCAACTATATTATTATATTAATCATAATTCCAAAATATAATAGATCATTAATATTATATTTTTTTACTTTGCAGTTGTTATTAAATTAATGGCATTAATAATATTTATGTCATATAGTATATATTAATGTATAACGAAATAATAATTATCAATTTTTTAAAAGAATTTAAAATATTTTCCAATAATTAATAATTATTTAACAATTATTCCAAAAATTTCAATAATTGTAAATTATTCAATATTAAATTATTAATAGGCTTTCTCTTATTTCCCGTAGAAATATATTATTATATTTTCAGCATATTTATTCATTCATTTGTGTATTCATATATATATATATATATATATATATATATATATATATTTATACTAAAATAAGAATACAGGCATTCATGTTATACCTTATTTTCTTCGTCGCTTTAATTAAAAATGTTTTTGATAGTTGTTTTCTATATCTATATTGCAATTTATAATCTATATTTTTATAATTTAAAATAATTTCATAGCTCACTATAATCTGAGAATTAATTCCATATTATATTATAATTATATAGTCTTTTGATTCAAAGAGGATTTATTATAATAAACTCTCACTTTAAATAACATACATTGTGCAATCTTGAATTACAGAAGAATACAGACAAACATAGATTATTTATACAAATTTCTGGTGACGTAATTAATTTTGCTTAAATAGATGTACATAGATAAAGACATGTAATTATCATTCATTACTAAACATATTAATCTTACATTCTAAATTAAAAGAGGAAATATGATCTATATTCCAAATTCCAATTACGATGACATATGTATTAGAAATCAATCCGCGTGATCTAAGGTTCTCAAATTCGTATATCATCTTCAATTATCTATCATATTACAATATTTCCGAATAATTTCAACTTTAACCTTAATAATCTTGTTGTTTACTTTATTTAACCATGCGTACTTTTACACTTGAGGACATATGCTGATAACTCTCTTTCATTCACGTTTTTATGAAAATATCTACATCATGATGATAAATGTTCATCTATCTTTTCAAATTATCTATGTAGGATAATAAGAATATGATCTCATGCCGCAATGTGTAAATAATATGTTATTTTAAATTCTCATAAATATATATAAATACAATTATTTAGTTGAATGTGATTCAGAATATATCCAATAGCAATCCAGTTGTTTCCAATAAGATAGAGTCTAATCAACATGGATCATTCTGCATCTTATTCAACATCAATACGATTATGACAGTATCGTAGCTAATGAAAATTCTATGTTTGTGAATTATGAACACATACAATAAATAGTATATTGAGGAGTGCCAACTCGATGTTGTGATATTTATCGGATGCATTTCTTAAGAATTCAGAGTTAGCAATTAATAAAATATTGCTCTTTAAATAAAACGATCTTATGAATATGTTTGGTATTATATAAGGTGATATAAATCGGTTCATTGTACTTCAGTTCATTATGATTTTATAATACTTCAAAAATATATGTTTACAGTTATATATGGTGCATATTGTTAACAATATAACGTATTATTTATACAATATAAATTATCCCCCTTAATAATGTTATATGAACGCCTTCACTTAATCTTAATTGGTAGAGTATTAAACATAATGTAAATTCGTTCAATAATTTAGAAGACTATATCATTTTAAAAAGTAAATAAATAATTTATTTTAAACATAACTAATAATATATTTTAATAAAATTGTAATAAAAATAAAAAATAAACATTTTAAATTGTAAGAGTGATTTTCTTGATTAATTTGTCGATATTTTTGCGACATTTCTTTATATCTCTTGCAATTTTAAGTACGACGCAAGTCTTTGCACTCGCGTCATTGAATCTCTGTGGTATTGAAATACTATTATTACAATAGAATTATGTAATAATGATACAAGATATATATATATATGTATAATAATAAAATGGATATAATAATATTATATACTTTTATTGTGATGGGTATATATAATACTCTATATATTCTTAATAAATAAATGTTAGTTTATTTAATATTGATAATAATACTATTAATAATATATTATTAGTAATGTTAAAACAGACCTTTCCGAAAATAGGAGTACTTGCAACAAACATTCCCTGTAAATCTAGTAAATGATCATCGAGTTTATCAATTTGTTTTTGAGATAACTTTCTTACTTCTACCAGATTGTTAATTGTATCATGATATAATTGAATCATAGTTTTCATTGTTGCTTCGGTATATGGAAATTTCATTATATTTGGATAATATAATAGATCAATATAAATTTATTTTACTATTTATTTAGTAATATATTTATGTTTCCTTGGTTACAAAACTAATTATTTATCATAGAGATGTAATAAATAAATAATTATTTTTTTATTTAGTTGATAATAGGATTTTTAAATAAATAAATTATTCAGTAAATAAACTTGTTATATAATTATAAAATATACTAAATAGTATACTATAGTAGTAGTAGTAGTAGTAGTAGTAGTAGTAGTAGTAGTAGTAGTAGTAGTAGTAGTAGTAGTAGTAGTAGTAGTAGTAGTAGTAGTAGTAGTAGTAGTAGTAGTAGTAGTAGTAGTAGTAGTAGTAGTAGTAGTAGTAGTAGTAGTAGTAGTAGTAGTAGTAGTAGTAGTAGTAGTAGTAGTAGTAGTAGTAGTAGTAGTAGTAGTAGTAGTAGTAGTAGTAGTAGTAGTAGTAGTAGTAGTAGTAGTAGTAGTAGTAGTAGTAGTAGTAGTAGTAGTAGTAGTAGTAGTAGTAGTAGTAGTAGTAGTAGTAGTAGTAGTAGTAGTAGTAGTAGTAGTAGTAGTAGTAGTAGTAGTAGTAGTAGTAGTAGTAGTAGTAGTAGTAGTAGTAGTAGTAGTAGTAGTAGTAGTAGTAGTAGTAGTAGTAGTAGTAGTAGTAGTAGTAGTAGTAGTAGTAGTAGTAGTAGTAGTAGTAGTAGTAGTAGTAGTAGTAGTAGTAGTAGTAGTAGTAGTAGTAGTAGTAGTAGTAGTAGTAGTAGTAGTAGTAGTAGTAGTAGTAGTAGTAGTAGTAGTAGTAGTAGTAGTAGTAGTAGTAGTAGTAGTAGTAGTAGTAGTAGTAGTAGTAGTAGTAGTAGTAGTAGTAGTAGTAGTAGTAGTAGTAGTAGTAGTAGTAGTAGTAGTAGTAGTAGTAGTAGTAGTAGTAGTAGTAGTAGTAGTAGTAGTAGTAGTAGTAGTAGTAGTAGTAGTAGTAGTAGTAGTAGTAGTAGTAGTAGTAGTAGTAGTAGTAGTAGTAGTAGTAGTAGTAGTAGTAGTAGTAGTAGTAGTAGTAGTAGTAGTAGTAGTAGTAGTAGTAGTAGTAGTAGTAGTAGTAGTAGTAGTAGTAGTAGTAGTAGTAGTAGTAGTAGTAGTAGTAGTAGTAGTAGTAGTAGTAGTAGTAGTAGTAGTAGTAGTAGTAGTAGTAGTAGTAGTAGTAGTAGTAGTAGTAGTAGTAGTAGTAGTAGTAGTAGTAGTAGTAGTAGTAGTAGTAGTAGTAGTAGTAGTAGTAGTAGTAGTAGTAGTAGTAGTAGTAGTAGTAGTAGTAGTAGTAGTAGTAGTAGTAGTAGTAGTAGTAGTAGTAGTAGTAGTAGTAGTAGTAGTAGTAGTAGTAGTAGTAGTAGTAGTAGTAGTAGTAGTAGTAGTAGTAGTAGTAGTAGTAGTAGTAGTAGTAGTAGTAGTAGTAGTAGTAGTAGTAGTAGTAGTAGTAGTAGTAGTAGTAGTAGTAGTAGTAGTAGTAGTAGTAGTAGTAGTAGTAGTAGTAGTAGTAGTAGTAGTAGTAGTAGTAGTAGTAGTAGTAGTAGTAGTAGTAGTAGTAGTAGTAGTAGTAGTAGTAGTAGTAGTAGTAGTAGTAGTAGTAGTAGTAGTAGTAGTAGTAGTAGTAGTAGTAGTAGTAGTAGTAGTAGTAGTAGTAGTAGTAGTAGTAGTAGTAGTAGTAGTAGTAGTAGTAGTAGTAGTAGTAGTAGTAGTAGTAGTAGTAGTAGTAGTAGTAGTAGTAGGATGAGTAGTAGTAGTAGTAGTAGTAGTAGTAGTAGTAGTAGTAGTAGTAGTAGTAGTAGTAGTAGTAGTAGTAGTAGTAGTTGTAGTAGTAGTAGTAGTAGTAGTAGTAGTAGTAGTAGTAGTAGTAGTAGTAGTAGTAGTAGTAGTAGTAGTAGTAGTAGTAGTAGTAGTAGTAGTGGTATTTAAAGTGTGTGTATTTCAAGGTTCATTAAAATGACGATCCAATACTGGCTTCCCCTTATTTACTCATTCCTACCAAGTCCCAACATTGAAACTTGTGGTATTCTCTACAAATATACTTAAACCCTATTATTTCTTAGAAAACATCATTACGCCTATACTGAAGCGTTCTTTTATTCTGCCTCTACTCTTTTATCCATTATTACTAATTATAAGTGTTCAAGACAATAACAATTAGATTCGGTATCATTCTTGTTGAGTTTAACGTCGCTACAATCTTATGTATGTCCAAGATAACAATGTTCATGAATATTCTGTCAACATCAGACTTAAAAATAATTAAATTAAATCCCAAATATAATCTTGCCAATACTCTCGACTCTCGGCTAATCAAATAAGAACTAGAACATTATGATAAGGTACTGATATCAAAATGCAGTCGTGACCTCTCTATATCTAAACGACACCATGTGCAACACTTCATTATCTCGAGTATAAAGAAATATACCTAGCTTACCAGTTATCATGATATCAATTAATCAATTTCAGATTTTCTTCAGAAATCATGATTTCTTCTATCACCGACAGATTTCTTCTATCATATTTGTGTTTTTATTAATATTAATGAGCTTAATGTAATCGCTCATTTAACTACGTTATACAATTCGCCATACCTACTGGTATTTTCCATATTAATACACTATGTATAGATATCATATTCTATTAATCATAGACATGCATCATAGTATATACAGCTTGCCTACAACTATGGCTACATGCATTGAATATATTTGTTAATTCTATCATACCTGCTCTTACTCTAAATATTTCAAACAATCACTAGTAAAACATTGGTCTGGCACCTGGTCGCTCTATACTAATGCTAATAACTATTGATATAACATATCATATGAACCCTTTCTATCAAATCTACACTCGAACATATCATATGAACCCTTTCTATCAAATCTACACTCGAAAATATGATACAATAAATATTGTAAGAATGATTTCAGATCTATTATTTCAACTTGACAATAATACTGGTAATATCCTACTTAATCTGTTTAATTCTTATTCTTACTCATCCTTGATCGACTTCACTAAATTTAAAATATTAACAATAAATATTGTCGCATCAGGAATTAGGTCAATCTGGTTACTAATTATATTTCATACTATTGTATCATCTAGTTATAATTTGAAGGTTTAAATATAATAAGATTGAAAAATATCTTTGTACTTAATGGAATAACTGAAAATAATTTAGAAGATTTAATTCATATACTAAATAATATTTCAACACAATTATTATAAATGGTTATGATTTTCAGGATCTATTGGTAGATAACATCTACTAACTATTAGATAGTATCTTAGATACATAAACATTCCGATAATCAATAAACTTACGCTTTGAAATGGGAGATTTTATAATAATATATACATATAGTTACTCGCGAGTGAATTTAGTTAGTTATAGTACAAATACAATACGTAGACTAGAGCGCAATGTTAGTAATGATGTTTATAGAATAGAAACGCACATAGAAACCCAAACAATAACTCATGAATTACAAATGTATCTCAAATATTTTCAGTTTTTCTAAATAAAGTAATATATATTTAGTAATAGGTATATTTATTATGTTATTGTTATGATCGCATACGGTAATGGAAATTGGTGAAATCGGACCCGAGGTGATAATATTAAATGCATTCATATTCTGCAATCGTATAATGGTAAACCGGAAAGACATGGTAGAATGAAAGCTATAACAAGTATTACACTGGTCCATTGTTCTGATGCGGGATATCCGGGTTACACCCGTCTCTATTTTGCGTAGTCGTTATGTTTCGCGTAGTTCTCGGTGAATTTATACGGAAACGATTTGGCATTCATTTGGGCGAGTTTCACGAGATATGAGCAAGTGAGTTTCATGGTGAAGCCGCGGTCGTATAGTTCATTGAACGCCGCCTGTCAATCAAACGTTGCGAAGTGAATGCGTGTTATCTTGGTTAGATTTCACTGAACTTAAATTAAGATTAGAATCGTGACGGATAATGAATTCAATTGTTTGGTAGTTGGTAAATTTACACTTCTGAATAATTAATTAATTGATCAATAATATTCCTAAAATAATTAGAAAATTAAATTGAAATTGTATACAAATTTAGATTTACAATAGCTTGAAATTAAAAAATTTATTATATCAACATTTTATGGATGCTCCTACAATAATATTAGGGGACATAGGATTAAAGAATGCTTCATGGATATGAGGTTAATTAATAATATGGGAAAACAGAGCTAACAATTGCTAGGTTATTGGCGACACCTCTTCCTCTATAAGCAACCGGCACGTAGGTGTGAGTAAGATTCACTGTACGCTTGTTCATGTGAATGTACTCAAGCTTAGCAATGTCAGAACCGGTGTTTAAATCGCCTAACCAACGCATAGCACAATTTAAGTATAACAGTGAAAATATTAGTATGTATGCATATTAGTATGTTAATACATTATGGTTATTAAATATACTACTTAATTAATTTATATATATATATATATATATATATATATTTATATATGTGTATTTTCGTGTATGTATGTAAACTAAACCTGCAATTATAATAAAATTAACACAAACTTAATGTTGTATATTGTATATTGTTGAGAAATTAGTAAATAATTAATTAAATAAAATTAAAAATATTTGTTATACCTAAACGTGCATAGAAAGTACAGTTTGGGGCATCGTGCCATATCTTTGGTACAATTTTTCCTGATGACATCTGACGAAAAATTATACGCGGTGATAAGAACCGTACGATACGGATAAACATAGCTGTAATATTGTCACAAAATTTATATCAATAATATATCATCGACACATTATATAAATAATGAAACAAATAATGTATAATTTGAATTATACATATTTTGTATCATAAATACACAAATCCCGATGAATATAATATTATTAAAATCATAACTATGATGTAATGCCTTACAAAATAGTAAAACAATTTGAATACATTATGGGAATGTTTTTAAAGAATCAAATATAATATAATATTAAAATTTTAAAAACATACAAGTAGCCATTTTGTTTTTCTTATAATAATAGGATACCTAAATAAATGTATTGAAATAAAGAATATCTTAAACTTGATAAATTAAAATATAATACTTAATTAACTAATATATATATATTTATAAAGAAAATACTCGTAATATTTGAAAGTGGCAAATAATGATTTCTTAATTATGTATTATTAAATTAATTTCAACATATTGCATCATGTAACTATAGTTACTATAGTTACTACACATGGATTACTAAATTATGAGATAAATAAAGTTAATAAAAATCAAAAAACTATAATTATATGATTGTAGAAACTATATTATAAAAATAATGAATTATATTAATCTATATTACATAATTTAATCGGTTCAAAAATTTAAAATTTTATATAAATTATATAAGATATAAATTTTAAAAAATTATGAATATAATAATTATAATAAATATACCATTTATTACATTTATATTTGTTGATAATGAAATTATATCATTATCATTAAAATATAAATAAAAAATATAATAACAAATTAATTAATACCTCAAAAATTGGATTTCTAGGAGAAATGTTCAAAAAAATTTAAACCAAATCTACAAATAAAATAAACATTAGATTATTGAATATCATTATTTGATTGGCTCTTAAACATCCATTCACACAAAATTGTCACTTTTTTCAAATTCTACTTAATTTAAATATTATATTAAATTTATAATAATCAACTATCAACTACCTAAAAGGTTACTTTAAAATTAGTTAGAAATATAGGATATACTTCCTAACTTAATAAATAAAAAATAATGACTCTTTTAAGAATATTTTAGTTTAAAAATAACGATAATTATAAATAATAATAATTTGAATTTGAAAATATTTTTAAACTAATTTTCTACTTTATATGTTTATAAACTATTTATATGATTATAACATATTATTCGCTTATGCTATTTTATCATGTCATAATCTAATAAATATACATATTTATTATGAGTAAGTATCTTATCAACAAGTTGAATAACTCTAACTCAATAACTATCTCATATACCATATTATTACATTTTTGTTTTCAGAGTGAAAACTTAGTTTTCGTTATTTCTTATTTAGTGTGTGTGCTTCCATAACTCTTAAAGTGATATGCAACGTGATATATATTTAATTCAGAATATCATTATAAATATTATGAAAGTAATATTAGAAATAAGTGTATTTTTATTGTGAAATTTGACACAAAAAAAATTGATGTAAAATAGGTTTGTTTAAAATAAACTTAATATTCACTTTATAATAAAATATTTTCAAGTAACATTATTTACTAGCATGATGTTCTATTTATTTCTTAATTGCATATTAATATATATATATATATATATATTATTTAGTCTAGTACTATTCTATTACACAAATACATGCTTTTAATATATAAATCTATATTAATTATTATTATTATAATTCGTATTAAAAATAAACTGTATTAATTATAAATTAATAAACACATTTAGCTTTAAAAAAGAACAAAATTTGAGATATTTTTACTAAATGATTTATATAAATATTTCTTACATGTCGACTTAGGTAATTGTTTTACAAGTTATTGAAGAACTTGACTTATTATAAATTAGAGCATTCATTTAATGCGGTACACTCGATTGGTCCATATGTATTTTCAGCTCTAGAATATTGGCGGAGTGTGGTTTAGATTGATAGACGACTGATGAATTTCCGAGACTATTTTCGTGTGTGAATATATGTGCGACTATGTGTGATTATTAATCCCCTCGTTATAGAGAGAGCTGGTAATTTCAATTCTTTAGCATAAACATAAGCATTATGCATAATGTTAAAAATGATGGGTGATTTTATATGTGAATTAAATTATAAGTATTAAAGATGACCTCATTGCTAAATATGCTTTTATGATATGATATGAATTCATATTGTATTATATGATACATATACATTATATAAATTATATGTATATAATATTTAACACTTTGTAATAATTTAGGGTGATTTTATAAATGAATTTAAGACATCTGGAATATGAGATTTTTAAGTGAATAATAAAATATATGATATGCCAGCAATATAACTTTTAATTGTTAAATACTAGGGTTGTAAATAAAACCGAACTGATACATTACGAACTGATACTTTAACACTTTGATAATGAACTGATACTTTGTAATTCAATATATTACTATTACCCAAACTGATACTTTCATATTTTGATAATGAACCGAACTGATACTTTGATATATTAAAAATTACAAACTCTAACCAGAACTGATACATTTATGATCTTTATTAAATAATAAAGTCATAAATAACTTCATGGAGTTTATTTGTAATTAAAATTAATTTTGATACATTTTTTTATTGGCAGTCAATAAAAATTGACCTAAGGTCAAAAATGCAAAATACAAATGAATATATTAATCATAAATTTATATAACATAAATAATTATATTGATTTTAGATTTATATTATGAACTCAATTAGTAATCAATGATTGGCTGAATTAGTTTTTATTAATTATGACACTTCCCATTGTTCCAAACCAAACCAAAATTGACATTAAATTAAATGTTAGTAGATTTTTAATTAAGTTTCTTTGTGATTTACTGATTAATTTACTTTCTAATTTATTAATTGTAATATTATTATAGATAATAATTCAAAAATATAACAAATATATTAATTAATTCGCAAAATATTTAAATATGTAATTAGCTTTTGCAGTATTTCGAAACTTTGAATTTAGTTTTTGGTACTGTTTCGAAACTTTGAATTTAGCATTTGATACTGTTTCGAAACTTTGATCTTAGCATTTGATACTGTTTCGAAACTTTGATTTTAGCATTTGATACTGTTTCGGAACTTTGACTTTGGGTATCATTTACAACCCTATTAAATACTTATACATGAATATGAATATATAAACTGTAATACAGAACAAATATATTTTACTATCATTAGCCATATTCACATTTCACAAGATCAAAGAGATTAAAAGTTGTATACCAGTCACATATTAAATAGTGATAATTAGTAAACATAATAGTGACAGAGCTTGGATGTATACATTATGTCTAACTGCTAAATGCTTAGATATAAATAATGAAAATTAAAATTTTTTTAAATCAATTTATTTTTTATTACTAATTTTATAATTATTTGGACCATATCATATATTACAATAATGTACAATATACAATACATTATTTATTACTTTTTAAAGTTATGTTATTTCATGAAATCGATATATAATTGTTATTTATTATATAATTGCAACGATATCTACATATGTAATCTGTTCATTTATAGATATCCTGCGATGCGTCGAGGTTTATGTATTCTGTTCTATCTGCAGCTTCCTCTCGTCGCTCCTCTAATTACTGATCCGTACAACTTCGATCCAACCGATAATGTTAGCGGTTGATTGCGTATCTGCAGCATGTGTTGGCGTTGTTCGTGGATTGTCAGGAGTAGTTGTACTTCCACAATCAATTACTCGAGTCGAGTAGAGTCGTAAAGTCATTCGAGTATTGGTCACCGTAGTGTTCCGGCGTATAGATGTAGTTCAGTTTTATTTTTAACATAGAACTACTTCGTTTATAATTACGCAAATTGATTTGCATTTGACTGTATGTGGTGTACGTGCAACCCATTTGTAGAATGTTTTTATGGCGAAGCACGTGACGATGCAGTTATGATTAATGTATTTCGAAATTGTTTACTTTCATTTTGAGTTTCAATGGAAATTCTAGTTTAAAGTTTAAAACCAGAAATGTCTCTTTATTTAAGTGAGTAATGTGACCCCACGTTAGAAAATGTCGCACAGGTAATCGGGGAAAAGAATGACTTGGCCAAAAAATGCCCAGAATGCATCTGCGTTTCCTCTGGCAACGAGATAGCCTTCACCGATTCATCCCTTTTCCTAATGCTGGCAAATACGATCTTCCAACAACTTCAGGTTACCAGTAACAACTCTTGTCTCATCGATATTATCACAATAACATACTCTACAACTCACTAACATTTCACCGATCTTCATAATCCACTCCATTGCCATATTTTCGATTTTTTAAAATATCCATTTTTGGTTTTTAAGCGAAGTTTTCAGTTGGAGAAGATATTTTTATTTGAATTCATATTAATATTTCCTCACTCAGCCTGGATCCAACTATTATTCATTGAATTTCCATGTTTCCGAAAAAGAAATGAATGACATCTTAACATTTCCTTCAAAGTCTTTCGGAGTGTCTGTTTGTATTATCTCACGAATATGTATTGCGTTCGTAATGAAATATTTCTATTTTATTTAATAAAATAGAAATATTTGTTAATAATCAAATTTACGTAGCTATCATCCTCATCATCCTTGATTTATTCCAAAAATTCTAGTTTCTTATGTTCCATCTTATTGTATCGTATTTCATTTATACATACGGTGATATTCTTTTTTATCCCGTACCAGGAAATTTGGTGATTTTAAACTTTAGACTACGGATAGCCCATAATTCTAATACTTTCTCGGACATTCTGATTTTAACGAGGGCTGGTGAATTTATTCACGTTTTCTTTATATTATTTTAATACTTCGTCCAGCCAGATTATCGTACCCCTGACCTACTGCTCGTTAACAGCTTTGCAATAATGCCACCGAAGCAGTTTACGAACTATTTTACTTCATCTAACAAACTCCAACTCTTATTCCTAAGCTCCCTCCTTTATCTCTACGTTCTCATACTCCTTTCCTCTTCTATACTATCGTATATCTCTTCACCATCTTCCATTTCATATTTTGATTTAGCCTCTCCAGAATCTCCACTCATTATTTTCAATATCCTTTTCTGCTCTTTCCCAGTCGGCCCTAAATGTTTTGCAAAGCAAGATTCGGAAAAATCTATTCGTCAATCGAATCAACACGAATTCGTGGTTTTATGCTCTGAGTCAAATGTGTTCTCGAATACTGCCCATAATTCTAGTGGTGAGTAGGTAAAATTATTATTTATCTAGGAATTTATTTTCATCTATAAATAGATTCTCTATTCATTTGAATACACTTATTAATCAAAGGTATAGGATTCAAACCCATAGAGAGAGAGAGAGAGAGAGAGAGAGAACTATCATATTTATCATGTACAAAATAAGATGGGTATTAGGGGACTTTATTATTTAAAAATCTTCAGGAGAAAAAGAGGATATGTATAATTATGTTTATATAAATCATTGATGATTATGATATACGATACAAATTATATGATTGAAATACAATTTTATAATTCCATATAATATATTATAATTTACATATTTTTTTGAATTACCCCTATTTAAAATTGTTTGTACTATATTTAGTGTAATATATTTATTATAATATATTCAAGATACATTAAATTTGTATATCTTTTAAATACACCCATTGTTTTTTATATTATAAATTACTCTCTTATATTAGATGATTCATTTTATTAATAATAATTAATTTATTAGAATACAAAATAAACCATTTAAATTCTGCAATATATGCTAGTTTTCTCTCTGAGTTCAATCTAAATTATAATAGATATATAAAGTTTGATGCTATATAATAATTTCTAAATATAATTTAGAATTATTCATATAAACAATTATAAATAATAATTATATGATATAATCTATTATATTACATGTTGACAATTATTCTTAAAGATAATATATTCTTGTAATACAAATACGAAGATAAATATTTGTGATAATTCCTCATTAATTATTAAAAGCTTATATAACTATTTACTGTCTAATCTATCTTTTTTATCATTTTATTGGTCATTTTAGAACTTAAATTATCGAATTCTACTTTATGTCATTGCTCTATTATATGTTAATAAATAATAACGGTTTATAGTATACACCACTGCATTTAATTCGATATTACCATATCATTTCGCATGTCACTAGGTTTCAATACAGTACCGAGTCCAGTAATTATAGACACTTCATTCTTATTGGTCGCAGGTTTTAACATGCGTGGTGTCTGGATTTTCAGTGCTGTCGATTTTCCGACGATTCTCCTACCTCTACCTGGTGTTAAGCAGTTTCATAGTTTTATTCCTGCTTAGCTTCACCCAGCAAATGGTCCTCATGTACCAGGTTTCAAATTGTCAACGCCGTTTGCTAATGCGCAGAATGTATGACACCTTTGTTTATAAATTGTATAAACAAATAATTGTATCATTATTTAATATTAAGTTATAGTGTTTAATGGATAATATAATATATAATAGTAATAATAATATATAAATATGTTTATCAATTTTGAAATTAATCATTTATATACATTTTTTAATATAATTAAATTTTATATCGTAGTAGTAAATAATAAGAAATGTCGTCTTAAATTATATTTTGAATTTATTAATATTTTAAATGATTTATTCATTATTTTAATGTTATTATTCTCAAATGCAATGAATTTGATATCATTTTATTAATTTTGAAATCCAAATATTATATTATTTAATCCTGGGAATTGGTTAGGAATTTTAATTTTAATGTGATTATACAAATTAATATAATGTCATCCGCATTTGATATTCATTCCGACAATTGCTTCTCACTTCTCCCCAAGACCTAAGTGTCCTTCCATAAATTATAATCATTAATGTGCAATTTAATAAATGTAATGTATATTTTATAGCAACCATGCAAAATGTTCTCATTTCAATATTGCAAGATTGTGTACTGATGTACGCAGCCAATATTAATTTATATATTTAGTGATTATATGACCTTTGGCCTAACCTTTGTAGGAAGAGGCTACAAAGCAGATGGCGCCTATACCGGAATCCTGTCTCGATAAGAATACCAGGGGTACTATATCTACAGTATTTGATTATACGATGTCATTTTTTACGATTGAACGGGATGCCTGCGAGATTCACCGCCATAACTCCTTAATCAACCCTATCTTCAAGGTGAACCCCCTACAGGTGAGAATACCACTATCGCAACCCGCAACCCCTATCGTTACATCACACCAATCGGGCCCATATCCACCCCCGAAGAGGAAATCGAGTATTTCCAATGGCCGTTGAAATCTACATATTTATTACATAACATTGTATAATGCCAGGCGTTTGCCGAGACCGTAATGACCGTATTCATGACCCCGTTAACCTCTGTGGCCACAGCTCTCAACATCTTCATAAAGAAGTTTACCCATGGTCAGTAGCACGAGATATTTCAACTCATTTCCCTTCGTATCCTCGTCTTTGGCAAAAATCTCCTCCTCCTCCTCCTCCTCCTCCTCCTCCTCCTCCTCCTCCTCCTCCTCCTCCTCCTCCTCCTCCTCCTCCTCCTCCTCCTCCTCCTCCTCCTCCTCCTCCTCCTCCTCCTCCTCCTCCTCCTCCTCCTCCTCCTCCTCCTCCTCCTCCTCCTCCTCCTCCTCCTCCTCCTCCTCCTCCTCCTCCTCCTCCTCCTCCTCCTCCTCCTCCTCCTCCTCCTCCTCCTCCTCCTCCTCCTCCTCCTCCTCCTCCTCCTCCTCCTCCTCCTCCTCCTCCTCCTCCTCCTCCTCCTCCTCCTCCTCCTCCTCCTCCTCCTCCTCCTCCTCCTCCTCCTCCTCCTCCTCCTCCTCCTCCTCCTCCTCCTCCTCCTCCTCCTCCTCCTCCTCCTCCTCCTCCTCCTCCTCCTCCTCCTCCTCCTCCTCCTCCTCCTCCTCCTCCTCCTCCTCCTCCTCCTCCTCCTCCTCCTCCTCCTCCTCCTCCTCCTCCTCCTCCTCCTCCTCCTCCTCCTCCTCCTCCTCCTCCTCCTCCTCCTCCTCCTCCTCCTCCTCCTCCTCCTCCTCCTCCTCCTCCTCCTCCTCCTCCTCCTCCTCCTCCTCCTCCTCCTCCTCCTCCTATCCCCACTTCATACTAAAATATTACCGGATTGTGCCCCATTTTTTACAGGTATTCCTATCACCTACCTGATACCCATGAGCACCATGGTTACCATTCTCATAGTGTCGATGCTAGTGATAAAGCGGGGCTATAGATTTCGTTCTCTTCTCTTCTCCATTGAACCTCATAATACCTCCGTTACCTCCGTCGCTGTAAATCCTTCCCGTAAACGATACGCTCTGGTTTGTTCAAATTACGTTTGAACGTACGCTTAAAATCTAATCTCACTCCAAATTCTAACTATCCAGCAAACCTTCCCCTACACTTTCACTTTTCCACCCCCTCTCCATCGCATGATCTGGTTTCTCTTGTCCCCTTAAGGATGGAATACGACATACGAAAATGATGGTCAGATCTAAGGATCCGATGTTATTCAAAAAACGTTTGTTTTTATGATTACGCTTCAACGATACGACAGCTTTAAATATTAATAAACACAATGTAAACTTAACATTAAATCATCCAAATTAATTAATTAATTAATTAATTTGTTAAATTCGATAACATTTATATTTGCTTTTTTCACCGACGGTGAATTATTTTGCGAATATTTAGAATGATTACATAATCAATACATAATTACATAATCATTGTCTACGTGCTATTGTTCAAACCCCGCAGGAGGTCTGTACAGTCATCACAAACCACGTCGACTAGTCTCTAAAATTATCAGCCAGCTTTCAGCCAGCACCGGCCAGCCCGTCGATTAGCCACTAACTCCTTGAACCCCACATAACCCTATTCTTCTCATTGACCTCTGATAATACGTGCCGTCTCCTACTTACCCACACTAACCCTACAGTACCAATCTGCAATAACCCAAAATAATACACCCAACATAAATTATACAAATTTTGTCAATAAATTTCTAATTATTTATTAATTTTTGCTATCACTTATCACCGCTCAGTTTTTCTTTAATGTATTGTTCGGAATGGTGGTGTACTGCGTCTATGTAAGCCTTCAAGTGGTCTGGGTCCATGTCGGGGTACATGCCATGACCTATTTGGTACATATGTTGCAATACAATTTATTAAGTGTACAATAATATTTTAACGAAATAATAAATTTAACAATAATTGAACATTTAAAAACTATTTATAAATTTAACAACAGTATTGTAATAATTGAGTAAGTATGTTAATGCTGATATATAAATTACAATATATTACTATAAATTGTATATGCCATGTACGTTATGGTAATAACTAGAACAGATTGAAAACATTGTATAAAATACAGTATTTTTGATAAAGATTTTAAAAGAAATTTAATATTTCGACTTACCCAGATTTGCTATGTGATTCTTGCAGCCAAATTTAGAAATCATTTGCTTGGTTTTTATGTCAATTGAATCCAATGGAGCATACAAACAACATGGATCCATGTTTCCTTGTAGTACTTTCTTATCTCCAACGATTTCCCTTCATGAAAATGAGTATTAAAACCAAATGTACATAAATAAATAAACTACATTATATTATCTAAATTATTTAATTAAACCTGCTATTAGTTTATACATAGAACATGATATTTTTATATTAAGAGTAACAATATCTTTTTTAAATATATAAAAACATTTACAATAAATAATTATAGTAATTTAAAATTAAATGATTTTAAATTTTACGTAGGTGTACATTTTTAAAGTGTAATCAAATTTTAGAATCTTAGTAAATAATAATTTACTAAAATTGAATTATGAACGTTTGAAAGAAAATAATTGTTTTTATTTTCAAATAAACATTAGTTATAAATTGAAAATAAAAAGATAATACAAAACTATAATATTCACAGTTGTATGTGTAATAAAAGTAAAGAATAATTTGCAAGAGAATTTATCTCAACTGAACAGAAAAAGGAGAAATTACAAGAAGCTGTTGATCTTAAATCATCACATTAAAAAATGTTGTCATTAATTATTGTAAATTTATTAATAAATAATATTTCGCACAAATACTTCCACTACAGGAATCTAAGAGTTACAGCATTAAATGATCTGCTATACATTATTAGTCTATATTTCAACTATGCCACTATTTCATAAATCATAAACTATCTTATCCTTTTGTTAAATATTAATATGTTACGTTAGTTAATTATAGTAATTAATTGAAAATAATCAAATTAAATAATGAATTAATAAATCTTAGAATATAGCTAAATGACAGATAAAAAGAATGCCTTGGTATGTATTACTTTCATATCCACTATCTGTATTTACTAGTAGTTGTTCAATGAACAGGAACATATATGTAATGACTTGATAAATACGATGAACTGAGAAATCGCTGATGCGTGAATATATGTATTAATAACATTGTGATCGCATAACAATGAAATCATTACATAATATCTATATATATTATATAATGAATTGATTCGTTGTAATAATATTATCACACAAATGATATAAAAGCCTAAATTGTGCCGTGAAGTGAAATCACCGAACTTCACATCGTGTACGACGCAGAAGTAAATGATTCGGTAATGCAAAATCTACAAATACATTTCTGCAATTGAATAGTGAAGCGTCTACGACTGAACTCGCTCGGCTTCTAAGCTAACCTCGCCACTAGAGGATCGATGGTCCAATCAAGTGCCACGACGTCGTAATGCATTTCCGCAATCTCCTTTAACGAATGCAAGCCGTCCTTTGCGAAAATTACCAACGGCACATCTGGCAGACCCTTGTCTCTCAACGACGCCTGTAAATAGAGTGCCGCAATATAATCTAGGAGGATCGTAAGTAGGCCTCGGTACAGTTAATGATCGGCGTCTATTTAGACTCTGAGATAGCGACGCTGGGGTAGCGAGGGGGGGGGGGGCATTATCGCATCGACGGCTTCTTGACGACCTCTTACCGACCTTGACACCGGAAGCGATTTCTTGGAGGCAGGGCAGAGCGAATTCGCGAAACAAGTCGGGTCCGAGGATGCCGGCATGCGATTCGAACACTTGTAGGAGTTGCGCTCCGGCCTCGACTTGCTGTACTAAGTAGGCCACAATTGTTTCGGTCAGCAGGCTGAGTAGTTTACGGCTTGCCTGCGGATATCTGTAGGGTTGGATTGGTCGGCGCTTAGCGAAGGTGGCTTAGAGTGGTGTGTAGGTCCATCCCTACGCCGTAGGTCTGGGCGGCGGGGGTAGCGTATGATAGTTGTCAACTAGATCATCGAAGATGTGATACAATTGAAACTTAACTCCAATGTCACACAAAAATTTAAAAAATATCTATAAATCTCATTTTGCAACTTCGTTATTTGTAAGAAATTTCTAGGTAAGAAAAATGAGCTCGATAATATGCATTATTTTGACATTATACGAAGGAAAAGCGCTCACGATAAAACCGCTCACGATAAAACACTATGGTACATAGATGTGAGTACTTGTAAAGCCAGGCCTTGGATTTGCTGTGAGTAGGACTGCCACTGCCCTCGATCATATAAGACATCAGCGTCCAGGGGGCACCGGTGAAGCCGAACAGCGGACACGCTCCGGCGAGTTTATGGCGAGTCAGCGTAATCGCTCGCATCACGTAGCGCAATGACTCTAGGGCACCGGGGATGTCGGTGCTGAGGCGATCCAGGCTTTCGGGGCCTTCTAGGGGCTCCGGAAAGTTAGGACCCTGGGAAGGAATGACGGCGTAGAGGTAAAAGCATCGGGATATGCTGCACCTTCGTAAGGTCATTTGAAAGTAAAGTTAAAGAAAACTGTGTTTAGGGCCGGGAATGAAGGTGGATAGCGGGAGAGGGGATGAGAGGAGAAGAGCTTAGTGAGGTTGAGGGGAGAACAGAGAAGCGATGTCGAGTTTAACCTTTCCCTTCAGCATCTCGACAGTCATTCCTAGTGCCTGGGGAATAACGAGGATGTCGCAGAAGATGATGGCAGCATCCAATGAGAATCTGCGGAGAGGCTGTAATGTAACTTCACAAGCCAACTCCGCATTCCTGCAAACCTCAAAGAACTCGTGGTCTCTACGTACTGCCTGGAACTCTAGGGTTTGGATAGAGTATAGGGAGAAAAAGTAGGGGGAGAAATAGTAGGTGGAGAGAGAGTAGGGGGAGAGATAGTAGGGGGAGAGATAGTAGGGGGAGAGATAGGTGTGGGGAGAGATAGGTGTAGGGAGAGAGAGTAGGGGGAGAGAGAGTAGGGAGAGATAGTAGGGAGAGATATAGTAGGGGGAGAGATAGTAGGGGGAGAGATAGTAGGGGGAGAGAGAGTAGGGGGAGAGATAGTAGGGGGAGAGAGATTAGGGGGATATATTGTGGGTGGAGAGAGTAGGGAATAGATAGTAGGGGGAGAGATATTAGGGGGAGAGATAGTAGGGGGAGATAGAGTAGGGAGAGAGATAGTAGGGGGAGAGAGTAGGGGAGAGATAGTAGTGGGAGAGAGTAGGGGGAGAGAGTAGGGGAGAGATAGTATGGGGAGAGATAGTAGGGGGAGAGAGTAGGGGGAGAGAGTAGGGGAGAGATAGTATGGGGAGAGATAGTAGGGGGAGAGAGTAGGGGGAGAGAGTAGGGGAGAGATAATAGGGGGAGAGATAATAGGGGGAGAGATAGTAGGGGGAGAGATAATAGAGGGAGAGAGTAGGGAGAGAGATAGTAGGGGAGAAATAGTAGGGGGAGAGAGTAGGGGGAGATATAGTAGGGGGGAGAGAGTAGGGAGAGCGATAGTAGGGAGAGAGTAGGGGGAGAGAGAGTAGGGGTAAGAGTATGGTGATGAATAGAGAGAGTAGAGGAAGGTATTATGGGAGAGGAAAAGAAAGTTTGGGAAGGCTGAGTATTAGGATAGGGGGAGTGGGAGTAGGGGAATAGGAGTAGGGCAAGTGAAGTAAAGTAATGACAATATATGAATCACTATTGATCGTTTACCAGACTCAGCCACAACAAAATGATATATTTTCTATTCACCTTTGATGACCTCACTCCAACTAACCTGGTAAGTATCGTCCAGCCTGTCTCATGATCCACACAGGAATTCTTTCCACTTGTTCCCCTCTTGCCGCCCGCAAGATCAAGTCATTCTTTAGCTCGGGAAAATTCTAGCAAATAATTGCATAATAGCCTATTACGTAACCGAGCCATTGCATAACCGCGAAATCGCTCAGAAAATCTACAGATATATAATTGTACCTATAACACAAGCTTACCAAGATACCCGGTATCATAGATATTTCATACTGTAAGTATTAGGTTACATCTATATGGGGGATGTGAATTTAAAATACATATCGAATTCATAATTAAATCTCCCCGCGGATGTCAATTACTTGTAATAGATATAAAATAGATAGTCGAACTGTTATCTTGAATATAACTATACCTATATTTTGAAATATACTTATATCTTGAAATATACCTATATCTTGAAATATACCTATATCTTGAAATATACCTATATTTTGAAATATACTTATATCTTGAAATATACCTATATCTTGAAATATACCTATATCTTGAAATATACCTATATCTTGAAATATACATATATTTTGAAATATACTTATATCTTGAAATATACCTATATTTTGAAATATACTTATATCTTGAAATATACCTATATCTTGAAATATACATATATCTTGAAATATACCTATATCTTGAAATATACCTATATCTTGAAATATACCTATATCTTGAAATATATACTTATATCTTGAAATATACCTATATCTTGAAATATACATATATCTTGAAATATACCTATATCTTGAAATATACCTATATCTTGAAATATACCTATATCTTGAAATATACCTATATCTTGAAATATACATATATCTTGAAATATACTTATATCTTGAAATATACCTATATCTTGAAATATACCTATATCTTGAAATATACCTATATCTTGAAATATACCTATATCTTGAAATATACATATATCTTGAAATATACATATATCTTGAAATATACATATATCTTGAAATATACCTATATCTTGAAATATACCGATATATATATGCTTGCTATAAGCGATAATGAATCATTATCACATAAGTGTTAGAATATTGTGTGTATAATGAAAGTAAGAATCGCAAGGCATCATCAGATCAATATAGTTATATGAACATACATATTAACAATGAGCATAGTTAATTCCAGGTCTACATAAGTGCCGTTATAGATGAAAATTGACCTTCGGTATAATAATGAAAAGAGTTGACCGCAATATGTATTAAGAACAATTAATATTTTGATTGATATCTATAGGCAAACAAAGAGAGAAAGAGAGAGAGAGAGAGAGAGAAAGAGAGAGA
>OZ038312.1:23403241-23445457 GCA_964035775.1 Osedax frankpressi
AGGGAGGGAGGGAGGGAGGGAGGGAGGGAGGGAGGGAGGGAGGGAGGAAGGGAGGGAGGGAGGGAGGGACGGAGGGATGGAGGGAGGGAGGGATGGAGGGAGGGAGGGAGGGATGGAGGGAGGGAGAGGGAGTATTGTGCAGCAATTTGTATGGGTTCTGGGGTGTTTGTATATTTTGAAACGCCGTTTACATAATTTATATAATTTTAACATTTAAAAATGTACTTAATATATTTAAATCACGCACAGATGATTTATTTAGTAAATTTTAGACCTTTCTAAGATAAAGTGCATTTCAAATATTATCAATTATACCTAATAGGGGAATCAAAAAATCCTAATTAGGGGAATATCTAGCTGTCAATTAAACTTTTAAATTATATGTCTATCAAGAATTGTAAATATTATGGTATATTTACTATAAATATAATTTAATATTTTACTATAAATATATTTTGATTTGAAACTATATATTACAAATGTAATGACTAAGTACAACAATAACATATATTGTTGATTGGGTCATCTATCTAAAATATATATACGAGAAAATATGAATAATTTATATATATTTAGTAAATGTATTTTCTCACCGATATGCTTTTAACAATTACATATCATGATGGTTACATATCATGATACATAATAATATACTCTCATAAATTAAATAATTGTATATATATCTTTATGTATAATTTAATGAATGACATTGACAATAGATTATAAATTATAATTAGAAATAATTATCAAATTTGGAATAAATTATATAATCTAAAATTGCTTAATTTAATATAATTTAACATTATAATAAAATAAACAAGTAATCTATTATAATGTATAGCCTATATCCTATATAATCTATATAAAGAATACAAATTTGATTTTACATAGTTAATTTATTAAATATATATTAAATATATTATTTACAACTATTTCAAAATTCTTTTTTTCCGCGATGTATTAGGGAATTTTCCGTTTAATAAATAATAACGTATATTATTTGATAAATCAAAAAAAGTCATAATTAAAAATCAATAATAGAATTTAGACGAAGGTTAAGATTGTAGTAGAAATACAAAATATGAATAATATATTTTTTGAGCATGAAAATCACATATATATAAAATAAATATATTTAAATTATTATTATTGATACGTTCTAAATACATCTACATATGAATATAAAAGATTCATAAAATATAATAATATATTTAAATTTCCCAGAAATCTTTTATTTTTTACTTACTAATCTTTTGGTATATAAATTATATTTTATAATAATTTTTTAGCATATAATTACAAACAAATAATCTAGGTTATGAACTCCATACAAATTGCGCGCGACAGTACCCGCTTAATAACTCTACTTATGGTGTACTACATCAATAACTCTAATGAGTAGTGTACACTTCAATAACTATATAGGATAGTGTATAGAGTAAAATCTAGTAGATAATGCTTAAATTACACACAACGTTAATCGTGTATGCGCATATCAGTCGAGTAAAGGAGTGTACCAGATACAATGTACAAGGTACAACGTACCAGGTCAAATGTACTGATTGCAATGTACCAGGTACACTGTACCTTGTGAGTAAGATATCTCTTCTGCCTCGAAACAAAGTTGAAGAATGAAGAATGGTCATCACCTGAAACTGTATAATTGCACCTGTTTACATGCTAGACTGATTGTCGATACGGAGACAGCAACAAAATACCGAATATACAATATACAATATACAATGTACAATATACAATGTACAATGTACAATGTAAGTATTGTACATTGTACAATCAAAGTGCGTATACAATGTGACCTCGACATCTATAGAAAGGGTTTTCTTATAGCCTGTGAGTTTATTAATACATTAGAGCCAATCCTAGATTAAGGAATCAGTTTATTTATCGTGTTTAATCAATTACAACACGAATTTGTGTTATTTATATTAAAATCTTGATGCATTCATACAAATGTATGAACTAAACGTACACAAACGTAGTAAACAGTTATTGTAAGATATATCTGAATATTAATTCATAAATGAAACATATATTCAAAATTATGAATTGAAAATTAATTACAATTATTCCTAATATTGATTAAATAGAAATAAATACAAATATATATAAATATATTTTGTTTCATTCTATTCTAAATAGTAAATACCTTTATCATGTTATAATAATGCTTTATAAGTTATTATTAAATACAAATATATGAATATATATAAATATATGTTGTTTCATTCTATTCTAAATAGTAAATACCTTTCTCATGTTATAATAATGCTTTATAAGTTATTATGTTATAAGTTATTATTAAATACAAATATATGAATATATATGAATATATTTTGTGTCATTCTATTCTAAATAGTAAATACCTTTCTTATGTTATAATAATGCTTTATAAGTTATTATGTTATAAGTTATTATTAAATACAAATATATGAATATATATAAATATATTTTGTGTCATTCTATTCTATATAGTAAATACCTTTCTTATGTTATAATAATGCTTTATACAATAATAGGTTACACAGCTTTACTCTTGAATAACGAATTATTTCTATTAAGTATTACAATTTATTCCCACAAACATTTTGCAAACAATAGTACTGTTGGTTGTGATCTATGTGGAAATAACATTAGTATGTTTTCACACTGTACCCAATCCACACCATATAGTCCAACTACCATAGGTCCCACGGTACCACCATAAACCCGGATCACCATCTCAACACCGCTGCCTTGCTACTATCGCACAAGTGGTGCTCCACTCAATCCCAGGGGCCATTCTCTATTCATTGCATAATAGATATTCTATTCATGCATCACAAAATATATATTTCTATATTTTTTATCAGTTTCGTTTTACTCTCTTTCGATATTTATAAATACCATAGTATTTGAAATACACGGTGAATCTATTAATAATAAATAAAAATATCATATCCTAACCTTAGGTTCAAATAAACTGGGGTCTGTCATCTCTTTACCTGTTATTTATAGAGGATACAGGTGAAATGGCGGTGTCTATAGGGGGTCAGGATAGGGTCAAGCAATAATTAATATTCAGGAAGGTAAAACTGGTAACATAATAGCATATAATAGCAATGATGGGATTAATAAAAGATAAGATTGCGGGAGAGTTATGGAGAGATTGTCATTATTGTATTAATTATAATACTAGTACTTGGTAGTGGCAGTAATAGTAAAGCAGAATTATTTCAACTTTTATTTCAAATATTTTATAAAATAGAAAATACATTCTATAACAATTTAACATCCAACTAATTGTTTTTATTCAAACTTAACAATTATCTGTATATATATATGTGTGTATATATGTAATAAACACATACACAATATTCTACTAAGTACTCTGTAAAGAACAATAGATCAAAAGTCCAAAGTATAAACTAAATAATAACATTGTAACAATTGTAAATAAAATAAATGATAATATAATCATATTGTATATATACATATCATATATATATATTGTATATATACTTATTGAATATATATATATATATATATAGAATATATATATTTTGTATATATATCATTTAATTTTCAATGATTACTTACCTTGAATTTAATATTCTAGCATTCTAATAGACAATTAGAAATCATTGAAAAGTATATTTTGATATTATATTGAAATGATACGAATACAAATTTATAAAATTGTATAAATAAATAAATACTCATGGAAAATATTTCACAAAATGTGAAATTACAATTGATCAAAGAAATGACATAATAAATAACATTGTCACATAACAATCTATGTATATATCATATTAAATACCAAATCAAGTATCTGATTAATATATTAACCTTTTTTACAAGGAAGAAATATATTTCATTAATATAAACCATGAATTGTAACTGTTAGACAGTCCAATATGATGTTTACAGGTATAAATTCTACATACAACAACATATTAAATCTATAATATGAAAATGTATAATAGAAAAGTACCATTCAAATACAAGCTATATAACAATAAAGCACCTAAAAAGAATAATTATTGAGGTCAAACATATAATAATCAAACATATTTGACTTTTAGATATTTAAACATAAAGAAACTTATAGATAGTACAGTGTATAGTGTACACTATATGATATTAAACATTGCAATTAAATATTCAGAATAATATCTTAAAAATATTTTTATAATTCTAATTTAAGATAAATAAAAAAACAAAACTGTGTAAATAATTTTAAATAACTGAACTGTAAAGAAGTATTAATGTAATAAATAAATCTTTCATTAAACTCTGCAATATTCTATTTACATATAATGATAGCAAAATTTAATAACACACTATAATGAAAGTGTAGGGAGGGCAATAGTAAATAATAGAATATTTGTTTGTTGTCGAGAAATGTATCATACATAGCTATAAGAATAAACACATTAAGGGGGGTTTTCAACAACACACTGAAAAAGCGTCGTTTTCCGATCGGAATATGATTCCCCTAAAAAAGACGTGGATTTACGCCGTGTTTTACGCTGGCATAGAACATGTTCAATTTACAAGCTTAAAAAGCTGGCGTAATGTACTTTCACCTTTCCACGTGATACATTTATTATTTAATTTAAATTATTTAATTAATTTAATATATATATTTAATTTTTAATTTAATTAAAATTAGTATGGATATAGGAAAATGTATTCAATTTATTCGAATGCATAAATCAATATGGAATATGCAGATAATTTATATAGTAATCGGATACAGAGCAAACGATATTGCTCATATAGCTAATGAAATGAATGTTATAGATTTATTTAGTTAATTTAATTACTGATTAATAGAATATTTAATATATAATAAATGTTTATTAATTTAGAAATTATTATAAAATATAAATTGATTAGGAGTTATTCGGATGAAATTGATAAATTCATTTGGTTGTTCCTTTTCTAATTCTTTTAACACATTTAATGCTACTGCGTATTTATTTTTTCTATTTAATATGATAATAATCTCTCTTTTCTATTTCTTATGCGATTTAGAAATAACAATTTTAGCAGCGAATTCCTTTTCTTATTTTTTTCTACCCGTCTCATCCTTAACAATTTAAAATACTTATTTACATTTTACTTTCTTTGTAAAAGTTTAAAGGTCAAAAGGCCAAATTTTAAAACGCTAGCGTTTTCAATTTGGACATTTCTAATTCCATTTTATATATTACGTATTTCATATCAGAAAAACGACGCGTAAAATGACGGGCTTTTTCAGTGTGTAAACCTCTTTAGGGAGGAAAGATTTTAAAATTAACAATACATATTCAATTAATTTTTTTTAATATATACCCAATATTATTTATATTATTAAAATTTGAGTTGTTTTGCCATAAAATATTCTATATAATATTATAATATAAAAAAAATGTATTATCTTGCAGGCATAAATCATCCTTATAATACTATGATATCAAATAGATAGACGATCGGATATCTTGGTCATCTCGGGTACTATTATAACAATAGATAGTTAAGATAACTAATTAAATTGAAACAACATCATCTTTAGAAATAAATGAATATATGTGAGCATTGTATTGTAGCCTACTATAGTAATGGGAGGACTTGTTTGTAGCGTTTGTATATTTATAAAGAAAAATCTTTGTCTAAAGATTTATATCTAATTATAGATATTAGACAAATTAAATTGAAATAACTGTCTTGAATAATGTATGATGGAATTGCTGTAAACTAATTTTAAGTCTTAACAGTGTTTGAAATAAAACTCTATCCGGGATTGTTCCAAAAATGCAATATAAAGACAAGTTATAAGAAATGTAGATCATTAAAACCATAACCATTTCGAAACTTTTGATTCCTTACCCTGTTTCATCTAGATTTGCACATTTCAGTACTCTATTTATATGACTCATTGATGTGTTAATTAAAAGACTTGACATACTAAAGTTATCTGAAAACAATTGCATTAATTACATAATAGAAATTATAATATTTTTATTTATTTTACTGCTTATAACTTAAATTGTCTTTTTTTTTTACTATATTCTAAATATAATTTATAAATTTAATTTATTATCTATTATATTTAGTATGTTGATACTGTAGTAACTGTAATATAATTCATGTTAGTTTTATACTTTTTTTATAAAAAAGCTTAATCTAAAGATTATATATGCATCTCATTAATACGGTTTCATCCACATATATAAAATATTACGGTAGAGAATATATATATATATATATATATATATATATATATATTTGTACTATTTGAAATTATCATACACTAAATATGATTAGTCTAAATAATTAGATATTTCTAGTAAATTTGAATAAATCGTATCATGAGATTTATAAATGATTAAGTGTTTTATTGATATAATAAAACATAATAAACAATAATTATGACATATATATTTATTGACCGAGACAAATTTACATATTAATTTGTAAGACTTACATTAACTTAATGATTACTATAATATATATTTTTATAAATATGAATTTCTACAATGAAATAAGCTTTCTACGCGCAATTATATGATAAATATATATATATATTGATTTAAATCGATTTGTGTGTAGCATTGTGTTAATTGATACACGCACGAATACTTTTAAATTGTCCTCATTATGGACAACCTTAAAATAAAACAAAAACAAACAAGTGTTAAAATACAAAATATTTTAATTATCTTGTTGTAATAATTATATAGATATATTTGATTGATACAGATATCAGTCAATAACCGTATATAGCCTAAATAAAGTAGTTACCGTAAATTCGTAGATCCGAGTTTTTATGAAATATTATTTTCAAAATTCAAATTTTCCTGACCCTTTATAACAAAGGTCATACACAAATACTAATATTTCAATAATTATATTAAGAACAAGCTTTATAGATAATGACTTATTTTATTAGTTTAACTTTGGCATAGAATACGAGAATAGTACTATTAAATTGTATAGAAACAATTAGTAAATATGTGTAAAAGTTCATTTTAAATTCTTAATAAATATATTTATATAATATATGTTACCCTGTATTATATAAAAAGTATATAGGACACAAAATATCTGATTTTACTTTATGAACATATTTGAGAAATCAGAATAATATAGTAATAATGTTAGAACATATATTATAAATTATAATAAAATTGTAATCATATAAATCAATTAACAATTATTTATCAAATGTTAAAGATGCATTTTTATAATGAATAATTAAATGGAAAATATATAAATAAAAAAATCTGAAAATACAAATCAATATTATTTATTTAATAATAAAAATCAATATACTTCAGATATGATATCATGAATAATTTCCCAATTTTCCGAATTGTAGAACATTTCTAGGTGACGCAACTGTTTTATCCAATCTGAAAATATTACAAGTTAATGAATATTATTAAGAATCTACTGTTATGAGTTGTTTGTATTGATAGGATTCATTCTAATGAAATTTATAATTTTATAAATTAAGTTATTAATAGCATAATTTTGTAATTAACGAAGGATGCACCAATCTTACTTATTAGATTAAATTCATTTATAAAAAATTGATATTAGGGAATATTCTAAATAGATAATTAAATACATGTCAAATTTTCTTTTTTGAACTCTTTGATTTCACTTGATGGAAACAACATATGAATAGATATTTTAATCATTTTATTTACTAACATTTTATGTAACTATTGTCGAAACCAAATCTGTTATTGATTTGATGTATTAAGAGAAGGAAATTCAGAACCTGCGTAGGAGAAGAATCAATTTATGAATGTTAATGATATTGAAGGATTTAGCTTAATATAGAAAGACGATTTGGTATTTAAATTTATGCAAGTATGATCAATACACAAGTATGATGTATACATTAAATTAATTTTGGTCGAATTATTATATAAGAATATAAGTAAATATTAAATAAACCATAATTTATTAAATAATATTCACATATTTTATAATATCTAGTCACCTTATTGTATGTATTTATAACGCATATGTATGTTGTTATGCAAAAGAAAGGGATCAATATTGAATGATGAGTATCGAATGAAAATGCAAGAATTAAGAAGGCCATCCTAAGAAATAAAGTAAGTATAAATGAAATCCGTCATTGTATATTTGTAACAGGGGATGAATACTGAAACTTAAGACGGCGAAGTTAAGACGGGGTGTAATGCTACTACAATACCGAGCGACCTGGCCATTGAATATTATGGCTATTGAATAGCCGGGCAGATGGGAGGTTCATAACGAAGGTCATCGCTATTCGCTGGGCCCACCTGAATTTTCGCCGAAACTGCTACGTCGGTCTGTTGTTGAAACTTCGCAGCCAAGGAATTGCGTATGTCGTCGGCTCGTGTCAAGAGCCAATGTTCGTCGAGCACTCGAAATGTCATTACCGGCGTAAGTGTAGGTGGCGCTGGTGGCGAGGCCTGGATACGTAGTTGCATTTCGAGTAACCCGCGGTTACGCCCGACCGCAATCGACACAAATATTGACATGCACCGGCGTACATCCTGCAACGAGGGAGAAGAGGTCATTTGGGTTTAATTGGAGGTCAATGAGTGAGGTAAATATGTTTAGTTAAAACATTATCTAATCAGAAGAGAAAGGGTGTCGTTTAACAAGCACATAAGAAATCATCACATAAGCAACCCAAATGATTCTAGCCCTGGTGAGAGAGAATGATTCTTACACCTTAGAGGGTTATAGCCCGAGTTACCCAGAATTTGTACTCCTAACCAGAATGATTTGTGCAGGGAACTTGACCCCGTACGTCTTATTCATTGTAAACACATAGCAGAAGACACAGAATAAGACCCCATGACTTAGAATATGACCCCATAACTTAGAATACGACCCCATAACTTAGAATATGACCCCATGACACAGAATATAACCCAATAACTTAGAAAACAACCCCATAACTTAGAATATGACCCCATGACACAGAATATAACCCAATAACTTAGAAAACAACCCCATAACTTAGAATATAACCCCATAACTTAGAATATGACCCCATGACACAGAATATAACCCAATAACTTAGAAAACAACCCCATAACTTAGAATATAACCCCATAACTTAGAATATGACCCCATAAATTAAAATATAACCCCATAACTTAGAAAATAACCCCATAACTTAGAAAACAACCCCATAACTTAGAATACGACCCCATAACTTAGAATACAACCCCATAACTTAGAATATGACCCCATGACTTAGAATATGACCCCATAACTTAGAATACAACCCCATAACTTAGAATATAACCCCATAACTTAGAATATAACCCCATAACTTAGAATACAACCCCATAACTTAGAATATAACCCCATAACTTAGAATATAACCCCATGACTTAGAATATGACCCCATAACTTAGAATATGACCCCATAACTTAGAATACAACCCCTTGAAAATGACCCCATAACTTATAATATAACCCCATAACTTAGAAAACAACCCCATGACTTAGAATATGACCCCATATCTCTGACCTGTTCGGTGAGATGTTTGCCAAATCGCTGCACTATATATGTACGTAGGTAACTGATGGCTCCGTAGAAACAACTCGAAGACCTCGTATGGTTTGTGTCTCCAGCGGCGCACGAGCCCACGCACTGCACCAATGATGATAGACGTTCGATCCACACACTACGAGCAAACGGAATGTAAAAACTCAACCGTAGATAATAAAAAACGTTAACAATTTGCCTGTTAATGTTTACAGGTTTCCAAAATGACATTATATTAAACGCAGATTGTGTATGTATAGACTATACTCTCTACTATAGTATACCACAAGACTACTAAGTACTTGTATTAAGCAACGAGATACCTATCGGAGTCTGAATGGATTTTCGAGAGCAGGTGTTTTAGCAATGTTGAGAAATTCAACGCTTTACAGAGTACATAGCAGGAGATCATTTCAGTTGAATACATCATGACCTGGAGCTGTGGAGTGGTGTGTGTGTGTGTGTGTGTGTGTGTGTGTGTGTGTGTGTGTGTGTAAAGCTGTGTAGAGTAGAAGTGGTGAGTATAAGAAGTGCGTAGAGTAGAAAGAGAGTGGAGAGTGAGTGGGGGCGGAGTGGGGGCGGAGTGAGGGCGGAGTGGGGGCGGAGTGGGGGAGTTGTATTGAGTAGGGAAACATGGGATTGAAGTGGAGAAATGCAGTAGTGTTTTGATTAAGTTATTGCCAGTAGTTTTATTATGCCATGGGCTGCCACAAGGGATAGCCTCGAGGATAGCACAGCTAAATGTTACATTGTGGGCATGAGATTACTGTTTCTAATTGCTGTGACTATAGGTTTGGTATATTGTGTGGAGATTTATACCACTTTTGGAATTAATGTAATTAACAATTAATGTAATTCAGATTGGAAAAATAAGGAAATTTAATACAAAAACTTACTAAATAATTAAATGACAAATTTGTTGACTATTAATTCTTAAAATTTATTAACGAGTGAATTAAATTGCAATTGTTTCAAATTATTGTAAATCAATTTATTTCATTTGAGTTTCCATGAAAAATCATCTTGATAAATGTCTATGTGTTTGGCATACAAATAAAATAAGTTTATATTTAGTTACGGTAATAAATATCAATTGAATATATTGGAAAAGTATCAAACTGATCTATTTATGTGTATGTATGCATGTATGCATGCTTGTGTGTATGTGTGTGTCTGCATATATATATATATATATGTATATATATATATATATGTATGTGGGTATTAGTATTGTAAGGATTAGTTAGATGTAGTAAGTGTTACATACTAGTTTACTAACATTCTTTAGTAATTCATTTCTAATAAAATCAATGGATTTTTCAGATAAATTCTCTTTCATAGAATTTCCAAGCAAATGTTGAAATTCTTGTTTCTATAAACGATTCAAGAAGATATTTTAAAGAAATTTCTAATGGATTTTTAAGATTCGTATTTACCACGGAGTTTGATAAAAGTGTTTATCAGTTGTTTTGTGTATTTTGGGGGTAACCACTTTTGGAATTAATGTAATTAACAATTAATGTAATTCAGATTGGAATTCCGATGAATTTTTTTCAGTGTGTAATTCTCTTTAGAAATAATATTGTATTATGTATATGTAACATATAGATTATTAATCATGCATTATATACACTGCGTACAGATTCTAATCTATGGTATATTTTATGAATCCAATTCAGATAGATAATTTATTAATTTACAATATTTGAGGTTAAAGTTTTATCAATTTATCTTAAAATTGTGATATCATATAATGGGTATGTATATAAATGATGAGTCATCAATAACTAATTCTAACTAGAATCTCATTGGCAATTCTTGATACTGTTACTATATTACTAAGTCAGATTTATGTATATTTCTTAAAAATGAATAATTTGACTGTATCGATGTCAAAAAAGTATTATTAATGAAATCTATAACATTGTACTAATCAGAGATGAGCAGCGATGGTAAAAAACTGATCATAATGGACAAATGTGGCAAAAACTGACCACAACAGGTCATAGCTGAACGTTCGTGAAGTAACTAACATCGAAATAGTGATTTGAGATCAAAGAAAGACTTCGCAAGACTTGAGGAATGTTGACAACGTTCAACATCGGATTTGCAATTCGAATAAACTCAGCCAAAAATGGATATGAGCTGTAGTAATGGGGGTTAGAGGTGGTGCAGTGTAAACGGTGCTGGCTGAGATGGTTACGGAGGTGGCGGAATGGTGTTCGCATGTGGGTTAAACTTACTTCGTGCGGTGTTTTCGGAGATAAGCTTGATAAGTAGACTAATATAAATACCTCTACAACTTTGTAAATCTAAACTTAAAATCTAATTTTGATAGCGTAAGATACATAAGTATCTGTTATGTTCAATTTAAAGAATTAAAGAAGGTAAAGGTAAAGGTAGTTCTTGGGTCAGTAAGGTAGATCAAGGTATAATAAAGTCGCATTAGATAGTGTTCAGGATATGTATAAGTCAACTGAGGAACTCACATGAATTACCTGAGGAACTCACATGAATTACCTGAGGAACTCACATGAATTACCTGAGGAACTCACATGAATTACTTGAGGAACTCACATGAATTGCCTAAGGAACTCACATGAATTGCCTAAGGAACTCACATGAATTACCTAAGGAACTCACATGAATTACTTGAGGAACTCACATGAATTACCTGAGGAACTCACATGAATTACCTAAGGAACTCACATGAATTACTTGAGGAACTCACATGAATTGCCTAAGGAACTCACATGAATTACCTAAGGAACTCACATGAATTACCTGAGGAACTCACATGAATTACCTGAGGAACTCACATGAATTACCTAAGGAACTCACATGAATTATCTGAGGAACTCACATGAATTACCTGAGGAACTCACATGAATTACCTGAGGAACTCACATGAATTACCTGAGCAACTCACATGAATTACCTAAGGAACTCACATGAATTACCTGAGGAACTCACATGAATTACCTGAGGAACTCACATGAATTACCTGAGGAACTCACATGAATTACCTGAGGAACTCACATGAATTACCTGAGGGACTCACATGAATTACCTGAGCAACTCACATGAATTACCTAAGGAACTCACATGAATTACCTGAGGAACTCACATGAATTACCTGAGGAACTCACATGAATTACCTGAGGAACTCACATGAATTACCTGAGGAACTCACATGAATTACCTGAGCAACTCACATGAATTACCTAAGGAACTCACATGAATTACCTAAGGAACTCACATGAATTACCTGAAGAACTCACATGAATTACCTGAGGAACTCACATGAATTACCTAAGGAACTCACATGAATTACCTAAGTAACTCACATGAATTACCTGAGGAACTCACATGAATTACTTGAGGAACTCACATGAATTACCTAAGGAACTCACATGAATTACCTAAGGAACTCACATGAATTACCTGAGGAACTCGCATGAATTACCCGAGGAACTCACATGAATTACCTGAGGAACTCACATGAATTACCTGAGGAACTCACATGAATTACCTGAGGAACTCACATGAATTACCTGAGGAACTCACATGAATTACCTAAGGAACTCACATGAATTACCTGAGGAACTCACATGAATTACCTGTGGGACTCACATGAATTACCTGAGGAACTCACATGAATTACCTGATGAACTCACATGAATTACCCAAGGAACTCACATGAATTACCTGAGGAACTCACATGAATTACCTGAGGAACTCACATGAATCAGCTAGATAGGTAACATAAATTATGTAATTAGATCTTATGGGAAATATCAAATGAGTCCCAAACTTGTGTTCGGTTGTGCAGAAATCATTGAAACATTCTAGAAATGACAACTTCCTCTCCGGAGTCAAGAGCTTCACGCAGTCAGTCATGCGTGACATTACAAACTCCTGAGTCACTCTCTGTGCAGAGCATTTAGATTATGTCAATAAAATAAAGAAGTAATACTTAATGTTTCACATTTCATAGTTAAGTTTAATTTAAATTGTACAATATAAGAATATTTTTAGTTCTAAATATGAATATCTCTAATAGCAATAATAATAATAATAATAATAATAATAATAATAATAATAATAATAATAATAATAATACTAATAATAATAATAATACTAATAATACTAATAATACTAATAATACTAATAATACTATTAATACTAATAATACTAATAATAATACTAATAATACTAATAATACTAATAATACTAATAATACTAATAATAATACTAATAATACTAATAATACTAATAATACTAATAATACTAATAATACTAATAATACTAATAATACTAATAATACTACTAATAATACTAATAATACTAATAATACTAATAATACTAATAATACTAATAATAATACTAATAATACTAATAATACTAATAATACTAATAATACTAATAATACTAATAATACTACTAATAATACTAATAATACTAATAATACTAATAATACTAATAATACTAATAATACTAATAATACTAATAATAATACTAATAATACTAATAATACTAATAATACTAATAATACTAATAATAATAATAATAATAATAATAATAATAATAATAATAATAATAATAATAATAATAATAATAATAATAATAATAATAATAATAATAATAATAATAATAATAATAATAATAATAATAATAATAATAATAATAATACTAATAATACTAATAATACTAATAATACTAATAATACTAATAATACTAATAATACTAATAATACTAATAATACTAATAATACTAATAATACTAATAATACTAATAATACTAATAATAATACTAATAATACTAATAATACTAATAATACTAATAATAATACTAATAATACTAATAATACTAATAATACTAATAATACTAATAATACTAATAATACTACTAATAATACTAATAATACTAATAATACTAATAATACTAATAATACTAATAATACTAATAATACTAATAATACTACTAATAATAATAATAATACTAATAATACTAATAATACTAATAATACTAATAATACTAATAATACTAATAATACTAATAATACTAATAATAATAATACTAATAATACTAATAATACTAATAATACTAATAATAATAATAATAATAATAATAATAATAATAATAATAATACTAATAATACTAATAATACTAATAATACTAATAATACTAATAATACTAATAATACTAATAATACTACTAATAATAATAATAATACTAATAATACTAATAATACTAATAATACTAATAATACTACTAATAATAATAATAATACTAATAATACTAATAATACTACTAATAATAATAATAATACTAATAATACTAATAATAATAATAATAATAATAATAATAATAATAATAATAATAATAATAATAATAATAATAATAATAATAATAATAATAATAATAATAATAATAATAATAATAATAATAATAATAATAATAATAATAATAATAATAATAATAATAATAATAATAATAATAATAATAATGAGTAATAGAAAATATTCCGATGAGAAATTAAGACTTTCATTACAAAATATATAAAATATTTAGTTCCTAAACCTATACAGGTGTTATTATCTTTATTTTCCCTCTAATATTTCCCACAACGAATTTGCGATGTATATTATCTCTAATTCATGATTATAAATAGCATTAGCCAGACTAATAAAGGACTCAAATTGAGTACATTTTCAAAAAATATACAGGGAAGTTATAAATAAAATAAGTTAATGAGTTTTTAGATCATTAATATATTGGTACGAAAATAGAAGTAACTGTAGTATTCTAGTACACTCTCCGTAACTGGTGGTATCCACTAATTACGCAGACATAATCATCGATAACCGTAAGTTTCTTGAAGATCCGCAAATCAAAGATTTGATTCAGGAAGGCGATTGCCGAGTTTTGTGTAATACAAAGGTTTAAGGTGAACTCGAGTACGACGGAGTGAAACTGCGGATCTGCATCTTTGGCTGCAAATAATTCAACAGTAGAGCTCCGTACACGAGATAGCCGTTTCCAACAATGTACTCTCTTATAGTCAACTACTCAACTATTTGTAATTGTTTTAAATTGTAATACACTTTTTGATTGCGAATAGATGTAAAACTCTAAGATGGACAATAAGTTTAAATATATTTAATAATAAACAATAACAAACAAATATGGAATAGCAAAGTTCAGTTTTATTCCAGATATAGGTTAGTACTATGAATATTAATTATTACTAATATTGATTTATTGGTAATTAATAGGAATTTAAAATCTAGTTGATATAGATTAACAAAACAAATCAATTTAATAATTATTAATCCTCCAACGGTAAATAGCTTTAAATACTTCCAACTTATCGATGAGAATGGCGTAGAAATTAAAACATTCCAGCACAATTACTAACATTTACTCTTCTCCGAGAGCAGTTCGAGAATCGGAAACCAGTTGAGAGGAGGCAAAGCGAGAGCCGGTACGTCGTCCCCGGCAACGTCAGCATTATTTACGTCGGTTACGCGTGTCAACACGCGAACGCAGTCGAGCACCCGACGTAAACCAACGACGCCTTCGTGTCCTCGTCGAAATTGCACGATCGCGACAAGCTCTTGAAGATAGAGTTCTCGTGGAAGGTGGTCGTAGTTGCGAGGCTCTGACAGACAAAGTTCTTGTTAATGACATATTGGAGATCATTGAATTAATTGTTGTTTATTGAATTATTAAAATAAAATTTAATTAGTGGGTTATTTGTTCAAATGAGGGAGGGAGGGAGGGAGGGAGGGAGGGAGGGAGGGAGGGAGGGAGAGAGGCAGGCAGGGAGAGAGGGAGGCAGGCAGGCAGGGAGGGAGGGAGGGAGGGAGGGAGGGTGGGAGATAGGGAGGGAGGAAGAGAGGGAGGGAGGGAGATGGAAACCTGTACGTAATGCAGCGGCGTCAGAAGGTTGTTTCGTTACAACTGAGATCACAAATGCCAACTGCTTATAATCGTTGGCAGAAATCACTTCGGTGTGAGACGATAAAATGCGAGAGAACGATTTCAAAGACTTACTGACGAAACTTGCGTCGGATAAATCCGGACACGTCTTCTGCAATGTATTGAATAGGAACATTTAGAAATCGGAGTAGTCATCGCACGAGTTCAAGATCAGGAAGAGTAACCTTCGCGAGCGCACTGTACTGGGTCAAGGCCAGTATTCGGTTCATAATCGTGCAAATGTCCCCCTTGTCCTCGATATCCTGGAAGAACGAACGACATCTCGGTCAAATTTAGAAGAAGATTATCACGCGACAATCGAGTTCGGGGGAGTTTTTAGTTTTCTACTCATTTGTAGTAGGGAAGAGGGAAAAGTGCAGATCAGTCGATAGCGACTGGATAACCGATTGAGGGATGGAAATGCAGCTGTCCATGATCTGATCGAGTTCCCCTTGGAATCCCCTATATCCAGATTTCACAAGGCCAGAAATCAATAGCGCATAGGCGATGTTGTAGCTATTCTCCTGCGTGTGGGCGATATAAAGGACGATGTGGGTGGGAAGCTGGGCGAGGCAGGGGGCGTGGCAGGGGGAGTGGCAGGGGGTGTGGTTAGAGTCAGTGATATGGGCGTGGATAGATGCGGTTCGTTAGATGAATATGATTAGAGAAGCTAGGGTTTGAAGAAATGACAATAGGAGTATAGTAGCCATAGAAGGTTAGTAAATAGCCTAGAATAACCTTAGAGTAGATATATAAAGAGAGTGTTTTATTAGAATAGGTTGGGCTCGGATAATATCTGCAAACATTGCAAGTGATTTCATTTTTATATTATGTATTAATGTTAAAAATATACTTTTTATTCAATAGAAAAGAAGTAGAGTTTATTAGAATTTTATATCACAATTACGTCCCTACGGAAGGAAACCTTAGGAACTAGGAGGAAGTAGAATAGAAAATTGTAGTTAGGAGGGGAGTGGCTCAAGGATATAGGGCTAGACCTAGTGTATTCCTATTTTAAACCTGATTGACAACCATAGTGTAGGACATATGTAGACAATACACACAATGATAAGGGGATGGCTTATTATGATTACATAATACGTATTAAATAATGTTATTATTAGATAATATACGATATCATTTAACACATTAAATGCATTCTAACTGAGGCATATTACCCAAAGATTATACAAACATAGTTATGTTCGCAGTAGTTGTGTCGAAGATTTGCAATAGCTTGCCTCAATAGGTCCGGATCGAAATTCACGCTACTGTGCACAATATAGACAGCGAGAAATAGGCCGTTGTTCTAATAGGAGTGGGCATTATTAATTGGTCAAACATATTCATTATTAGAATACAAAAAATAACTTATTATTTATAAATAAAAATAAATTATGAAAATAATATAAAATAAAAAACATTATGCAACATATCTTTATAACAACAGACATCTTTATAAAATGTTAACTTATATGATATTATATTTCGTCATATATATCTAAATAAATAACATTTTATTAGATTATGGAACTTTAATTTAGTTTCGATAAGTCAATATTTAGCAAATTTTACTTTTCTATTCATAATTATATATTATAAACTTCTAATCACCCTCAACTGAACTATAGAATTTAGAGCATGTACTTATATATTTTCCTTTCTGTTTTCCTTTCTGCACATAACATATAATACCCTAGAGCCATATATAACATGGCTTTACTTTGCTCTGCACTAACTGGAATAGCAGTTAAATTGTCAACAATGCATTTGTTAAAAGAAGAGGCAACGATCATTTGAAGGCTTATTGCTTGCTCCATATTATTTATATAACCGACCAAGGCACCTTGTCTATAGGACGGTTAGAAGTGGTTAGAGAATCAAGGTCTCACTTGAATGCAGTGTGGCAGGAGTTGAAAGTTCTAGTAGAGACGATTAGGAGGTGTAAGGTCGTTGTGGCTGTCTTAGAATTGATTTATTTGTTGTAATTTCAATATCTATTAATTTCAACATTTATTCAGTATTTTTGCTCATTAAGTTTAGCGGCAAATTTCTTTATTTATCAATAATCTTTATTTAACTGTTATGAAAAATTGTTGATAATAAATTTGAAATGAATACGCACATTTAGTAAATATTATTTACTAAAGATATTCGACTATTAGAAAGAAATATTTAAAAAATAACACAGAAGAAGGAACAATAAAGGTAAACAATGTAACCCGTATGGAGTGTTGATAATCGGAAAAATGATATTAAAATTTAAGTTTTTCACCAGATTTTCAAAGATAACTAAACTCTGTAAATGAAAGCGATTATTTGATTAAAAACGTCGCTGGCACGTGTTTAGTCGAATGGTAACAGGAGATTGTGGTTAGAGTTTGGCACTCACCTCCTCGGAAGCGAATTTGAAGTAGTTCTCGGTACTGAAAAGGCAGACGAGATTCACCAGAGCGTAACCGTCAAACCACGAACGCACGGGATTCATTTCCACGGCAACTAAAATCCATATTGTGTAGATCGTGCAAATAAGGAGGCGAAGGAAGGAGGAAGAGAGAGGAGTTGAATAAATGAGCAGAGGTGAAAATGAAGGAAGAAGGAAGAAGATAATATTGGGATACGGAGGATGCCAACAAACCGTAGCATTTCACAATTTCCTGAACAAGTTCAATGTCAGAAGAGAAGATGCGACCAGAGATATCGACAAGACAGATCAGTGCAGCTTCCTTGAGCACGGACACATTGCAGTTATTCTAAAGAAATCAGATTAATCCATTGGTATTGCAATTATTTCCTAATTAACACCTAATATGGTATGCTATATTATATATCGTGAATTCATTAACTCTTATTAGGAATCTCAGTTTTTTTAGTTTGATTCATATATAAAAATAATGTTTAGAATTTAGATTTTTTTGTAATTAGTAGTTACTACTTAGTTCCAGTTTATAGGTACTACTTTATAGCAATTTCATCAATAAGTATATTATAATCATTAATAATTATTAAATATATATATTATTAAGTATATTATAATCATTAATAATTATTAAATATATATATTATTAAGTATATTATAATCATTAATTATTACTGATTTAGAATTAGACATGAGGATTCATTCGCACATTCCTTACTAGCAAATCAAACCTCGGCAAAGGGCAATCTCTCCGGATGGTCGGATTTGGTGACATCGACTTTATTTTCAGGTCTCAAGATCGCTAACACCGTTCGTACGGCGGCCTCTATCCAGGTGTCGGCATCCAGAAACATTTGTGGATCTTCGGCGTCAGTAACGACATGACATAGCGTTCGGTCGGTAGTCTGTTAAAATAATGTTATAGGGGTTACAATTGTTTTCCATGGGTAAAATGGTGTTATATAAGGTTCAAAAAGGGTCGTAATGAATTGGCCGTCCAAATGGCCATCGAAGGAAAAATGGTACTTATTATTTATAGGATTATCATATTTACTATTAAATCTATCAACAATAAATTTACACAATCGACCAAATCCAAATTAAATTCTAAAAATCAACGAATGACAAAACAACAATAATTCAAGTTTAAAAATTGATCCCCACGACCAGTTCCAACCCAAACCATAATACCACGAAGACACAAACACCAAACAGAACGTTATAGCTCACCTTCGATAGAACACCTAAACCCCATCTTCAACTACCAAATTACTATAACACCACATTTCTCTAAATGGGTTTTACGCCTTATATCTATCTTACCATCACACTCTCACAAACACCCATCGCATCCTACCCAAACCCCGACACCCTAACTTGCAATCCATTCTCAAAACGCCCAACTGCCACCCGACGCCCTAACATCGCACCCTATCTTAACCCCACTGCGCACGGCACCTTCTTGGGCATCCGTAGCTCCTCTAAATGTTCATACTGCAAGCCCCTCATTTCGAGATCCAGGAGGTGTTGACGACTTAACAGTTCCTGTTCCCTTTCGCGATCCTCCTCTTCGCCGACGCCGTTGTCGACGGTCATTCGGTCGGCGTCGGAGGCGGTGGCGGGCTTGAAGCCGCGCAACCACATTATCTCGTGGGCGTCGAGGCCTCCGGAAGCGAGGCGAAAGGAGCGTCTTCGGCACTCACCGATCAGCGCGGTCAGAGCAAACATGGAAGTCGACTGTATTATGGGGCTTTGCCTGGGAACGGAGCGGGGCGAGTAGGGCTCGGAGTGGGGGCAAAAGTAGATAGGATGGTAGAGCTCCGCCTGGGAGCAGGAGGCTGTTGGGGTAGGCTCTGCGTGGAGGAAGTGGTGGTAAGCATTCAGAATGAGGGAGCGAGATATTGCATATAGTATTTATGCAGTTTTGACTGGGGATGGGGGTGAAATAGGGGTGAAGATTCGAGGAGTGCGTCTATAGAACGTGTACAACTTTAGGAATGTAATACATTATTAAGATATACAATCAGTTATAAGATAAGAATAGTTCTATTTTAGATATTTTTGCAATGATACATACCTCGAAGCATTATAAATTATTTTGGCAATTTCCTCTCTAACACTGAAATGAAAGAATAACATGTGAAATGATTGAAGAAGACTAATTTTAGTTGATTAGCTAAATGTAATATTTTCTACCAATTGTCAGATAATTCTAGAAATATTACTTATAAGAGTTGAAAATGAGATTAATAATTACAACAAATCAGGAACATGTAATTTGAGGAGGATATCAATTAACCAAATCCAAGCCTTGTGAATGTATTTGTCTTTCTCTTCTTTTGATGTAGTTTTGTTGTAAATGATCTCCAGCAAACGAGCCTGAAAATAATAGACATATAATATACATAAGTATAAAGTAATATTAGATAACAAATTTCGTTTATATTATTTATAATTTGAAAGGACCAATCAAAAGCATATATAAAACTTGTTTCAGCAATTGAATGAGTTAAAGTAATCTATAGGTGGCTAATGTAAGTTATAGTGTTAAGATAAGTTAACAATAGTAATACTCCATAACAAAACAACAATAATTACAACCTTTATGCAAGTTCTGCAGCAGTTTTCAATGAAGGAAAAAAAGTTGTTTACGAGGTTAAGTTGGTGATTTATTTCTTCATTGGGACGTTCAAATGCTAACTGGATGTATCATAATGAAATATGAAAGGGAAGGGAAGGGAAGGGAAGGGAAGGGAAGGGAAGGGAAGGGAAGGGAAGGGAAGGGAAGGGAAGGGAAGGGAAGGGAAGGGAAGGGAAGGGAAGGGAAGGGAAGGGAAGGGAAGGGAAGGGAAGGGAAGGGAAGGGAAGGGAAGGGAAGGGAAGGGAAGGGAAGGGAAGGGAAGGGAAGGGAAGGGAAGGGAAGGGAAGGGAAGGGAAGGGAAGGGAAGGGAAGGGAAGGGAAGGGAAGGGAAGGGAAGGGAAGGGAAGGGAAGGGAAGGGAAGGGAAGGGAAGGGAAGGGAAGGGAAGGGAAGGGAAGGGAAGGGAAGGGAAGGGAAGGGAAGGGAAGGGAAGGGAAGGGAAGGGAAGGGAAGGGAAGGGAAGGGAAGGGAAGGGAAGGGAAGGGAAGGGAAGGGAAGGGAAGGGAAGGGAAGGGAAGGGAAGGGAAGGGAAGGGAAGGGAAGGGAAGGGAAGGGAAGGGAAGGGAAGGGAAGGGAAGGGAAGGGAAGGGAAGGGAAGGGAAGGGAAGGGAAGGGAAGGGAAGGGAAGGGAAGGGAAGGGAAGGGAAGGGAAGGGAAGGGAAGGGAAGGGAAGGGAAGGGAAGGGAAGGGAAGGGAAGGGAAGGGAAGGGAAGGGAAGGGAAGGGAAGGGAAGGGAAGGGAAGGGAAGGGAAGGGAAGGGAAGGGAAGGGAAGGGAAGGGAAGGGAAGGGAAGGGAAGGGAAGGGAAGGGAAGGGAAGGGAAGGGAAGGGAAGGGAAGGGAAGGGAAGGGAAGGGAAGGGAAGGGAAGGGAAGGGAAGGGAAGGGAAGGGAAGGGAAGGGAAGGGAAGGGAAGGGAAGGGAAGGGAAGGGAAGGGAAGGGAAGGGAAGGGAAGGGAAGGGAAGGGAAGGGAAGGGAAGGGAAGGGAAGGGAAGGGAAGGGAAGGGAAGGGAAGGGAAGGGAAGGGAAGGGAAGGGAAGGGAAGGGAAGGGAAGGGAAGGGAAGGGAAGGGAAGGGAAGGGAAGGGAAGGGAAGGGAAGGGAAGGGAAGGGAAGAAGGGAAGGAAGGGAAGGGAAGGGAAGGGAAGGGAAGGGAAGGGAAGGGAAGGGAAGGGAAGGGAAGGGAAGGGAAGGGAAGGGAAGGGAAGGGAAGGGAAGGGAAGGGAAGGGAAGGGAAGGGAAGGGAAGGGAAGGGAAGGGAAGGGAAGGGAAGGGAAGGGAAGGGAAGGGAAGGGAAGGGAAGGGAAGGGAAGGGAAGGGAAGGGAAGGGAAGGGAAGGGAAGGGAAGGGAAGGGAAGGGAAGGGAAGGGAAGGGAAGGGAAGGGAAGGGAAGGGAAGGGAAGGGAAGGGAAGGGAAGGGCTAACATCAATTATTATCGAGGTCAATGTTCTTTTACATTTTGTAGCCGAAGTCAGATGATCTCGGAGTCGGTCGGAATCAATCTCCGAATATGGGTACGAGATCAGCATAGACTCTGCGATGGAGAAGTGGACCATAGTTTAGAGATAACATTATACTAACAACATTCAATAACCTATGACCGGGTGTAAATATACTAGGGCTATAAAATGCAATATTGTTCAGTAAAGTGGGCCTTCATCGGATGAATAGGAGTATTTGTCCTGAAGGATACATAATGGCATATGTTATAATGGCATCGTAGTACGGGGATAGACAAACGTGCTTGTGCTGCTTTGTGTTGGGTGTTGTTACCACCGGAGTACGAATTGCTGAAATTCTGACCGATGCCTTTAATAGATTGAATATTGAAGTAGGTACGCTCCGGTGCCGGTTTGAAAGATTTGCGAGGCAACGCGATGATTTCTTGGCGTACGCAACTCACATAGAACTCCACTGAACGGAGAGGTGAAAATTTGGTATGAAGATCTGAGACAGGAATAAAACGACCCTAATCCTTAACAAAAACCATAACATCGGGATGTAAAGCTTAATCTAAGCAACTACCTTAAACTTTAATCAATAACCATATTAAATCTTAATCACTTAATATGAATATTGTTACTACCCTACTCCTGGCTAGTTTTCAACAAGAAATTAATTGTTTAGATTAAATTTGTTATCATCTATTGTTAATAATCCCCAACCATTCATTCTAAGTATTTCTCTAACTAACGGCTCCTCTAAACTACCATTTTTCAAACACAATCACTATACTACACAATCACTATACTAGTAAACCCAGCCATTCTTTTAATTCAATAATTGCTCCAAAGTAACCAATCGTCGAACCAAACTATTACTCAAACCTGGTATGTTGCTTCCATTCATCTCAAAGAATTCAATCTACAAAAGATGAGCAATATATTTTATAAGAAAGATTGAGATGAGCAGATACAGATATTGTACCAGAACAGTAAGACTTATAAAATGGATCATCTTTATATATGTATTAGACATATAATGTTATGATCAATAATTTGTTATTATAATAATGAACAAGCCTAAGTCATTGCGATTGCTATCAATAGACAGGTTAAGAAAAGGTAATCAAGGAGGAGGATGGTGAGGAAGGGATGGATGAGTGAGATATAGATAAGAGATGGAGGAGAGAGATGTATGAGTGAGATATAGATAAGAGATGGAGGAGAGAGATGTATGAGTGAGATGTAGATCAGAGATGGAGGAGAGAGAAGTATGAGTGAGATGTAGATAAGAGATGGAGGAGAGAGAAGTATGAGTGAGATATAGATAAGAGATGGAGGAGAGAGAAGTATGAGAGAGATATAGATGGAGGAGAAGATGGAGGAGAAACTAATTGATTAATTATATATATAATAATTAATATTCATACATAAATAGATAACAGATTACGAAATAATGCGTCAGGAGAACTTGAAAGCTGTTTATAAATAATTGATAAAAATGTTGATAAATTTGAATCTTCCGTGATGATCAGCGATGAAACCAAATAATAATACATTTATTATAAATTATTTACATTTTTTATGCCGAGTAATTCCGTTATTATTATGCAACCGGAGAAGACAGTAGAAGGAACTTATGAACACTAACTGACTTCATACCAATAGCCGACATGATATCTTCGCTGGTGAATTCTGACATGGCATTGTGGGCAGGCATATAGGCACCGTTCCGTCGATTTCCCTGCCATGTCAATTTCCACAGTAACTTGACCACCTCGGCAACGAATATCTGCCGGAGATATTTTGATGGGGTCACAACGGGGTCGTCGATGTCACATCGAATATCAGGGACAAAATATTGTTTTTAGAATATCTATATACTGCAGTTTATGTGGCAAATTTGCCGTAAATTAAGATTCGCGAGATTTCAAGGTAGAGAGAGTTAAGTGAAGTGAAATATATAATATAACCAGAACATTCAATCAATATGGAATAATTTCAATAGTTTGAAATATATTTCACATTTAGTACAATCAAATATAATTGAAAACAGCAAATGTAAACAGATATTATTTAATATAGATATTGCATAATCACCAATGTGTGCTACTTGAATGTAGTGAAAACATTTGATTACATTTAATAATATGTCAATATGCTAGAACCCATAGAGATAACATGTATTTTCGTATTAAAATGACTCCTCTAGTGTAGAAAAAACCAAAGTGATCAATGGTAGGGAAGTGTTTTCAATAATAAATAATATGTCAGAATCATAAAAAAGAATAATATAAAAGAATCAGAATTGAATTTATTATGAATATATTTAATAATTGTAAATTAAAAGTTTTAGTGATTTATTTAACATGTGTAATACAAATTGTATATGAACCCTGTTTATAATAATTAATATATTACAAATTATTAGGGCATATTTTGCTCTGGTTAATCAGAAATTGAACAATCTTGATAGGATCATAAACAATTCATTTCATGTATTGGTTTTGATTAGGGAAAACTTGAAATGTTTATATTTAATAATCAAATGAATCAAAACTAATTGAAATATAATTATTTTTGAAAAGATAAACTTAAAAGTAAATAAATATTAATTATTTTTACTTTCAATTTAAGTTTTTATGTAATTCATATATTACATTAAAATAATATATTAATTGAAACCATTATCATAAATAACTAAATAATATTATAAACATTAGTCTAGCAAATATAAAATTTAATTAGACTGAATTAAAGTAGTATTCATTTAAATATATCTGTAGACATCTCTACAAGTAGATTATTGTTTTTGTCAGTAGCTATTATAAAATATTGATTATGCTTTTCTGATTTTAAGATTATATTCTAATATAATTAAAATATAAATATTGCAAGCTTTCTATATTCAATAGCTAATGCCTTAAAATAAATATTAATTTTTTTTATTTAATTTTCAAAGATTATAAAATCATAGAGCTATCATAGAGCTATACCATTTATATATATAATTACAATATCTATCTCGAAGCTTCGCTTTTTAATTAATAGAGTCCATATTAATATATTGATTTTATTGTTTCATGTAGAAATATGATAGTTATCTCTCTATGGGTTATATGGTTCTTATTTTATAAATAGTTTCACATAGTAACCGAATATTTGTCAGTGATTAATCTTTTCTCAGGTACAAGACGTAATATTTTGCAGATGCAATCGAGAATGGATGTTCTTCAAAGAAGGATGCATTAGGTTTAATAGAGTAGTAATAAGGGTAGTAATAGAGTATTAATAAGGTGATATAGTTTTAGGAAAGTAGGGAGGTAGTAGTGAGATAATAGTTAAGCAGTAGTGAGGTTGTAGGGAGATAGTATGGATGTAGTAGTGAGGTAATAAGGAAGAATTAATTCCATTTTATTTCAGAAAAATAATTATATTAAGTGTTCTAGTAAAATTAATATCAACTAAATCGATGGCAGTAACTCGAAATACAGATGATGTAGCTATTATAAATTGTTATATATGTGAATTCAGTCAATTGCAGGGTGATGGGTAATTAAAGGATTCGATTCTAACCTTGGTTCTTGATCTGAGAGGAATTGCATAATAGGAAAAGTTGAAACCAAATCCATAACCTTGAAAAGTTGAAATTCTCATTATATATAACTAGATTTGTGTGTTTCCTAACACAAAAAATAAAATAATGCAATTTCATAGTTTATACCAAACCTCAACTCTAAATACTATAACAACCTCAAACCCAACTAGACCACAACATTAAACCCAAGATTAATTCTCTCGCCTTCCTAATCATTGCACTATACCGAACACATCCCTTAAGGACATATCCTAATCTAACTCATCACCAATTCCATAACCTTACTCCTAACCCTTCGAAAAAACTCTTTCCATCGAATAACCTTTTGTCTTACTCCTCCCATATCCATAAGCCCTTCTACTAGCTCCTATCCTAACCTCATCCTTGCACAATGTGTAGCAGCAACGGAGAGCTCCAACTATCACTTCTTCAGGGTACGTACGAACCGAAATCACAGGCATTAATAAGGTTACGAGGTCACCGGCAAACATTTGACCTCTAAATAGTTCAATAAAGTTCTGAACTCGAAAAAATAGCGTATGTAATATACAATAACTTACTTTACAATATACTACTATATAAAAATGTCCTACTACACTTTATAATACCTAATTACATACTATAATACACTACTACACTCAATAATACATTACTACACTCTATAATATACTTCTACACTTTACAACGCCCTATTATACACTATATTAGCCAACTATATAATATAATACCCTAGTATACTTTGCAATACCCTACTAAACACTACATTTCTATATTAATCTCTACAATACCCTACTATACTCCACAATGCTGTACTCCACAATGCTTCCTACAACACCCTACAATAAACTAGCTATAAACTTTTCTCTGCACAATTCTTCAATAGTAGACATGAGAATGAGTTGAGATTCATTATCTTTTGTTGATCTGTTGGGAAAGAGATATTTTCAAAATATAAGTAATTCGAACATTTAAATTGATCCAACATATTGCATGGTAACAATTTAATGAAAATTTAAACTATCAAATAAATAACTTTTTAATAAAAAAGTGTTATAGTACTTCTACAGCTACAACATTAATATTTAACATAAATATACATTAATATTTAATAAATAAATGACATGAATAATACAAATTTCTAAAAAAAAAATTTCATAGAAATTATTAATAATAATTTTATTTACAGTATATTTATGATAATTCAAGATTTTTTTAAAGAATTATTACTTTTTATAAAAAATGTAGTACAATTATTCATCCATGATATAAATATATGTAAAAATGTGATATCTATAAAAAAATGTTTAATGAGGTTTTCTAAAATTCCTAGACAAATATTAATTGTCTTTACCAAAAACATAATCTCAGAATTATTTATTTTTTTATCATATTTTTCATGTTCTAAGAAAATGAAATAAAAACCTTTTTTATGGAAATTTGTTAACAATTATAAAATAATATTGTATTTTTGTATATGTATAAAAGTTTTAATATCTTTTAAATTTTGGAAATTTAGAATAGTGATATTGAACTTCGATATGTTAATATTAAAATATTTTTTAAAATTATTTATAATTACTATTATTTATAATAAACTTATAATGCATGTGTGAAGATATCCCAGGATATCGATCACCATTGGTGTACAGTGTACACTGTACAGTGTACGACGTACACTAACCCGGTATCTTTGCACATGCTGTTGAAAAGCGTAGTATACAGCGACCTCTGCTTTCGACACAGCTTTATCATAAGTGGTAAACACATCTGGCTCAAGCGTTTGTATGCACGCATGTCATCCAATAGCTGGTAGACCAATTTCACCGAAATCTGAGGAGGGCGGGGCTTATGTTGGCGGGGCTTATGAGGGCGGGGCTTATGTGGGCGGGGCTTATGTGGACGGGACTTATGTGCACTGGGCTTATGCGAGCGAAGTTTAATGGGAGAGAGAAAAGGTGGAAGTTGTCTCATACCCAACTACACATAGCGTATAAACTAGGTGTCTAAAATATGTGCCTTATGGTGGTCATGGCTAAATATAAGCTAGAAGGGGCGTGATTAAGGAACACCTGGTTAATGACAGGAGAACATAAAGTGGAGCTAGAAGGGGTATAACTAAGTTTAACCTGACTAGTTACAGCAGTACAAAGGGCTGTTAAACAATGACTGATGAGTTCTGGGTTGATATCTTGTAGCAAAAAAGTAAACATGGGTGGGAATTCTTCATCCTGTGATGTAGTTTGGTCGATGAATGGTTGGAGGTTTAAGTGTGGATGAGGAAGTATGAAAGAGAGTACGACGATGGACGAAATGGGTAATTAAGAGAAAAACAGGTAAGAAAGTTTTGTTGAGATTTTGAATATCAATAGGTAGTAATATAATATAGATATGTCAGTTTCGACATTGCGGGGTCAATGAGGGTCAAGAAGAGACAAGAAAATAAATAATAGTAACCCCATTGGTAGGTAAGGGAGTGTAAATATATGAAATGGAAGAAAGGATGACAATACGTTTTATATGGGAGGAGGAAAGAAAAAAATTAAAGAAGGAATCCTTTACTTATTTCTTTCATCCTCCCATATAAAACCTATTTTCATCCTTTCTTCCATTTCATATCTTTACACTCCCTTACCTACCAATGGTGAAAAAAATGAGAAAGAGAGAAAAGGAAGAATATTAATAATAAAGGATATTGAAGGACAGATATTCCAACAGATAATCCAACATATAAATGATTATTAAAATATGTAAAACAATATTATGTAATAACTAATCGCAAATAAAATCCCTTCGACGCCATCTATATTCTTACAAACCGACTATATGACTAACTCTCTACAATATACAAACCCTACTAACTATACTTCAATAATTTACCCCCTACAAACTACTCCCTCTACTAATTACCATTACAACTTATCCCCGTCTACTTAACCTATACTACTTAAATAATACGACTTATCTCAACTACTCACATCTACTACTAAATGCCTACTATTTACAACTTATTAATTACCTATATCACTTAATCCCTATTTCTTAACTCCTATTACTTACCCCCTACTATTAACCACTTACACCAATGACTAACTATATCCGGGTTATTTGTGGAGAGGACCGCTAGCGTATCAAGAGCTAGTTTACAAAGTTCAGCATGCTCCGGCTCCACGGGGGGTGGGTCGTCGGCACCCACTCGGTTACGAGCGCCGACATCGTCGCCGCCAGGAGGAGCGTCGGCGAGCCCCGTCCCCGACGACGCTACACCCCGACACCATTCGTAGCACAGCGCCGCCACCACGTAAACGGCCAGACGAGGCTGAGCGGCGTGTTCCGGGGGCCCGTACCCCGCGGGGAAACTCGACGACGGGGTTTGGCCCGCAGCAGAACACGACGCATAGTCGCGAGAGTGCTCGGAAACAAGGCGTAGCCAGCGGCCGAGGGAGGCGGAGTTAATATCGGCCAATAACTCGTAATAATGATCATAGGGAGAATCGAGGATGTGCTCGGCTGTGGAGTGAAGGGGGCTTGGTTAAGGTGTAGGGGGGGGTATGGGTGGAGTATAATGTGGGCGTGGTTAGAGAGGTCGGGGAATGCTTGGTTAGATTGAGTATGTCGAAGATAGAGTGAGAGAGAAATGATAAGATGGCAGGATAGGGTCACATAGTCGGTTAGGGTTGGTGGTTAGGAGGATGGAGTTGGAGCGTGAGGGGGGTGGAACCAATTAGACTAATTAGAAAAAGGAAGATAGGGTTAGAGTAAAGGAGAAATAGAAAGGAGGCAGGAATTGGAGTGAAGTGGCAAAGGATAGGGGTTCGGAGGTACAAGGAATGAACTTCGACCTTTGGGTTGCCGGGGTTGTCCGTCGCACGATTTACATAGCTCAATGAACTGGGCGGCGACCCGTGCGTTTAGGCCACGCCCCTGCAGTACTCGCAACGGCTGCAGCAAAGATAACGCAACACGTTTCATAGGAGACTTGTAGAGATACTGATTCACTGCGAGGTCGGGATGGAGGTTACTAGGGGTCGAGGGAAATCAGCATAGCTGTATATCATGGATATAAATAATATATCTATCTATATATATATATACTGTTGGTTTGAAAATAAAACTAATCAAGAAACTAGCGTCAGAAATTTTATTTTACTACTATGAAAATAATAATAAAAATGTATTATTAGAATTTTCTAGTTAAAATTAAAATATATTAGCCAGTACTACACTACCCCGAATATACTACAACACTCAACTAACACTATAATAATATACTAACACTATAATACTATACTATCACTATAATACTATACTAACACTACAATAATATACTAACACTATAATACTATACTATCACTATAATACTATACTAACACTATAATAATATACTAACACTATAATACTATACTAACACTATAATACTATACTAACACTACAATAATATACTAACACTATAATACTATACTAACACTACAATACTATACTAACACTATAATACTATACTAACACTACAATACTATACTAACACTACAATCATATACTAACACTATAATACTATGCTAACACTACAATAATATACTAACACTATAATACTATGCTAACACTATAATAATATACTAACACTATAATAATATACTAACACTACAATACTATACTAACACTACAATAATATACTAACACTATAATACTATACTATCACTATAATACTATACTAACACTATAATACTATACTAACACTATAATAATATACTAACACTATAATACTATACTAACACTATAATACTATACTAACACTATAATAATATACTAACAATATAATACTATACTAACACTATAATAATATACTAACACTATAATACTATACTAACACTATAATAATATACTAACACTATAATACTATACTAACACTACAATAATATACTAACACTATAATACTATACTAACACTACAATACTATACTAACACTATAATACTATACTAACACTACAATACTATACTAACACTACAATCATATACTAACACTATAATACTATGCTAACACTACAATAATATACTAACACTATAATACTATGCTAACACTATAATAATATACTAACACTATAATAATATACTAACACTACAATACTATACTAACACTATAATACTATACTAACACTACAATACTATACTAACACTACAATAATATACTAACACTATAATACTATACTAACACTACAATAATATACTAACACTATAATACTATGCTAACACTATAATAATATACTAACACTATAATAATATACTAACACTATAATACTATACTAACACTATAATACTATACTAACACTACAATACTATACTAACACTACAATAATATACTAACACTACAATACTATACTCGAATTACTCCACCCCATTAACACTAACGAAAATACTAAATCTAAGATTAATACTAACATTAACTCAAACTCTAAGTCTTACACTAATACTAACTCCAACTCTAATTACAACACTAACAATGATACTAACGCTAACTATAATTTTAATAACAACAATAATTTGAACACTAACTAATACTAACATGTATTCAATATAATCATAGAATCTTGACATGAACAAGTGGTAAGCATCCCTCCAAGTTTCAATACGTCAATATTGAAACTTCTGCTGTTTTCGCAGTGTTCCCGTGGAATTTTCTGCAAATATCATATGTTGCATCTATAAATCAATTTACTGCCAAAACTCCACTTATCAATTACTTGATAACTGTAAAACTGAGAGCTTGAAAAGTTTGAAAATAATAACTTCAATAAGTTGTTAAAATTAGAAATTATGGATTGATTATAAATCTAGACTCTTAAGATCTGTTGTAATTAAGTCTAAAAATTAATTACTCGCAATTTAATATCATGAAAGATAGTAAATTGATACAACAAAACAATTTATATTGGTATAATAATTGCATTAATATTTAAATTTAATTATGTTTAAGATTTTATGTAAATTTCAAATGAAATTAGTTTTAGAAATCAGAAAAGGTTGCAGATAGTTGCAAATTAATGATATAATTATTAATTATGTAACCTTAAGTGTCTAGTTTTAAACATATCCTTATAATATAATTGAAAATATATTATAAGAATACACTTATATTAAATACAAAGAGAATTTATAGTTTTTCATTAGAAAATGTACATAGATTACATTTATTTCAAATGTAGGAAAATTATATTCTATTTTAATCAATTTAATAGAAATAATCAAAATCTATCTTAAATAGAAATATAGTTACAATATTTATGTAATTATAATACTTATTTAATTATAATAGTTATGTAATCATAATATTGATATAGTAATGCAACTTATTTAGTTGCATAAATCTAGGAAAGAGTACAACAGTTACACAGAATAACAACTCTAAACCTGAATTGTGCAGCCCACTTTAGCAATAAGGTGTTTCCAGCAGGAGGCCGTAGCAGTGGCCGAGGTCGCCGGAGCCCCGCGATTGGTCAACAGAACTAGGTCGACGGTGACCGAGCACATGCGAAGCCGCAATTCAGATCCAACCGGAGTTTGAGCGGCGGGTATTCCGCGAAGGAATAAATGGTCCAGGTACCCGAGAGATTCAGAAACGCGATAGTTATCATTTTTCTTTGAGTGATAAGGGAGGTGAGATGGGGGTGAGAAGTCGGGAGAGAGGGTGGGAAGTATTTGAGAATATGGAGGCGTGAAGATGGGAGGGATATAGTCCGAGAGAGGTGCGATATGCTGTGTTTGGGTGTGGGATAATATAAAAGATGGGAGAGAGGTTATGGTGTGGAAGGCAAGAGACAGGTAAAAGAGGTGTAAGATATTGAATAATGAGGGTGAAGGGAGTGATGGGCACCCACTGGTGGCTGATATGGTCAGAGAGGTCAGGTGATACTGCGGAGATTGAAGATAAGGGTGTACGAGGGAATAAGACAGGTGGTGTGAGATGGGAAGGGATGTTAGAGGTATATGGGAAGTGGGTGTATAAAATGGGTTTAATGTTAGGGATGATGAGTATGAGGGATGATGAGGATGGTACGAGGGGGTTTGAATGATGGTGTTGGGAGTTGCCAAAGGTATGTGGGATAGTTAATATTAGGAGATATGAGATATCCTGTAGAGGGGTCTGAGTCTGCGTGCATGCAGGTTGTGGCAGTGTAGAGTGGTTAGAAAGATTGTAAGTAGTGCATCTGTATTTAATAACAATAAAAATCAATATTTCAATATTAATTTTAAAAAGTATTAAGAAAATTGTACAAAAATAATTTTCCAATAATATTTATTATTAAATTCATTTTATATAATAAATATATTAAAAAACTATTTAAATATACATAAATTTATAATTATGTTAATATTAATATACTTATGTGTTTATTTGAGTATGAGATACGAATTACACAAGATCATGAGACTGACCGCAATACGAGTGACAATATCGATGAGACAGGTCAACAAGCAAACGGTCACTTCAGATGACCAAAACGTCGACGCAGCCAGTAAACCAGCGAAGGCTCGGAATCTATCTGCCTCAGAACAGCCCAAAGCACAACGTCCTCCGTCCAATAGCAGCCAAGCGTACACAGGTTCTATCTGAGTCCATAACTCATCACCGGTGAAACTGAGAATAAGTAGAGGGTGAGGGAGTGGGAGTGGGAGTGGGAGTGGGAGATGGAAAGTGAGTGGGAGATGGAGTGGGAGATGGGAGTGGGAGTGGGAGTGGGTGAGGGAGTGGGAGACGGAGTGGGAAGTGGGGAGTGGGGAGTTGGAGTGGGAGTGGGAGAGGGAGTGGGAGAAGGAAAGGGAGTGGGAGATGGAAAGGGAGTGGGAGATGGGAGCGGGAGTGGGAGTGGGATATGGGAGAGGGAGTGGGATATGGGAGTAGGAGAAGGAAAGAGAGTGGGAGTGGGAGTGGGAGAAGGAAAGTGAGTGGGAGAGGGAGAAGGAAAGGGAGTGGGAGTGGGAGAGGGTGAGGGAGTGGGAGACGGAGACGGAGTGGGAGAGGGGAGTGGGAGAGGGGAGTTGGAGTGGGAGTGGGAGAAGGAAAGGGAGTGGGAGTGGGAGAGGGAGAAGGAAAGGGAGTGGGAGTGGGAGATTGGAGAAGGAAAGGGAGTGGGAGTGGGATAGGGAGTGGGAGTGGGAGACGGAGTAGGAGAGGGTGAGGGAGTGGGAGTGGGAGTGGGAGAAGGAAAGGGAGTGGGAGTGGGATATGGGAGTAGGAGAAGGAAAGAGAGTGGGAGTGGGAGTGGGAGAAGGAAAGTGAGTGGGAGGGGAGAAGGAAAGGGAGTGTGAGAGGAAGAGGGAGAGGGAGAGGGAGTGGGATATGAGAGTGGGAGAAGGAAAGAGAGTGGGAGTGGGAGTGGGAGAAGGAAAGTGAGTGTGAGAGGGAGAAGGAAAGGGAGTGTGAGAGGAAGAGGGAGAGGGAGTGTGAGAGTGAGAGTGAGAGAGAGGGGGAGGGAGAGGGAGAGGGAGAGGGAGAGGGAGAGGGAGAGGGAGAGGGAGAGGGAGAGGGAGAGGGAGAGGGAGAGGGAGAGGGAGAGGGAGAGGGAGAGGGAGAGGGAGAGGGAGAGGGAGAGGGAGATACTAACTCTCGATTGGAGGCTAAATTGTTAAGACATGATACAACATAAGACACACATTTTGGACGGTATATAATAGCTGTAATCAATGGGTGTTTGTTTTCCAACCTGTGTAATGAAGTGCAAATATGTTATCATAATGATAAATAAGAAAGAGAAGCTCTTGTTGAATGGCTATTGCCCATGGAAATGATTTGACTTTATTAAACATCATTAAAATATCTTGTTAGGTCATTAAGTAGAATATAATACTCCTTTTTTTAAAACTAACAGATCATTTTCAACATTTTTAGTCTTTAAAGAAATCTTAGAGATGCTTCCAGAAAGAGTTGAAATTCCCCCAGCAATAGCTGAGATGTTCTCTGAAAGAGCTGAGCTGCTACTTTCCGTAGCATTACAACTATATTGTACCGGGGATTAATATTCAACACATTTTATATGTATTTATTATATTTATTAAGATAGAAAATTCAAAAGTTAATGTATCCTATAGTAAAATGTTTGAGATATAATAATATAATTTTCAGAATAAAATTACTACTATCTATGATATTATAATATATATTAATTAAATATCTAAATCTAGAACAATCATTAAATGGGTTAATATACAAATTAGAGTATGTGATATATGATTGATAATATTAAATATATTAAGTAAAATAAATTAATTCAATAATAATAATAGTAAATATATAATAAATCTATAAAAAATAAACATGTATTATATACTTTCAATTATAATTTATAATCTTATTATCAAGGAAACCTTTTTGCTGATGTCCTCTCCTTAATACAATTCAAACATAAATCTGCCTTCATTCTCATAAACAGAAAATCAATGCATTCGTTCAAATTGCTGTAGAATGATAATATTTCATACAATACTAAACTCAATAAGATATATAATGATTATTATTTACAAATATATTATTTATTATTATATTAGATAGAACATAACATGTACTAAATATACTAATAATTCATAATAATATAATATTATTAGCTATTTGGGTCAAATTGAATTATAGTATAACTTTTAATTTTCAAAATAAAGGGATTTATGATACCATTACTAATAAATTAATTTGATCTGAAAATATCATGAATTCTTCATAAAGTATTGTAAATATAATTTTAACTATTTATTAAGTTCTTAATAAAAAGTATATATGAAATTAATTAAATAATAATTAAAATCAAACCCTATTTATTAATATATAACAATTTATTATTCTACTATTTCCTCAATAAATAAGTTAAATTATTTATAATTTTGTAAATAAAGTATAGTAAATAATATTAACAACCATTAATTTGTATATTAATCACTTGTTACATTTTTTATTTTATATAGCAAAAATTATCAAAAAAATATTTATATATATATATCATTGCATTTATACTAGTACTAATAGTATATACTAGTTGTAAATGTTCTCAAAAATATATATATACTAATAATATATACTAAATTCTAAATTGCAAAAAAAATTATTATTTAAATATTTCAAAAAATTATAAAAGTTTATAATTTGGATATTTAAGTTTTTCTACAAATTCTTAATTTTCATTTGTTATAATTACCTTCCTAAATAATAATTATATTTTGAATTGTAATTTCTATTAAATATATACATATTTCAATATTCTGTATGAAATCATTACAAAATCTAAAAGTAAAGAGCTATTATTTTCTAAAATAATTTGTTCTCAGTCATAACTATTTATATTTTCACAAACCATTTTCAAATAAATAAACTGTTAACATATTATCAACATTTACAGTAACAGCTATAGGTATTGTTGAATTCAATTTGAATGCCCATAAATGAATATTCATAAAATGTCAAAAGTGAGTGATGACACTGACCGATCAGAGACGGTGAGCAGTGAATGAAGTGTGGAGATGGTCAAAGAGATGCCATCATTAGACGCTCGTTCGCTGACCATACGATAGCACTTGCATGATTTGCAACACGAAGACTCATCTTCATTTTCTGTGTGACCTCCCCCCGCTTCCCCATAACTTCTTCCCCCTCCTTCACCACCTCCTGCGTAGCTTCCCCCTTTTCCTGCGTAGTCTCCCAGTCCTCCTCCTCCTCCTTCATCATGGTACTTGAATCCAAAACATTCGGTAGACAAACAGCCCAACTCGATAAGAGGTTTTCTCTGCATCACCTGTAAGAATATAGGATAAGTTGATAATTAACATGGGCATAAATGGGTTTATTATTAATTATCGGTGGCACACATTAAATGTAAAGCACATTAGAATACCCTTTTGTTAATGTTATGTGCTACATTTGCCCATTGTATGTAACTATTGCATTCTATAAACATTCTATGACTAAATAAAAGTATAACTATATGAAGTGCTCTTACAATCATATTGATTATTATAATAATTAATATAATATATATTAAATATTATAATAATAATAATAATATTAGATATTATTATATTACTAATACAATATATGTCAGTGTAGTACTAAGTTTAGTATTATATTTAGTTCGCCGTACAAAATAACACATAATACATTACTCTTTATCTATGAGATTAAATTACCGCCCATAATCTAATAGTGCATATTATATATAGTCCATTTTTAAGATAACCTGCTTAAATATAATATTACGGCTATTAATCTGATACTCCGAATGATATTTATATTTAAACGGTTTTTAATCTAATCCTTTATAATAGTTAACTAGTATTAAATAAATTATTTATTAAATGATCTAATACATTTCAATTAAAATTCTATATAAATACACAGTTATATTAATAACCCTAGATAGTGACACAAAATTAAAATCAATAAATAAATGAAGATTATTATTATAAGTTTTTTAAATTTTCATTTGGATGAAATTGAAAACCATTAATAATACAGTATTCTTGTAATAATATTAATAATATATAATTTATAAATATAGATCGAGTTTATAGTTTTTGAAATGTATAAAATTACATATATTGCAAAATATGACATACTTAAAATAAATGTCTGTAAAATAAAATTATTATATTAAACAAAACTTAGTGATAACATTTTATAATTCAAGCAATGGGATAACATAGCATATGTCCAATAGTGATACCAAATACAATAAATATTGGACTAATAAACAAGTATATCTTTTATGTTGATAATTAATCCAAAATTCTGCAAATAATATAATTCTAAGGAATAATAAATTATATACGAATGTTACTTAAATCTGACCTAAACCTACAATTAATATATGGTTTATTAATTGAATGGATTTTCAAACCCATATTTGTTTGCATGATTATCATCAAATTATGAATTTGAATATTTATTATATGATGAGATATTGATCACATATATTGTAAATTGCATTTGTTAGGTGTTTATGTAAACATAAATGTTATAATTCACAATTATAATTAGATCCAAATCAGTACAATAATTGATTCTCGGAAATTTCAAATCGCTTATTTTAATATTATGTTTAATATCACTTGCTCATTCTTAACAAATATCTATTATTATACTCCTATTGCATCTTATAAATCTGTTCCCTATTTAACCCAATTATCTTATATTTCCATTCGTTTTAGATTCGATCATATAATATTTATAAGTTTCAAATAATCTAGATAAACTTGTTTTTTTAAATAATTAAATTTGTAATAAAATAAATATATTTACGGATTGGAATATGAAATATGATGAAATCAAAGATAAAAAATATAATTATTCAAAAATACATACAGTCTTTAACTATTTAGAATATTCAATCATAGATTTAGTGTATAATAAAAATTTTAAAATAAATTCATTTTATTCACTCAAAATCCAGTGTTAATTAAAAAATAATGTGATTAAATATGTATGTTATGGATGGTTAGGAAATTACCATTTATGAAAACATAAATACATATCATAATCTGTTAATAAATAATTAGTATATATACATGGAATGCATTAGATGATAAATTGAAGTAATTTGCAATCGAAAAGAGAAGGATTGTGAACTATTTATCTTTATAGCTGCACGATCTTTGCACTTTAATTTCGACGTCAGCGTCCAGAGTGCCAACGGTGGCGTCATCGGAGTCGCTGCAGCCTTCCTCGAGGTTATCGAGTACCTCGTATGCCGTGATACCCCCGCTAGGAGGCATAACTTCGATGTTTCGATGTCGACCGGAAGCCAAGAGTTCGATATCGCCGAGACTCTCTGGCATCTGACGTCCGCAAGTCTCCGGAAGCAGACGGGCAAGCAATCCGGCGGTCAGCGATAGTATGGCGTACACCGTATAGTCGAACAGCGGGTACTCGGATCCCTGGTAATAGCGAATTAAATCCACTAATTATACTCACACTAAATATGTATATCATAAAACTACATCTTAAAGTGCAAATTAATCCGTTATTTATCAAATCGATATTTGGGCAGAAAATAAACTAAACTTATACTTATAAGTTATAGCATTATTATGAAGCTATTGCATACAATTTAATATTTTATATTGGAAATATTTTGAAAATGTTGATTATTTGATAAAAAACTTAATCTATAAATATTGATTTTCATATATAATTAATCAAATTCTTATATAATAACCAGAGAAACGAGTAAGGGAGATATAATTCCCCCAACCCTAGCAGCCATATTAGCAATTCCCATTGCTTTGTTCCTAGAAGATAAATCATGAATTATGTTATGATTCACAAGTCAAATATTATTTTAAAAATTATTGAGTTACATAATACAAATTTAACTCGATTATAATTTATAAAATAGTCTTAACATTTTCTAAAATTCATATATTAATATTTATTGAATAAAATACAAATCGAAATACAATTTGTAATTTACCTCAGATTAGTAGGATAAAGTTCGGTGACGTAGACATATGCAATTGAGAAGGACATGGATATCATCATTTTGCCGATAAGAGCTAGTGCCATACTCATGTACACATAATCTGGACGAAGGAATCGCGTTACATCGTATACGCTAAATTGCAATTAACATACTCGCGTAATGGCGAGCAAACGTCGACTTTAGAGCGGCGACCAAACGAAGCCGCTCCGTAGTGAACGTTGCCAACGCAGAAGGTAGTAACGTGTCGGGGTGGCGAGGATCAATAGGCAGCAAATTCCGCTGAGCAGCATCGAGAATGACATGCAATTGCGACGGCCGTACCTGAGAATTTAGGCCGTGGTCAAGGATGTCGTGGTCAAGGATGCCGCGGTCAAGGATGCCGCGGACGGATGGGTAGGCGGGGTAGTGGGTCACTAACGAGTCCAGGAGGACATAGGTGAGCAGGTACGCGGGTACCTCTATGAGACCGGAGAGGGCTACTCCGAGGTAGATGTTACTGCCTCCGATGTTACCCGCGCCCAAAGTCAACCCGTAGTACACCAAGCAGTTCACGCACCTGGAAGACAATGGGTGGAGTGGGGAGGAGGGTGGCATGGGGAGGAGGGTTGAGTGGGGAGGAGGGTGGAGTGGGGAGGAGGGTGGAGTGGGGAGGAGGGTGGAGTGGGGAGGAGGGTGGAGTGGGGAGGAGGGTTGAGTGGGGAGGAGGGTGGAGTGGGGAGGAGGGTGGAGTGGGGAGGAGGGTGGAGTGGGGAGGAGGGTGGAGTGGGGAGGAGGGTTGAGTGGGGAGGAGGGTGGAGTGGGGAGGAGGGTGGAGTGGGGAGGAGGGTGGAGTGGGGAGGAGGGTGGAGTGGGGAGGAGGGTGGAGTGGGGAGGAGGGTGGAGTGGGGAGGAGGGTGGCGTGGGGAGGAGGGTGGAGTGGGGAGGAGGGTGGCGTGGGGAGGAGGGTGGAGTGGGGAGGAGGGTGGCGTGGGGAGGAGGGTGGAGTGGGGAGGAGGGTGGAGTGGGGAGGAGGGTGGAGTGGGGAGGAGGGTGGAGTGGGGAGGAGGGTGGAGTGGGGAGGAGGGTGGAGTGGGGAGGAGGGTGGAGTGGGGAGGAGGGTGGAGTGGGGAGGAGGGTGGCGTGGGGAGGAGGGTGGAGTGGGGAGGAGGGTGGAGTGGGGAGGAGGGTGGCGTGGGGAGGAGGGTGGAGTGGGGAGGAGGGTAGAGTGGGGAGGAGAGTGGAGTGGGGAGGAGGGTGGAGTGGGGAGGAGGGTGGAGTGGGGAGGAGGGTGGAGTGGGGAGAGGCGACAGTGAGAAGCGATGGAAGAGGAGGTCAGAAGAAGTGGAGATAAAATGGGAGGAGTAGAGCTATGGGGGGGTGCGAGGGTCAGTAAGAATGTGGGAGCTGGGGAAATGGAGGAATTAGTTGATTGTTCTTAGGAAGGGTTAATATAAGGTAGCGGATACACATCTAAGATTGATCAAAGTATTTTCTGGATTTGATGCGGTGAGAGGATCCGTTAAACTACCGAGGTATGGATAGGATGGCGTTCACAACTGGAGAACTAGAATTATTACGGCCCTTACGTAGACTGGGGAGGTGTAGAAATACACTCACACGTACTAACCACACATAGATGTTGACCAGGGTCCAGATCCTCATGTATTTATGCAGAAACAATTCCATGACTGATCCTTTTCCCTGAGTATGATTGGAAAAGAATCGTGGTTCTATTTACAATCTGATAACATAAGTTTTTCCTTTGGAATACTATTATAGGATTTTTTATAATTAATCACAGCATACCTCATTTGTTTTACTGTAGTTGATGAGTTTGATTTCGGTATCTGGGTATCTGGAGAAACTCTGCAAAACACGTTGGGCTTCCCTGAGGTGACCTTGACTGTATAACCAACGGGGACTCTCTGGGACATAACTGTAGAGAGGAGAGGAGAGGAGAGGAGAGGAGAGGAGAGGAGAGGAGAGGAGAGGAGAGAGGAGAGGAGAGGAGAGGAGAGGAGAGGAGAGGAGAGGAGAGGAGAGGAGAGGAGAGGAGAGGAGAGGAGAGGAGAGGAGAGGAGAGGAGAGGAGAGGAGAGGAGAGGAGAGGAGAGGAGAGGAGAGGAGAGGAGAGGAGAGGAGAGGAGAGGAGA
>OZ038312.1:23445657-23453157 GCA_964035775.1 Osedax frankpressi
AAAAACAATATAATCTTGGATCAAAGTTTAAATTAAAATTTTTTTATTTAAAAATATTATTAGATATATTATATTTTATAAAAAATTCTTATTTATATAATACTATTTGATAGCAGCAACTAAATAATTATATAAGGTGTTTATATACCTTAATTTATATTTATCATAAATAAATAAAATTCACAAAAATGATAAAATTATATTTTGAATCACAATTATTAAATAAATTATTTATTAATAATTAAATTTAGTTAATTATTAACAAGTAGTACTTTAATTGACATTCTTATAATTTATAATTCAAATCGTAACTTAGACGAGTGGGGTTTTACAGTTACTAAATGACTATATTTTAGCATTAATTTAATATATATATACTATTTTAGGTTAATATGGTTGATACTAATTATATCAATATTGCGGGAGTTATAAAAATAAACGATATATTCATTGATAAAGCTGGTACTGTTAAGTTTCTGGGATTTTGTATTGATAATAAACAGAAATGTTGCCTTAGTAAACTTAAATCAAAACTTAACAAAATTATTTAGTAACAAGAAACGTTTCACATTAGATAAATAAAAACTCTCTATTAAATGATGTAACTTATATTTAATGATTATACTAGTTATAGATTATTGTAATATATTTTGGGGTAACATTTATAAGAGTTCTAATTGTATTTAATTCTAATTGTAATCATTTTAATTATATTTTATTCTTCAAAAAAGAATGATGAAAATTATTTTTATTTTACACTGAAAAAAAATTCCACTAAACTTACTACCATTTTATTATAATAAAATGTTATTAATGTATAATTTATATTTTAGTGAAATATTTCACATACATATTACTACCATATGGTAGTAATGTATAATTTATGTTATTATATTTATACTATCATTTATGTACATGATTAGTTGATAGTGCTTATTGATTGTCAATTCTTTTGTTTCAACTCCCTTGTATCAATTAGTTTACTGTGACATGAAGTCCGCTAAACAGCTGATGCGCGCCTCGGTTAAGAAGAATCTGTCGCAGATGACCGCCCGCCAGAAATCTGACCAATCACGTGTCGTCTTCACTAAGGTATTCGGTGTAGCCGTAACACAGACCACCCTAGAACATTGGTATCTATGATATTCACAAAAAAATATGATTATTATAACCTGGTTTTTTTACTCTACGTTTTTTATCTCTATATCTAGTTGATTGCGAATCAAGTATACAAAGACAGCCGAAGTATTGCCATCTACGTTGCCACCTCAGATGAAGTGGACACACTTGATATCATCACACACATGTTACAGAATAATAAAAAGTTAAGTTGTATTTATCAACCTTCACCTGTATATTTAGAGTTTTCATTTATTTTATATTACATGGTCATCATTTGACTTCTTACCCCCCCCATCTTACCCCCACCCCTCTACCTTGACCAGGCCCATATCTACTACTCGTCTTTATCACTCACCCCTAGAACTATATTCTCATCTTAACTCCTACTTCTTACCCCAGGCTCTATACCACATATCCCTATACCTATCCTTCATCCCATCAATATCCCTCGCCATATATTTACCTCCCACCCTTATCCATATCCTTATTTACCACCCTAATCAGTTTAACCCACCATCTTCAATCTCCGTAATCCAAGCTCCTAACCATTACATCCGCGCACTACTTAGGTGTTTCATCCCTAGGTATGACGAGGCCGACAGCCTTATGAATATGCTGCAGCTACGTGATCTCAATGACCTCTCCTCCCTGCCACTCACCAGGTATCGTGTTAAACAACCAGCACCCCTACCCCTCATCACCGAGCTCCCTCCATCACCGGTAAAATCTTCAACCTACGTCTGCCACTCCTAACTAAACCCCCACCCACTCAATCCATATAGCCACTCACCACCATAACCCCTACCTATCACCCCGCATGCTTTACCAGTTTCACACTTTACATCATACCTCGCTGTAACCCCGATCCCCACCCAACCCCACATACGTTACTTCTCATCTCACTCACCAGGTGGAATATTAAACAACCTCTTCTCTCCGACCACACTCGTCCCAACGCCATGCAAGGTTTATTTCTTATGCTGCCTACACCACCTAGACCGCCTACACCTCCTACGCTTTATATGCTGCCTACACTGCCTACACTGCCTACGCCGACTATACCGCCTATATTGCCTACACTGCCTACACTGCCTACACTGCCTACGCCGACTATACCGCCTACACTACCTACATTGCCTACATTGCCTACACCGCCTTCTCAATATAAAACAATTATATTATATACATTATAACACACTATTTCCTGCATTGTTTGCTGGTATCTGAATAATAAAATATATGTATAATTATTAATTATTGATGTAATCATGTTTAATCTTAATATATTAATATTGCATTAATGTAAGCATTTAAATATATATTTATTAAATTATATCTTGTAAATTAATAGATATAACTAGATATATAGATTTAAGGATATTATTTATATTAATTATATAAAGAATTAGATATTATATATTTTAATTATATATATATTTATATAAAATATGAAGTTATTAAGTTATTAATTGATAGCATTTCTTAAATAACCGAAAGACTCAAAGAATTGCCGATATTTGTATATAATTCTGGTCTCTGTACTCTGTACTCTGCAGTTGGTGTGGATTTGATGTTACTACCAGGACTGGCATTCTCTGAAAGCGTCGACGCCGAGGGAGAAGTAAGGAGCGTCAGTCGTCTCGGCCGAGGCGGTGGCTATTACGATCGCTACCTCGCTTCCTACGCCTTGCACCATCGCGATTGCAGTAGCGACAATCTGCCTGCTCTCTACGCTCTCGCCTTTAAGCAACAGATGTTCGCGAGTGTTCCAACTGAACCCACCGACATGCTTCTTACGGGAGTTTTCTACGATAACTCCCCTTCCTCCTAATACCATTTTCAATTCTACTAACTGATCAACCGCCATCTCTAACACTGCCACAACCACCATCACCACTACGGATATTGACACCACTACCTCCACAGCACCTCTAATAACACCTCTAATAACACCACCACCACCACCTCCATTAACAAATTCAAAATGAAATACAATTATTGAGTTTCCACTACACCATTAACACTAGATACTACACACAACTACACCATTACCACTATATATACACTACACTACTACACCTCTACACTAACATGGTTTAAAAACTACTTAAATTATAGAATCTTCTTTATAAAATACTTTCAAAGACTTCGACCCTGTGAAAGGTCACAGCTTTAAATACCTCAAGGTTCAATACTTTTCTCAATCTTTCTCCAACCAATTAAACATAAAATAGTGCAGTATCCCAATGTACCATATGACCTATACACTGGTGACATACATACTAGTATATACATAGGTAGCAGATATGCTACCTAGTAGCTACTACTAATATATTAAGTTATACATTAGTAAATACGTAGTGGATGTGAAATAAATATTGAAATATCCTATTCATTGTTAAACAATCTTTATCTTTTGTAGTCTCTTGTGTATCTATTTTATGCTATTGAACAATACCTACAAAGGAGCATCTCCTTTGTCAGACTAATTATTACAATATTGTTGTCAAATTTCAATTGCATTAAGTTCTTAATTTGGTACTTATACGTCAATGTTATTCTTCTAAATATTATTCATTAAGTATATAATATAATATGCATTATGTCAGATGTATATGTGAACATTTTCATTTGTAATATAAAATAAATTGTTTTAATATTTTGAATTTTTACTATATATTTATATTTAATATATTTGAATAATTATAAACAATTAAATAATAATATATCTGAAATGATTTCAATAATTTCTATATGCCTTAAAATAACAGTATCCGTTGATCAAGTATTTTGTAGTTATTTGATATACAAATATATTAATATACTGTTCTCTAATTCATAACAGTTCAATTGTAATGGGTCGTTTCTCATCCTGCTCTGTTAAGTCTCTTTCATATTCAGTTTAACTTTCTATGAAGTGTATTGTTTGTAGACTCCGTATTTCTCATTCTCCCCCTATTCGTCTATGTGGACCCGATGTTAATATCCAGTATAACTGGTTTAGTTCCGCTTTGCGATGGATCAGTTTTATTTATGTTAGAAATACAAACTACATGACCTAGATCCAACTCATCGAGTGACCTCAACAATCTAAAAAACATCAGATATCTACATCGTCATAAGATCTCTACTGCTAAATATGTATATAACATTGTCAAACAAATATTAAAATGTAACCCTAACGCAATATAGTCTTTTGAGTCAATATAGTCTTTTAAGTCAATATAGTCTTTTGAGTCAATATAGTCTTTTGAGTCAATATAGTCTTTTGAGTCAATATAGTCTTTTAAGTCAATATAGTCTTTTGAGTCAATATAGTCTTTTGAGTCAATATAGTCTTTTGAGTCAATATAGTCTTTTGAGTCAATATAGTCTTTTGAGTCAATATAGTCTTTTAAGTCAATATAGTCTTTTGAGTCAATATAGTCTTTTGAGTCAATATAGTCTTTTGAGTCAATATAGTCTTTTAAGTCAATATAGTCTTTTGAGTCAATATAGTCTTTTAAGTCAATATAGTCTTTTGAGTCAATATAGTCTTTTAAGTCAATATAGTCTTTTGAGTCAATATAGTCTTTTAAGTCAATATAGTCTTTTGAGTCAATATAGTCTTTTGAGTCAATATAGTCTTTTGAGTCAATATAGTCTTTTAAGTCAATATAGTCTTTTAAGTCAATATAGTCTTTTAAGTCAATATAGTCTTTTAAGTCAATATAGTCTTTTGAGTCAATATAGTCTTTTAAGTCAATATAGTCTTTTGAGTCAATATAGTCTTTTAAGTCAATATAGTCTTTTAAGTCAATATAGTCTTTTAAGTCAATATAGTCTTTTAAGTCAATATAGTCTTTTGAGTCAATATAGTCTTTTAAGTCAATATAGTCTTTTGAGTCAATATAGTCTTTTAAGTCAATATAGTCTTTTGAGTCAATATAGTCTTTTAAGTCAATATAGTCTTTTAAGTCAATATAGTCTTTTAAGTCAATATAGTCTTTTGAGTCAATATAGTCTTTTGAGTCAATATAGTCTTTTAAGTCAATATAGTCTTTTGAGTCAATATAGTCTTTTAAGTCAATATAGTCTTTTGAGTCAATATAGTCTTTTGAGTCAATATAGTCTTTTAAGTCAATATAGTCTTTTAAGTCAATATAGTCTTTTGAGTCAATATAGTCTTTTAAGTCAATATAGTCTTTTAAGTCAATATAGTCTTTTAAGTCAATATAGTCTTTTAAGTCAATATAGTCTTTTGAGTCAATATAGTCTTTTAAGTCAATATTGTCTTCCCCACTTCCGATCTTAAAACTTAAGATCAAGATTTGTCGGATTATTTATAGAAAAAGAAACTTGATATTATTTATTGGCTTCCAATTTGTAATGACCCCTGTCCAACATACATCGGATTCAATTGTAGATAGTAGTAGAATATATAATAATAAATATAAATTAATATAAGATTACTTTTTATTTTGTGATATATTTATGTTTGGTTACACAATTAATTATTTATAATATAGATAAATAATAGGTAAATAATAAACCATTATTTAGTTGAAAATAGGAATTTTTAAATAAATAAGCTTGTCATATAACTATAGATATACTATACCATATTAGTAGTAGTGGTAGTATTAGGAGTATGAATTATAACCTTGCAACGTCATGGTTTACACACTGCCATCGCTTTCTTAATTGAGTTATCGATCTTGTTTTTGATATTAATTAGAATAGGCGGTTTACGAATAGATGTGTTTTGAGTCTACGCTTAGATACTTGGGTAGATGAAATCGATCTAATAGATCTAGGGAGAGTATTCCATCACTTATTATAGGCCACTGAGAAGGTGGCTTCAAGTTTCAAGTCATATAGTATTGGGAGATAGGAGTTTCAACATGTTTGTAATTCGTTGAATTCGGGCTGAATTATAGTTCGATATTTCGATTGTAATGAATTGCAATAATTTATAGAGAATGCGCGGTTTTATTGGAACCAATGGTGAGATTTTAGGTAGGAAGTAATGTATTTACTAGAGGATTTTGGTATTCTGAAAACTGCACGGCCTGCAGAGTATTTTAGCTTATTAAGTGTTTTAATTACATATTGGAGAAGAGTATTGAAGATGAAATTACGTTAATTAAGTCTCGAGAGTACAAGAGATATCACGAGTTGTTGGGCAAGGTTAGTTATTATAGATGGTCTAATTTGTTGGATAGTGAGTAATGTTCTATTCATTGATTTTGATGTAATATATTGGAAAAAGATAGTTTTTAGTTAATACTAATAAGTTCATTTATATAGAATGAATAGTTAAGTGTATGGGTATTTATTATAATAGGTGCAATATTTAGCATGCGTTAGAATTTATAAACTGTATGCCAGTTGCTTTATGTTTATTTTAAAACAGGTAAATAAATTCCAACCAGAATCTTATATCCGATAAACTATGACATTATTATAAATTATTATTTGTAAAAATTATTTTGTTGATGTATGTTTTGAGTTGTATGGCAACACTTCTTTCTAGGGTCTTTGAAATATAGGATACGTTTGAAATAGGGCAGTAATAAGATAATATCGACTTGTCTATTAACTGGTTCTTAAATATTACATTATTATCCGCCAGCGGTTAATAATGTAATATTTATTGTTAGCTTTCTTTATTTGGAGTCTGTATGACTTGGATTTTGAAATTGTTTAGATCATAGGAGCTTTTAGATGTTCTTCATTGTATCTAGACAGTTCTAAGTGATGGTTTGGTGGTACGAAGTAAGTGGTCGAACCGTTTACATTATATCGTGGTATAATTGATTTAGTTACTATGTGGTCTAGAGTGTCGAGAGTCTTTATGAAGAACATGTCAAGACTTTCTAAATTTAATAGGTTGTCAGTAGATACTTGGACAGAAAGAAAGTCATTTATAAAGTTAGATATTATGAATTATTTATTTTATAAAAGTTATAGTAATAAGTTGTTGTGTTGGTCTAAGAGAATGTAACAGTCAGAATTATATGTGATGATCAGTTACTAATTTGTTCACGTAAATATCTGATAATATATAGGATGAGTTATGTGAAATTATAAGGTATGATATATTAAAGGTGAGAGATATCATATTTTGGGTGAAGTTGTAGGAACAATTGTATTGTTGAGTTGTATTAAATAATAATAAGTACAATATATAGGTATATTGCAATCGCATAGTACTATTGTATGTGTAGTTATAGTGGATATTAAATTGTCTATTTCGTCACAAAACGAGAAATATAATTGTATGGTGATCTGTATATTGTTATTAGAGTGAATGGACATGCAGAGGTCGGATGTAACATACAGGAGAAAGCTTCAGAGTGTTCTAAAGATATAGCTTTATTGATGAGTAACTTAATG
>OZ038312.1:23458157-23473554 GCA_964035775.1 Osedax frankpressi
TTTATTCTTATTGTTGTTTGTTTTTATACGTAAACCCCTACTCGTACATTACTATCGATGTTCATCATTTGTCGAACAATCCCTAAATGGTGAAGCCCAGCCAAAGTTTCTTTGAAATAATAAATGGGACAATGACAAGTTGTCCAGAAATAGTAGTAGTAGTAGTAGTAGTAGTAGTAGTAGTAGTAGTAGTAGTAGTAGTAGTAGTAGTAGTAGTAGTAGTAGTAGTAGTAGTAGTAGTAGTAGTAGTAGTAGTAGTAGTAGTAGTAGTAGTAGTAGTAGTAGTAGTAGTAGTAGTAGTAGTAGTAGTAGTAGTAGTAGTAGTAGTAGTAGTAGTAGTAGTAGTAGTAGTAGTAGTAGTAGTAGTAGTAGTAGTAGTAGTAGTAGTAGTAGTAGTAGTAGTAGTAGTAGTAGTAGTAGTAGTAGTAGTAGTAGTAGTAGTAGTAGTAGTAGTAGTAGTAGTAGTAGTAGTAGTAGTAGTAGTAGTAGTAGTAGTAGTAGTAGTAGTAGTAGTAGTAGTAGTAGTAGTAGTAGTAGTAGTAGTAGTAGTAGTAGTAGTAGTAGTAGTAGTAGTAGTAGTAGTAGTAGTAGTAGTAGTAGTAGTAGTAGTAGTAGTAGTAGTAGTAGTAGTAGTAGTAGTAGTAGTAGTAGTAGTAGTAGTAGTAGTAGTAGTAGTAGTAGTAGTAGTAGTAGTAGTAGTAGTAGTAGTAGTAGTAGTAGTAGTAGTAGTAGTAGTAGTAGTAGTAGTAGTAGTAGTAGTAGTAGTAGTAGTAGTAGTAGTAGTAGTAGTAGTAGTAGTAGTAGTAGTAGTAGTAGTAGTAGTAGTAGTAGTAGTAGTAGTAGTAGTAGTAGTAGTAGTAGTAGTAGTAGTAGTAGTAGTAGTAGTAGTAGTAGTAGTAGTAGTAGTAGTAGTAGTAGTAGTAGTAGTAGTAGTAGTAGTAGTAGTAGTAGTAGTAGTAGTAGTAGTAGTAGTAGTAGTAGTAGTAGTAGTAGTAGTAGTAGTAGTAGTAGTAGTAGTAGTAGTAGTAGTAGTAGTAGTAGTAGTAGTAGTAGTAGTAGTAGTAGTAGTAGTAGTAGTAGTAGTAGTAGTAGTAGTAGTAGTAGTAGTAGTAGTAGTAGTAGTAGTAGTAGTAGTAGTAGTAGTAGTAGTAGTAGTAGTAGTAGTAGTAGTAGTAGTAGTAGTAGTAGTAGTAGTAGTAGTAGTAGTAGTAGTAGCGGTAGCAGTAGCAGTAGCAGTAGCAGTAGCAGTAGCAGTAGCAATAGCAGCAGTAATAATAGACTAACATATTCATGATTACAATAGAAAACATAATTTTATGGTATTTGAGAATTTTACATAACATTATTACATTAATCTATCACGTGTTCACCTAATATGTACAAACTAGGTAATCAAATACTATCGATATGTATTCACTTGACGTTCAAATACGTTGCTAAAAAAATGAACGATATCCATTGATAAGCTAATACATGTAACAGTGTAGATATTACATATACATTACCCAACACGATGAAACCCATATTCTACTAACAATGAAAAACTCTTTTAAAAAAAACGAAAATTGTATTCTTCAAATATTAATACCTTAAAATGTACACGCTACATTTACGGCAGACGACCTAGATTACTGAGTAGGTCATTCATTTGGTAATAAGTGACCAGGTGTTTGCATTCAAGAAGTGCATGTACAATTTATTAGCAGCTACGGCTCAATACAGATCTTATCTCATCACGTTCACAACTTAATCAAGTGTATATGACATTTAATTTACTCGCTTTCTAATAATGAGTGAAAGAAGATTTTATCTACGACTGAAAGATATTTTCATGAGAAACTTATTCCGACAAATACTTTTATTATATAAAAATCAAGAGATTTTAGACACACAATTATCGTAATGTCGCAATGATTTAAATAATAATTATTATTCGAGATCATTTGATGTACATGATAGACAATATTACCTTAATCTTTAATGATAGTCTGCAAAATTGACTTAATAGAAATATATACACACATATATATATATATATATATATATATATATATATATATTGTATATATATTTAAATTATAGATGATTTCGAATAATTGCATAGACATCTCGGAATTAACTTATATCGTATATAAACTATGATAGTATGACATTATATTTATAAGTTATAAATCACCGTATCGAGATCTGACATTATATAACCGTGACTATAATGGCTTTGTTAATGGTGATGTCATTGATAATACAAGTGCAAAGTGAACTATTTAATGTTTCTTTTTTAAAGTGAACTTTTTAAAATAAACAATTTAAAGTGAACCTTCAAAATTAATGATAACTATTTTCTCATCGCGAATTATAATTCTGACAGTAGAAATAACTTCCCCATGACATCTGCAAATGGATCACTGTCATTATATAACTCGAGTATTTCTTAATTTATAAAGTCTAATTCAATAATTAATGTATAAATATTTACGTGATAATATAGAAACACTACTTTCATTTTTTTTAACGTGCCTTGACAGAATAGTAACTGACCAGTTGTGTCTGAATTACTGAATTATCCGGTAACAATTGCTATTAGGACTATCTGTTCCCTAGGATTCAGGGGTTCTTTTGGATGACTTCTAAACTGTAGGTCTACTTACAATGGCGATTAAATTAATGATTAGCTTCATTTATCTATATATATATATCTATATATATATATCTATATATATATATATATATATATATATATATATATATATATATATATATATTACGATATAGTAGAAAACATCGTAATTAAAAATAATTCATGTTCTTACTATCATTAATTAGTTAATCAAGCGTTAATTAGTATTACAATACGGTGACATTAAATGATGTCATGTTTTCGTGAAGAGACTTTCTCTACTGTTTTTACTATTCTACTGAATAATTTGAATCAATATATTATAGGTACATTATAAGTCTATCATCGGAATAAAATAAATACAAAGTTCTGAAATATATTATTATAAATATAGATGCATACATTCGCACACACACGCATATATATATATATATATATATATATATATATATATATATATATATATATATATATATATATATATGCACCCGCCCTTGATTAAAAGTAGGCGTTATTTATATGCTTATTTCGAAATTCGAGCGTTGTTTTCTTGACCAATCAGAACGCAGTGTTTGAAACCTTTATCAGTTACTCGACTATTTAACGAACCCCGGAGAACTTTGGCGCAATATATTCTATGGCTACCAAATTGGACAATTGATGATATTACGTTAGATATATAATGCATATATAATATAAAATACATGGGTACACTTCATGAATTAGCTTGATTATAAAAGTACAAGTTTAAAATATATTGTTTTTATTATACCTACATAATTATATAAATAAAATATCATAAATTTGATGGATTTTTTAAAAAATCATTTAACTAATTTCTATAGAAAGCATTATTTTGAAATGAGTAATTAATCTTGTATACTACTTAGTAATTAGTATTCAAATACATTAACTTATTTGAAACATCACTAAGAGTATTATTGTCTATAATATAAATACTTTGATATCAATACTTCGATATCAATACTTTGATACTTAATATTACTTAATACTTAATATAAATACTTTTATATCAATACTTTGATATCAATACTTCGATACTTAATATTACTTAATACTTAATATAAATACTTTTATATCAATACTTTTATATCAATACTTCGATATCAATACTTCGATATCTATACTTCGATATCAATACGTTGATACTTAATATTACATAATACTTAATATAAATACTTTGATATCAATACTTCGATATCAATACTTCGATATCAATACTTTGATACTTAATATTACATAATACTTAATATAAATACTTTGATATCAATACTTCGATATCAATACTTTGATACTTAATATTACATAATACTTAATATAAATACTTTGATTTTAAATTTCGTTATGTAATCATGCTAGTAGATTATATTTAGATGATATTAACCCGCATGTGAATATTGAAGAGTTAAGTCTGGGGTTTTACACTTTACTTTGTCCTTTATATAGTATACAGTGTATAGTGATATTATGTATAAGTATATATGGTGTAGAAATGAGATTATCTGGAGTAATTGTGGATGAAAGATGGGGTTTATTGTGGGCACGAAGATGAACATTAACAAAACGGGAGGATGTAGTGAGAGTATGAAGTCAATTGTGTGGTTGGATATAAAGGATTGTCCAAGGAAGATTATGAAATTATGATGGATGGTCAGACTTAAGGTGTGCGAGCGAAAGTGTGCGAGGATGAGCGTGAGAGAGTATTTAGGGTATGCGCGATGGAGTGTACGATGGAGGATGTGAGGGAGTGTGAGGGAATGCCTGAATATACCTGATTAGTATATTATATACGTTGGGAATCATAGCTTAACTGTAATATTAACTAAGTTATTACTAACATTAATTGATATACCACTAAGGCATAACCCTCGCCCGCACTGAATAGACAATGCCAGGGCCTCGCATATTTCCGTTATTATTGCTGGTGATCTGTAACTTCCGGATAAGTCGAGGTGGGAGTGATTCCAGTTCCGGTGGAGACCGGTGTACTAACGACAACCCGATTGACTGCCCTAAGGGCTATAGACTGTCGAGACCATCACCGTTAGTACCGCTACACCGCATTGTACTGCCTTCTTACACCCTCTTACACCCTTCATACCATTATACCCTACTAATGTATACTTACATTCTCTTAAACCTACATGTGTATTCTCACATCCACTTACGCAATACCACTTACGCAATACTAATATCTACGTATATCTATTTGATCCATTACACTCTATCAACACATTCCTTGTCTTATGTCATGCTACATCTTACAACACTCTTACTCCATATCACTTACGTCATATGCTCTTTTATGTTATACTCGATGCCTCTTCAATAATTTACATCCTTTCGCTATACCTCATATGCCATATTACATATACTAACTTCTTCTCGCACCCTTATATCACTTACCACTTCTTATATGATATACATCATCTCACCTTCTTAAATACATAATAGTACTCTTAATAATATATCTAAATATATCACTTCCTATTAACTTAATATATCCCTTTCCTAGCCACTGTCTTTCCATTGTACCCTCGACCATCTCCCACCATTTAACCACACCTGCTTCTCTCATCCTCTCTAACAACTTCTCTCTTCCCCTCCTCAACTATCTTAATCCCATATCTCCCACACCCACGTAACTCAATATCACCTCTTCTCGCCCCTCTATGTATCCCTACGCAACCATGTTATTTTCAATATCAATAACAATATTAATAATATTAATAATAATAATAATAATAATAATAATAATTATAATAATAATAATAATAATAATAATAATAATAATAATAATTATAATAATAATAATAATAATAATAATAATAATAATAATTATAATAATAATAATAATAATAATAATAATAATAATAATTATAATAATAATAATAATAATAATAATAATAATTATAATAATAATAATAATAATAATAATAATAATAATAATAATAATTATAATAATAATAATAATAATAATTATAATAATAATAATAATAATAATAATAATAATAATTATAATAATAATAATAATAATAATAATAATAATAATAATAATTATAATAATAATAATAATAATAATAATAATAATTATAATAATAATAATAATAATAATAATAATAATAATAATAATAATAATAATAATAATTATAATAATACTAATAATAATAATAATAATTATAATAATAATAATATTATATACCGCACACCGTATACCGCACACCGTATACCGCACACCGTATACCGCACACCGTATACCGCACACCGTATACCGCACACCGTATACCGCACACCGTATACCGCACACCGTATACCGCACACCGTATACCGCACACCGTATACCGCACACCGTATACCGCACACCATATACCGCACACCGTATACCGCACACCGTATACCGCACACCGTATACCACACTAATTCATAGTATATATATTAGGAACACTACATCATATAAAGCATACGTATTCTAACCACGACTCTAGTCGTGCTTACATTTATTCTAATGGAACGTTTATACTCATATGCGACATCCGTTACCGTTGACACCTGCCACCGGAGATATTTGACACTAATTGCACTTAATAATTATTATGAGATGCCTACTATGTTCTCCCTAAGTTACCTGGATTTACCGGAGGCACTAAATCTAGGGAGATGGGAAGTGGGAAGTGACGCTATCTTGAGTACTATTTTTATATCCGGTATACTCTACATCGAGTATCACGTGACACATGACCCGGGCCTTTACATTTCTAAAATGGACACTTATAACTAAATCCTGATAGTGATTCACCTATCCCTTCTAGGAGTTATATAATTCTGGGCCCAAGAAGTGTCCGCGCCGGTCAAGAGGTTAACGTCCGGATACTGCTACTACGACTCGATTACCCGCAGTTGACCGTTAGGGCTAGCGTGATGAGATACGATAAACAACTAGCGTACGGTAGTTCCACATTTCAAATGGCAAGTCGCCGACTCATCCGTATGAAGGTTATCGTCACTTCACCTAATTAAATAATCTCGAGTTTTCTCGATTGTTTATCGTATTTTTCATGTTATATCTCGTTTATTTATATTGTATAGGATTTGTCGCATTTTGTAACATTTATTAGATCTAATATTGATTAATAAAATGTTCTCGAGTTTTTTCAAGTTGACCGCATTTACTCGGATTTTATATCATTATGTTGTACAATGTACAACATAGTATGTACAATGTACAATGTACAATGTACAATGTACATTGTCCTGTTTTACAGAATTATTTCGTAACGACGAGTTACTTAACTCCATGTCACGCCTACACTACCCCCCACTATACGTCTACTCTACGTCTAGACTACGACTACTTCACGCCCATTCTATGCCTACACTATAACCAGCACACGACTCTACTACGCCCAGTTAATGTCCATGCCACGTCATTATATCGCAGTTGCCGATTACAAGCGAGCCAGGACAATATACCCTTAAAGTAGAGGGTTTCTCCGGTGAATCTTCGACTTCCGGTTTGATATTCCGCAACATAACGCGCCTGAACTTCCGGCAGAAGAGGGTAAGCGTATTCATCTTCACAGACCAACAGATCTATCAGAAACGATCCACTGGTTAGTGGGAGCGACGAGGGGGCGTGGCAAAGAAGTAATGGTGTAGGGGCTTGGTAAATAAAGAGTGTTAAAGGAGGATTGATCATCAATATGGAGTTTATATCTAACGAGTGTAGCATAATAAGGGTGATGCGGGTTTATATGAGAGTACCGAGGTATTGGTATTATATGTTTGCCTGTGCTGTTGTTATTTTTTTAATTGTCATTATTGTTATTTACGTTTCGTTATTCTTCTTCTGGTTAATATTGATATGACCACCCATCAATCCATTGTAGTAAAAGTTCGCGTTGTTGTCCTCGAGCCCAACCTACTTCCGGTGCTGGAGGGCACCATGAACATTTACGTATTGGTTAGTAGTACTGGTGTTTAAATCCCGCTAGCAAATTTATAAGGATTGTGTTTTGTTTTATAATGGTGTATATATTTTTTAGGAAATCGTAGCTCTTAATGGTGGTGTATATATACATTATTGTGTACATATGGGTATATAGTCCCTACTTCGTAGGGTTAATAAGAACCACATATGCTATTTAATTCGTAGTTTGTTTTAGTAGGGCTATATTAGGTGGTGATACCCCAGAAGAATATGCACGTGATATATTATGCGTACTCATAATATATCACGTGTTGTGGACGTGGCTATGGTATACACTAGATGACATTGAGAACCAGTCTATAGACTACTAAAGTGATACGACTTCGTAATTATAAAAGAAAGATATGCCATCTGAGTGTAACTTCACTACTGAATATGGACCAAAGGACGATACAACGGTTATACTCTGTTACGGAAAGTTTCCATTGATATCAGCGAATAACTGAAAAGGTGTAAGTATGGTCGGGAATCTATTTATCATTATATATATATAAATATATATATATATATATATATATTTATATATATATATATATATATATATATATACATATATTTATATATATACATATATATATATATATATATATATATACATATATATATATATATTGAATTGAATTGTTTATTTTAATAAAAACTTCATTATTTTCCTTTAATTATTTGTCTTTAGTGTTTTTTATATATCATTTAGAAATAATTTTTTTAAATAATTATATAATAACACAAGAAAGCAGATTATGTAACTATGATAAATTCTTCTATAATTATTTTAAATACAAATAAAATATATTTTCTCTTTTATTATATAATATATTTATATTATATAAAACAATAAATTACAATGGTGGTCTCTTGATTAAGGCATTACAATAATATTGCATTTTTAAATCGGGAATTGTGTATTTATTTAATAATAAACTAGGGTTTTTTTCTGTATAATTGTCTATTATTGAATATTTAAGTTAGTTTGTGACAATTTTGCTCATCTTTTAAATTTATCTTAAACAATTAACTAATAATACTACCGCACATGACCACAAACCACTTATGACGTAACATCCGCCTCTTCCTACTACCGCAGGATGCGCAGGGACAATGCATCAGGAGACAGCTAGCAGTATCTCTAAACAACGGTTATTGTGTAATGAATGTTCACCTAATATGTAACACGCCGATACCGAATATCACCGTAACAATACTTTACAAGGAGTATTTTATTAAGTAAGATGTTAATCAATATCTGACTCTAGTACTATCGAATACACCAGACTCACAATATACATCAATTGAAACAAGAAAGTCACTTGACCTAAACATTGACACCAAAAAATGAATGATATGACACTTTATAACGGTCACTTGATAATTACATACGTTGTAGGAATGTACAGTTTTGATTGTCCAACGGCACACCCAGCAAAATATGGCTGGTGGAAAATTCGGGTCGAGGGATGGGTTAGTTATTACGTATAGTTATAATTATATATATATATATATATATATATATATATATATACACACACACATATATATATATATATATATATATATATATATATATATATATATATATAGCTAATTTAGTTTACATATTATTATTTATATTTTATGAAATTATTAATATTTGTTATTTGTGGATAATAATATTGTGTGACTTCAATAATCGAGTTCAATACAAATATGTTGTTATTGAAAACCGTTACGTCATACGATATTTCCGAACCCATATTTCTCTACACGACACTTCATTTGCGTGGCTCTACAGAGATTTGTAAAATGTGACCATTATGTAATTATGTGTCGTCTTCCAATTGGTCCAAGTTTTAGCCAATGCCAATAGAGAGCCCGATATAGATCTGTACATAGGTTACGCCTAATCGCGGACCAATCAAAAGCGTATAAAGCCCGCGGCATTGTTCTAGATTTTGTGAATGCCTATATCACTAATGAGAAATGATGACATACTTTTGAATTATAGGAATTAGTAAATATTGTACAGTACACAATAACCTGTTAAACAATGCTAATCCGTTAAATATAGTACTACGGTAAACATATCATCCCAGCAAATAAATCAAGCAATCGAATGCGTTGAATATAATAATATTAAAGTATTCATTGTATATAATGTATATTGTACAGTATAAAATATACACTGTACAATGTACAGTGTACATTGTACACCCAGTTGGTAATATACACTGTACAGTGTACAGTGTACATTGTACACCCAGTTGGTACTATATACTGTACAGTGTACAATGTACATTGTACACCCAGTTGGTAATTAATACTGTACAATGTATAATGTACATTGTACACCCAGTTGGTAATATATACTGTACAATGTACAGTGTACATTGTACACCCAATTGGTAATATATAGTGTACAATGTACACTGTACAATGTATACCCAATTGGTAATATATAGTGTACAATGTATAATGTACAATGTACAATGTACAATGTACATTGTACAATGTACAATGTACAATGTACAATGTACAATGTACAATGTACAATGTACAATGTACAATGTACAATGTACAATGTACAATGTACAATGTACAATGTACAGTGTACATTGTACATTATTAGTGCATCTAAAATAAAACTCTATCGTCTAAATACATCATTTTGAACAATTTAAATCCACTATATTTCTCTAAACCTATAGGATAGGCTAACTATATAGGTTTAGGCTATAGGCTATAGGCTATAGGCTATAGGCTATTGGCTATTGGCTATTGGCTATTGGCTATTGGCTTATAGTCATAACGTATATGATCATATTTCGAACCGTATTCTGTGATGAGCGTCAAAATCGTTTTAAATAATTTTCCGTATATCGATTATGATGGTATAGTGTTCTATATGCCTCTAGATATTCCATTTCTTATTGCAATCCGTTCCACCCAAACAGGGATACAAGTATTACTCTAACTTCAAAACTGAAAATTACTGTTAGTTTATAATAGCGTAATTTAACATTATTTAACGTATTGTATAATATTTTTATTTGATGGGAATATTAAAAACGAATACAACATAACTTGTACCAGTAGCTGTTGGATTTGTAAATAAATTCGACATATTTTATATAGAACATACAAAGTATTTATATATATTACTTATAATATACGATATATAGAACTGATATGATTTAAATAGTCACTTGGGTGGGCAAGTTTGTAAATGAAGGCTTCAAAAATGCCCGTTCGTAGAGACGATATTTAAAACACAATCTGCCAAGCGAAACGCAAATAAGAAGTCGAATGTACTCCATTGTAGATTACCACTTGCACGAAGTGAATTTGACCACTCCTCACTTCATCCCAGACAATGCTTTCGGCTTCGGAGGCATTATCGAGGCTCAGTTAGCGAACTATTTTCATTGTCAATGCATATTATTCTCTTACGTAACTATTAGGATTTGAAATGAATTGATTATGTTTCGGTGAAGCTATGCTATCTGTTTATATCATATACGCAAGACATGTGTAATTACTAACGTAGGTCTTTTTTGTATGGTTTATATGATATGATATGATATGATATGATATGATATGATATGATATGATATGATATGATATGATATGATATGATATGATATGATATGATATGATATGATATGATATGATATGATATGATATGATATGATATGATATGATATGATATGATATGATATGATATGATATGATATGATATGATATGATATGATATGATATGATATGATATGATATGATATGATATGATATGATATGATATGATATGATATGATATGATATGATATGATATGATATGATATGATATGATATGATATGATATGATATGATATGATATGATATGATATGATATGACATGACATGACATGATATGATATGATATGATATGATATGATATGATATGATATGATATGATATGATATGATATGATATGATATGATATGATATGATATGATATGATATGATATGATATGATATGATATGATATGACATGACATGATATGATATGATATGATATGATATGATATGACATGACATGACATGATATGATATGATATGATATGATATGATATGATATGATATGATATGATATGATATGATATGATATGATATGATACGATACGATACGATATGACATGACATGATATGATATGATATGATATGATATGATATGATGAAGTTATAACTACAATCCCTGCAATTTAGTCACATCAGCAAAATGCCGTCTCACGGGAACGCGACTTTACGTCTAGAAGTGATACCGCCGGGGAAACAAAAGGGAGGAATAATCGTGAAGTTGTTTCCGGAGGTTATTGCGCTAGTCAATCAAACCGATTTGTCCATTCCCGTCGTAGAAAGTACATAGTGTATAAAACCAAACACTACCAATTAGATGCACCTAGATTCGCCGAAATGAAATATCGTTTTTCAAAATACCACTCACTAAATAACTCGATAAGAAGCGATTATGTATTGGGATTTCGGAACTAGCAAAACTCAAAATGCGCATAAACGTGTGAGGTAGGGAAGAGTGGACACATGTTCGGTGGACACATGTTGTGACCTATGCTGGGGCTTACCCTGGACACCATCCAGATACTTTAAGTTTTATAATAAAAGTGAAAATATATTTTATTTGCATTGCAATATATTAGGTTTATTTTTTATTTAAAATAATCATATAAGATTATATAATAGTTGCATCAACTGGGTACTTGAATAAGAAATAGCACACCGATGAGTTGATGAAAATCTCGATAAGTAACAAGTAAATACTTATCTATATAAGTATATATTAAAAGTTATTAATATCAGACTTTAGGTGGAGAATGAAAAACAGAGTTTATGGAGTTATTTCCATAGGAAATAAAAAGCAATCAAAACATTTAAATGAATAATAATTGATAAAGAACCCATAATAAATAAATATTTTGTAATTATCTTGTAAATAAAATAAGATAAACAAACAAATATGTAAATATATATTACAAATAATAAAACAATTACAAAGTTAAGTTACTATTTTAATAAATGCAATCTAAAAATATAAATTAATATTGTCAATTTAAAAAATGTCTTATTATATCCATAACAATTATAAAAAAAACGAAAGAAATACAAAAAAGTTTAAAAATCCATGTTATTGTAAGTTAGAGTTTTTTTATGATTTCTAAAATATAAATTATTTATGTCAATTTTAAGTATATGTCAATAAATTAAAAATAAATATATATAATAAAAGTAATACATCATTATTAATTATAATAACTAATTAACATATTCGTATAGTCGTTTTAAAATTATTATATTTAAGTTATTCTCTATAGGAGGTACTTAGAATGTTTTATAATTTCTGTCCCGGATCTATTAAATAAATCAAATTTTTTTGTTTAAATTGTTTGAATCCTGATTTATGGGTACAATATTGGATTTTGCTCAATACATATTACATTTTGATCTAATTGTATTAAATTTAATAATTTCTTTAAATTTTTGTTCAATTAGAGATTTTTATAGTCATTTTTACAGATAAGCTTTGTAGTACTATTACATTAAATTTTAAATTATTTCCCTAAATATGACAACAATAATTCAAATGTGAACAAAAGAAATAAGTATATAATTAAACCAAGAATTTCATATAAATGTTATACCTAATTTTATTTAATATAGAAATTGATCTACTTAATTTTGTAATAACTTGTAATTTCCAATTTAATTTATAATCGATATATACTATCAAAAATTAAAGGTCGTTTACTTGTTTAATAATATTATTATTAATATTTATTATTATTTTTCATTAAAAAGTTAAATGTTAGCTTTGTTAATATTCAAGGAAACTTTTTTGCATCAATTTTTAATTTAATTCAACCAGTTTTATAATTTAACATTTTGAATATTTAATGATAAATATATATATATTTATATTTATTAATTATATATACATAAGATCAGAACAACTAGAAAAATAAAATTAATGAAAGGTTGAATAATCTCGACATTTAATAAACAATAAAAGTATAGTTTTGGATCTGATAGACGTTGTAGTTAGTTTAGACAAGACAATAGTCTTATATTAAACAAATTTCCTTATAAATTTGTATAGTAGTAGTGTGTTCATTTTTAGTACTCGTCAGTACTAACGCAAATATCCCTTTTTCAACGATGAGGTGACCCCGCGCTGACCTCTCACTGAACCCAACAGTTCAAAGGTAAACAGGGTTTCACGGTATCCATGCACGAAATCCTTCGACACACCGACAGACTTGCCGGAACCCTGATCAGAGCCGAAGCTAAAGTGACTACGTGGTATAACATAGAGACCAATACAGGCTAGAGGACGTGTAATGACATGCCTATGTAATGATATGCCTATGTAATGATATGTGTAGTAGTTATAGATACTGTTATAATGCTATGGGTATCCGTTTTAATTCAATAGGTTTATGTTCAGATAGTGTTAACGTTAACTAAAAGGCTTTGTTAATCCACTCCGATTTTTATATTAATTATAATTTATGTTTAATTAATCATATTATTAATTAATTATATATTAATATATATGTAGCTATTCGTATTATTAATTAATACGAAATAAAAAAATGAGTTATTTAAAATTCGTAATCAATTATTTTTAATGTGAATACAAAATGTCCTACTACTCATCATTAAATTGGCTAGAAATCATATATGCGCCTATATATATATATATATATATATATATATATATATATATATACAATTACATTTAAAATGATATATATATATATATATATATATATATATATATATATATATATGTATGTGTGTGTGTGTGTGTGTGTGTGTGTGTGTGTGTGTGTGTGGTGTGTGTGTGTGTGTGGGTGGGTGTGTATGTGTGTGTGTATGAGTGTGTGTATGAGTGTGTGTATGTGTATGTGTATGACTAACATACCACTCTTGACTATACAGGAAGGAGTGTCACAAAGATTATTGGCGATGTTTACAGGTTGAAATTTCTCGGTGGTAGAGTCAGAGTATTCAAACCCAACACACCGTTTCACCTCTATGTTAGTCCTTACAACGATCCAAGAAATCAAATGTTGTAACTATTATACAATCTTATATCTTTATTTTAAGACATTTATTAAAATAAATATAATAATAATATGATTAAATTATATTTGAATAATATAATTTAAATACAAAAATGATATTACCTCTTTTATTATATTACAAAAAACTAAAATGTTCTGGATGGTTTCTTGGTTATTATAATTATAAATTATTCCTGGTAATGGTATGATGTTATTATTCCTGGTAGTAGTATCTGGTACAATAACTAAAGTAGTATAATGGTACAATTCATAATAGTAGCATAATGGTATTACTCCTGGTAGTAGTATCTGGTACAACTCCTAATAATAGTATAATGGTACAATTCCTAATAGTAGCATAATGGTACTACTCCAGTTAGTGGTGTAATAGTACTACTCATGGTAGTGGTATAACGGTACTAATATCATGATACTATTCCTAATAGTAGTATAAGTTCCTTTAATCCTCCGTTAAGATTGCGGTTCAAAGTGAACACGGACGCAAATTCTCAAGACTAAATAACGTAATGGTAAAGGTTCAAATATTCGTGATCTCGCAGTCTGGGATCAACAAGACTTACAAAGAAGTTACAAGATACACGTACTACATTTTCTAATTCAACTATATCCTCGCTCATAGACACCTACATACATATAGTCCATATATACCAATACGCACTATTG
>OZ038312.1:23473754-23520057 GCA_964035775.1 Osedax frankpressi
TACGTTATTATGTATATGTATTTGTTATATATATACCTGTGTCTATGTGTGTGTATATGTTTGTGCGTGTGTATCAAAATGTCCGTGTTTAAATGTGTATGTGTATACGTGCACGATGTGTTAATAAGTAATAACTTATATGTAATAAGTAATAAGTATTAACTTAATGGCCCGTATAAATATAATACCCTGATATATGGCGTAACAATTTCACGAAGTTTGCATAATTGCGTGATCGTTATTTTCCGCCATTAGGTAGTAGTAAACGGCATTCTGCAATCCGGTGACATAATCGACATGCGAAACGGCCTCCTATTGCAAAAGACGTTCTCTCTAGCGATGACGCAATCATTTGCTCCTAATGCCCGAGTAGTGGCGCTAGCAGTTCTCATCACCGGACACGTGATATCGGATAGTCTTAGCTTCAATGTCAAGGCGATACGTGGCCGCGAGGTTATCATATTTCCCCTCTATACTTTACCATCTATATATTCCCCTCTATGTCTACTCTCAATATACACTCTCTATACCTTACCCCCTATAACATGTCTAGTTGAAGGTAGAGATCAACAAAGGTAAGGACTTTAGCGGGGATACTCTAGAGGTCATTGCTAGTGGTGACCCATCTACTCTGACCGTTTTCAGCGTCGAAGACTTTGAACTCTACCGCCGAAAGTCTAAACAAGTTCTTCTGTTCTTCAATGAACAAATGGTAACGGGGTAGATGTTATGGCTGTTTAGGCTGTGGGTTATGGTTGTGTTTGGAATTGGAATTGGAATTGGGGATGGGTGCATTAATTCGTGTTGTTTTTATAGTATTACAAAAGTATATACTAGTTTTTCTTAAAAATGTATTATTTATAAAAACTAATGAATTTTATTATTTTTAATATTTTCAAACATAATTAATATACAATGAATGACTTAATAGAAATACACAATTATATACGTTATTTACAATAATACTCAATATTTGTTAAAACCATTTCACTGTAATCTAACGAGTGACTATTTTAGTATATAGTGAATATATATATATATATATATATATATATATATATATATATATTCAGACATCGCAATTTGACCTTTTGACATATATTTATTTATAGTGAGCTTTTTATATTTATTACTTACCTTTTAGCATTGTAGTAACGTATTATAAGCAACTCATTCAATTTTATTGTATATGTATTCAATTTATATTGTATCTCTATTTTATATGTATTTTATTTTGTATCCAATCTAGGTAATTTTATTTTTTTCTTAAATAATTTATTTTATATTATTTTATATTTTTGTTCTAAAAAATATTCCCACATCCATGGATTTTATAAAAATAAATAATCACTCATTGGTAAAAGAATATTGTGAAATTATTAAATGTACCATATGATAATCAGAGTTATGTCATTATTTTATAAACTTCTTTCATGAGTTAAACATTTTTTTTTGTTAAAATATAAGTAATTATGCAAAATAATTTAGTCTATAGACTATAATTTTTTACATATAAGTTGTCTATTAAGATAGTTAATCAAAGTAGTTTATTTAAGTAGTCTATTTAGGTACTATTTATATATTCCATCGTTGTAAACTACCAAACAGAAGAATGTTTTAATAATAATTTGATAAAATCAAATGCTGCAAAACGTCTGCTCTCCTAACGTTGTCACATCTACTCGACTTAGTTGGAAGATGAACTATTGACCTACAGCGACCACAGGTTTTCTTTGTTTCGCCATAAATGGACCGCTGACGAACAGAAGATGCACAACGTGATGATGACGTCACCGAGTTACGCAATCGACGTCCACTCCACGTTCCAGGTTACGACGTAAGAGGAGTATTCATTGGCCTATACCATTATGTAATAGTTATATACACAAGAAACCAGATGATGTAACTATTATAAATTATTATATAATTATTTTAAACAAATAAAATTATAATATAATTTAAATACAAATAAGATTAATTTTCACTTGTATTATATAACAAAAAACAAAAATTACCTGGATAATTTCCTAGGGTGTTATATATATATATATATATATATATATATATATATATATGCCTATACCCAGTAAACATTGTAGGTAGTTCCTGTTTAGAATTGCATAATTTCATTTATATTATTTTTTATTTTTTTGAACACATCAAAATATTTTAGAAAACTATAAGATTAGGATACCTACAATTAGTAAGTCTATATGTAAACCCTATCAACCACTTTGCCTTTATCTCTCATCACTAACTCACATTCCAAATTCACACAGTTCGCAGATATAACTCTGATGACTGATGCACGAGTTCCCGTTATGGACAGTTAGTTATCTTCATACGTTCTTATATATAGATATATATGTAGATATATATATATATATATATATATATATATATATATATACGTATATATACATATATATATATATATACATATATATGTATATATACATATATATATATATATATATATATATATATATATACATATATATATATATATATATATATATATATATATATATATATATAGACCCAACATTATATAAACATTCAAACAATATTAAATCACATCCTCTGCATTTCCCAGGCACTTCAGATGTATTCTTCTTATTGTAATTCGTGATTAATTCGAGAAGTTATCAAAAATCGATTAACCGACATTATGTAAATGAAGCGTTACATTGTATTCGATATTATAACAATAGAAGTATAGCCCCCTCGTTTCAGCCGCTCTTAAAGAATGCAACGCGACCTTGGGCCAGCTACCTTGCTTCAATTCCGGATGTTACCTGGAGGAACAGAAGTGCGACGGCGTATATGATTGTGAGAACTGGGCAGACGAAATGCAATGTTGGTGGGCTCGTTGTACGCGGTATGCGTGTTGTACATAACGGTCTACGTAACCGACATACAGTGAACAATGTCAGTTGGACATACGATGTTTGCATGATCGTAGCTCGGAGTAGATAAGGTATGTTGCCGTCGGTAATGTAGTGGTATGCAAAAAGAAGTAGTAATACAATGGATGTGAATCGTCGGAAGTAATGCAATTGTACATAGGTTGTAATTATTAATATAACTGCAATCGGGTTTTCGAGGCGTTGCAAATGTATATATGTGTTGTCGTCAGTACTGTAATGATAAGTGTATTTCGGAGAGTAGTATAAAGGTATGTAGACATGAGTTCAATTCCATAGGTATTTTAGTAGTAGTATTGACCTCACGCAATCAATCAGGCGAAACGGATGATGACATCGAACCATATGACGTAATTGAAGATTACTATAGACTTTACATCCACCTAGATAAGAAGTCATGGGGCTGGAAATCATATTATACAAAGTTGGTTTAATCTTAATCTCTATGGTAAATGTATATACTTAACTAACTTCTTAACTACCTTCTAACTACCTTCTTAACTACCTTCTTAACTAACTTCTTAACTACCTTCTAATATCTGCTTAACTACCTTCTTAACTACATTCTTAACTAACTTCTTAACTACCTTCTAACTACCTGCTTAACTACCTTCTTAACTACCTTCTTAACTAACTTCTTAACTACCTTCTAATATCTGCTTAACTACCTTCTTAACTATATTCTTAACTAACTTCTTAACTACCTTCTAACTACCTGTTTAACTACCTTCTTAACTACCTTCTTAACTACCTTCTTAACTACCTTCTTAACTACCTTCTTAACTACCTTCTTAACTACCTTATTAACTACCTTCTTAACTACCTTCTTAACTACCTTCTTAACTACCTTCTTAACTACATTTTTAACTACCTACTTAACTACCTACTTAACTACCTTCTTAACTACCTACTTAACTACCTTCTTAACTACCTTCTTAACAACACCAAATACTCCCTAGACCAAATGGACGTATTGAATTCACGATCAAACCTCCATTTAAACAAACCGCATGGGTGATCGGCTCGTTTTCTTTATCTCCCACGAAAGGACTTTCTTTCACAGAAGAACCTACAAGAGTTATATAACCATATATACCATATGACTTTTTAATATAATAAAAGTATAATATAAAATAATAAAAAATAATTGTATTTACATCAAATATAATATAAATTTAATTAAGTATTCTTAATCAGTTACTCTTTATACTAACTCATAGAAAATAACAGAGAATCAGGTAAACAGATAATGTAAATACTATATATAGTTATAACTATTAGGAATTATTATGTAAATGTTAAAATAAAATTATTATAATATAAAACAAATTAAATATATTTCCAATTTATTATATAACAAAACACCATTGTTATACAAACACCATTGTTATACCAATATAATAAGTATAGCATTTAATAAGTTATATTTTATTAATTACAAATACATGGTTTAATAATTACATCTGTATATACATTAACATATATTTTCATATTTACTATTTTGTAGAGTTTAAATCTATAAACAGTAATACATTCTTAAAATCATTTAAATGAGTTATTTCAAATAACCGCGAATTAAACATTAACAACAGATAATGGCAGCACGAAGTTTCTACATCGAGGTTATGACCCCAAAGACCGTTGTCAGGGGTGAACAGATCGGTGTGCAAGTGGCTGTATTCAACACATGGATACAACCTATTGAGGTATGCGCGATCTCGATTCCTATCAGTCTTTTTATTAACAGAATATAATATGGTTCAAATATGATATCTAATGATAAAGGTTCAATATTCGACACATTCTTTTTATGTTTTTAATCCATGTCGAGTTTTTGAATTCTTGTTACAATACTTGCAACTTTTACATGCATATTTACTAACGTATTCCTAATTGTTGGATTACATTATTTATTTAGTTCGTATAGATTATCGTATTATATTTCGTTAGAATTTGATTTGCAGGCTTTATTAACGTTAAAAGCCGACGAGAAATACGCGTTCGTGTTAGTGGACACCGAGGAGATAATGAAAGCCTACAACCCGGACACTCAACAGGGCGAAGATGTGCAGACGCTGATAACGGTAGGTCAAGATAATTGTAAGTTAAGTCATTCGTAGTAACGAGTTAAAGCCACACCCCACTAGCTTGCCAGAAATTATATGCGATATTAAACGATCACCGTTGTTGAACGATATTTGACCTCTACATAGCATTACATTCATTACGCCTTAATCCCAGTAAACCTCCCACATCTTACCCCGCGTCAGAACTTAACACCCATACCACATATTCACCATACCCCACAGTAAACCTTACCCTACACCTAACTCCATATGCACCTTACAACAATGTTCTTACACTCACTTCACTCTGTATATCACATATCTCACACCCTATCCATTCATATACTATATTTCAAGTCTGGACCTAGGTCTCACCCATGCTCCACTTTTACATACCAATTAAAATGACCCGCCCTGACCCTCGTGGTCTATGTATTATTCAAAACCCACTATTCTCACTAAATACCATTTTCCCTGCCGCATTCCCCACCTTATCATGCATCCTACTTTACTCCATGTGGTACCTTATATGTATGGGTGGACCCTTCCCCACAGCCATGCCTGAAAACTCCCCCTACGCCACTTATCGCCCACACACCAAACCGACACGCCCACATACGCCCACATACGCCTACAGCTACAGCCAGGCCAGAGTAAACTAGTGAATTTTCCCGTACTGCCCCTCATCAATGATGGAGTAATCGAAATCACTATAGTCGGGGAGTCTAATGTAAATAGTATGCGCACGGTAAAGAGAGTAAAGGTCAAGGTCAGTTCACCGAGTTGGGTTTACAATACATATTCATGGTCCGACTATAAGGTGAAGCGACGAGGTATATTAGGGTTAAATAGGGTTTACTAGAGTCGGTTTGAGTCTGCAATATTGAAGTGATTACAATGTCGAAGTTATAACGGATATCAACACTACTCACATTAAGTATTTACTCCATTGTACATGTGCAAGTATATATGATATAAGTAACTAAATTTATATAATAGACCTCCATTACAAAATTAATTTCAATATGATTACCATAACACATGCTTCACTATACAGCCGAAAACTGTCCAAACACTTCAATAACTCTATTTACCTATAATAACCTTTAATCCCCATAACTCATCTTCTAACCACGTTCATAATAATATCTTAACTCTATTTCAATTCTATTCATACTCATAGTCTCTTAACACTTATCTTAACACTTATCTTAACACTTATCTTAATACTTGTCTTAATACTTATCTTAACACTTATATTAACACTTATCTTAACACTTGTCTTAATACTTCTCTTAACACTTATCTTAACACTTATCTTAACACTTATCTTAACACTTATCTTAACACTTATCTTAACACTTATCTTAACACTTATCTTAACACTTATCTTAACACTTATCTTAACACTTATCTTAACACTTATCTTAACACTTATCTTAACACTTATCTTAACACTTATCTTAACACTTATCTTAACACTTATCTTAACACTTATCTTAACACTTATCTTAACACTTATCTTAACACTTATCTTAACACTTATCTTAACACTTATCTTAACACTTATCTTAACACTTATCTTAACACTTATCTTAACACTTATCTTAACACTTATCTTAACACTTATCTTAACACTTATCTTAACACTTATCTTAACACTTATCTTAACACTTATCTTAACACTTATCTTAACACTTATCTTAACACTTATCTTAATACTTATCTTAAAACTTACCTAATTATTCTAATATCTAACCTAGTTCCTCGAATAATATCCCCCCTCCCATAATGCTACTTATAACTATTCACCTAACCACTCACATAGCACTTCCTTAACACATCCAATAACCCCTACTCAGTCCTCTCTAATCTCCTCACCTATTTACTCTCCTAGACCTCACTCTAACCTAACACTCACCCAGTACGATGGGCTGGTTAATTACTACAGCACCCCATTTCTGGTGGACATGACACGCTCGGGTTCCTTATACGTTAACGATATCGCTATACCAGTGAATGCTAGGTACCAAGATAAATCCGACCAACGCATTCATGACTATGTGATAGGATCTCCCAGGGCGACCCTCACCGTGTGCGGTAAGTGTGCGGTAAGTGTGCGGTGCGGTGCGGGAGGTGCTGTACGGGAGGAGAGGCTGTATGGTGTGCGATGGGCGCGAGATGTGTTTAGGTGATGGTGTATGGTGTGCGTGCGGTGTGTGTAGGTGAGGCTGTACGGTGTGCGATGGGCGCGAGATGTGTTTAGGTGATGGTGTATGGTGTGCGTGCGGTGTGTGTAGGTGAGGGTGCACGGTGTGTGGTGGGTGCGCTTTGTGTATTGGTGAGGTTATATAAAAGGTGAGCATGTATGGTGTGCGGTGCGGTATATATAAGAACGTGTGAATATTGCATCACACATTAATCTGACGATGACGTAATGGTCGCATAGGTGACGTGGTGGGAGTTGGACTATCGGAACATTCTCATGTTACGTTGTGGAATTCTGGAGGTTGGAGGTACGGAGCAGGCGAGAATTCGGTTTTCCACTTCGGCTACAACTTCTACCTTTTGAAGTACCTGCGCGATACTAACCAACTCACAGCAGATGTGAACTCTCGTACCATAGAAGGACTTAATAAAGGTTATTTATAATGCATCGAGTTACTATCTATATTTCGCCAAGTCACTTAAATTGTAGTTGGTGCATTCTAAATCCTAATTAGCTCAATGTATGATTGTATACAGATAGTAAAGCATTCTTAAGCTGACTTCTTATATAATAGGTACATAGCTGATATAAAATATTCATTTTTAAAGAATAACATAATCCATTAAAAAACATACTAGATGGCATTCATTTGACTAGACTCCTTTTCTTGAGACACTGTTCGTGATCTATCCTCTCTTAATTTAGTGTACCGAGTTCAATCTCTAGTCTAACTAATATCTCTATAGCCTCTATGCTATTACGATTTTTACAGATATCGTCGAAATATTTTCTTTCATCGCCAAAGATGGAGGTTTTGCTATGAGGGGAAAGAAGAGTCCAAACAGCATATGGTGTGTTATATTGAGTATTAACATGCAAGTTATGTACTGTGCCCTATATACTGTGCCCTATGTACTGTGTCCTATATACTGTGCCCTATGTACTGTGCCCTATATACTGTGCCCTATATACTGTGCCCTATATACTGTGCCCTATGTAATGTGCCCTGTGTATTGACAGTGCACATAACACCGGGCGTGTACTATATACAATTGCATTGTATATATATATATATATATATATATATATATATATATATATATATATATATATATATATATATATATATATTTAATTTGGATAAACTTGATGTTTTATTTATATTATATCAATTTTAAAACGTATTAATATAATATTTTTATAAAAGAAAATTAGATTAAATAAACTTTGGACAAGTATTGAAATATAAATATAATATTTGTATACAAATAATTGTCATCATTAGATCTGCGTTTATACACATTGTCACGGTGCCTCGACATTCTCTTAACAGGTTGACTGGGTTTACATTGGAGATGTTAGCGTTAGGTTCCAGAGCCGAATGGGAGTCACGCATCTACATAGACCCCGATGTATTGACCAAGATGGCCGAATGGCTGTGCGACCAGCAGAATATCAGCACAGGGGGCTTTAAAAGGCAATCGTACTTCTTTGACCTCAAAATGCTGGTGAGTGAGCGAGTGAGTGTGTATATCATTCATATATTCATTTACTCACTCACTCCCTCACTCACTCACCCACTCACTACTCACTCACTCACTCACTCACTCACCCACTCATCCACTCACTCACTCACTCACTCACCTATATGAATATATGATTACTACTTATGTGAACAGTCTGATACTTTGAATACCGATGGAGATAAATTATACGCAGCTGAAAATGCATATGTAGTTATAGGACTTACAGAATCAATGAAAGTACTTAAGGGTGTAAGTACACAACGGATACACTATATAATCTAATAATAATAATTACCGAGTTATGTGTAATTTTTGCATAGTATTATTGACATAACAATATTATTTATATTCACATTAGATACGGGTTAGAAGTAATAATTACTGTAATAATTATTCGTAATTATACTTTTTATAAGCTTAACTTTTTAACTTTTTTATTTGATCTTTCCTCTAAGTCGTATTTCTGTTTATTATTTTGATATAAGAATACCAATTAAAATGACGTAACTCTCGCGATGCTTCGATATCGAGGCATGCCCCTCACTTTAAGCCACGCCCATCGCAGAATACATTAACTCGGGTGTCCACCGTCCGCAACCTGGCCTCCGACTACCTAGCCAGGAACTTATACCAGCTGACCAACCCTTTCGAAGTGGCGGTCGTCGCATATGCGCTTACTTTATCCAAGCACGCGGAAAAGCATCCTGCGCTACTGAAACTCATCCAGCTCGCAAGACACGGTTTGTGACGGGGTTAAATACCCTGGAAATCACCATGACCCGTGACCTCGGTCATGGTGGAGAGTAGTAAAATGTTTTATTGGTGATCAGTAAATAACGGTATTATAGAGGTATCTCGTAGCCATTAGATAATCTATATACAAACCTAACTACAGTTATAGACGCAAGAATATTTGTAAATATTTGAAGAAAGAATCTTATCCCAATGTTATATAATGATTGTAGTAATACAATACAAAATACGACATAGATACATATTACCCGTATTGAAATATAATATTAATATACATAGCTACATCCTCTATTCTTTATTCGTACCCCTCACCCATTAATAATGTTACTAATTATTCCGCAAACCACGCCCCCGTACACGCCCCTAAATACGCCCACAACAGACGGCGAGCACATGTATTGGTCACCTGTTCCCATAGAACCTAACCCCGTCACCACGCTGCACACCGTACACTATATGCAGCCACGACCTCTACCGGGAGACAACGACGCCCGCTCGGTACAGGCCACGGCTTTCTCGGTACTCGTGTACCTTAGCCACGACCGATTCGACGAGTGTAAGGCGGCCGTGAAATGGCTGCAGTCGATGCGCAACCGGAGAAACATGTTCGATGGATCACAAGTTATAGTGGGCACGCAACCATCTGGAGCGGGTACACGTGCACCTATGGCGGGTACGCGTGCACCTATGGCGGGTACGCGTGTACCTAGACCGGGTACACTCGCGCCAATAATGGGTACGCGTGATATGCACGTAGAACGGGTACACGTGCACCTATAGCGGGTACGCGTGTACCTAGACCGGGTACACATGCACCTATAGCGGGTACACATGCACCTATAGCGGGTACGCGTGCACCTATGGCGGGTACGCGTGTACCTAGACCGGGTACACTCGCGCCAATAATGGGTACGCGTGATATGCACGTAGATCGGGTACACGTGTAACCAGGTGAATGTGAACGTAGATTTTGATATGGAACCCAAGGCGTAGGATTAACATACTAACAAATCACATATCATCACATATATCCCCGTATGTTCCCCAGATGTCATCGCAGGCTTCATTAACATCCAATACAATGTAAGACTTCCAACTTCATAAGCTTAAAAAATTGAGGACCTCGATTGTGACATCTCACATGAAACTATAATAACCACCCTGTACCTACGAGACACGGGTATTTAGACATGACCCTTCCCGCCCCTTAAACCATATCCTTCCCCCCACCCACAGGATACCCTACGAGCTACTCAGGCTCTCGTGGCGTATACCGAAAGAGACATGGATCGTCCGTTCTACGAGATGCAGGTGACAGTTAGCTCAGTGGCCGATCCTGATTGGTATAAAGTGATCGACTTCAATAAAGAAAACATCGGCAGATCATACCATCTCAAGGTCAGTGAATAGTGCCTGTATTTATAGAAAGTTTTTAAAATCCAGGCATAAATATTATGCATAAATTTGTTCGGGTTTCAAAATAAAAAATAAAAAATATTAGTTTTTAGTAAACACGAAGTTATAATTGCTGGATATCTTTAGGTCCTAATTTAATGATATCTGATTAATATATTGTCAGTATATATGTGTTAATATATTTAGCTGATGATATTAATACTATATTTCTACTCAGTTGTTGGGTTTATATTATAGTTTAGGTTAGCTTAAACAAAAAACCAGTCGCTTATAAAGTAAACTAAGTTAAATACAGCCTATATATTAACAAATCATAACTGTATACTATTTATCCATTACCATTAACACTCACTATCGTTTAATCATAACAAATGCATGACGTACTGCGCAGCTGCCCAGAGTATATAACACAATTAAAACAACTGGCAAAGGAATAGGTTTGATTCTCATGCAGGTGCGTATTTAAATATTTGAGTACATAGATCATTTGAGTTACAGATATGTGCTTAGTTAAAACTGTCTAATTTGATTCCAATAGTTGCTTCTATATACAATTCTAGTTTTTCTAGAGAAATAACGCTTTTTTCTGATGATTAAAACATCATTTACTACGCGCTTACACTTGAATGATCTTTTATTAAATATGCAATGTTTGAAATAATGTCCTGGGAAAATATATATTCTAGTTAAATAACTAATTAATTAAGTAGTTATTCAAGTAGATAATTAATGTAGTTAATTAAAACTCTTTCTGTTATATTCGAATTCATAAATGATGTGTAGTATACGTATTATAATAAAGCAATGTACAGTGTACATTGTACACTGTACATTGCTTTATTATAATACGTATACTACACACAGTGTACAGTGTACAGTGTACGGTTTAAACTGTACAGTGTACAATGTACAGTGTACATTGAACTCTGTACACTGTACAATATACAGTTTAAATTGTACACTGTACAGTTTATATATAGAAGTATATCAAGATGAATATTTAGTATTTACATTAATTATGTTCTTATATTTCACCTATATTTATAATGCATTGTCTATGCATTATCTATACCACACTACATCCCAGCTGACCACTACGGTGAATGTAGAACACAAGAGTCTGTTAAGATCTCCAGTAAATCGCTCATTTGATCTTTGGGTGGAAAATAAGAATTTCTACGGACGCAATAGTTCTCTAATGGAAATGAATGTATGTGCGAGGTTAGATTATATCCACTTATCTCCCCTTATCTGCCCTTATCTCACTCACTCTCTACATCCCTCCCTCCTTTCCTCTCCCCTCCATATCTCTTATATCCCTAATACTTATCATCTTTTTCATACCCACTCTACCGTCCAATGTATCTCCACTACTTTATCTTTCTCTAATATAGTTACTCTCTTTATCCTTTTTCTTAACTTTTTCCTTTAATCTCTCCAATTTGTTCTCGAAACTGTATACGCAATTATACCATTTTCATTAAGTATCGTATCGTTTTCCTCTTTCGTAAATCAATCCCATATGATATTTACGTTTCGTGCCTTAAAAAGATGGCTGCGGACCGACCTAGCACCACATAGCGGTGCCGCCGTTATAGAAGTGGACATGCCTAGCGGTTGGTTCGTACGTAAGGAGACGCTGAGACGTTATCAGAGGCAGCCCGGCGACATCCCAGCCATGCGTTCAATTCTCAGCAAACAGAAGGTCGTCTGGTACATGGAGTACGTTAGTAAGTCGCAATTATACCGTAATTATGCGTAACGAACCACGAGGCAACGATGCTAGATCAGATTCGCAAATTGAATTGCATGTACGATATTCAACGATCTCGCAAAGTTGAATGCGAACTTTGGTGCGTCATCGTCCCGTTGCAACGACGACAAACTATATGTAAGTTCGCTAACGCCTGACCGCTTGACCATCAGATAGACGCGGGAGATAATAACTGTTTTTACTTCCACGGCGAAAGATGGTTTCCAGTGGCGAATGTTACTTTTCAACATGAAATGAGAGTTTACGATAGCTTCGAACCAGGTTTTGGTATAAGTTTAGAAGAAAGAATGCGAGTGTTTTGATTGAGGTGTGATTTATTGAGGGAGTGGTTTGTTGGGAGTAGTTTGCCGAGCAATTATTTTATTGAACGTGTGTTTTGATTGGGGTCATTATTTATCGGAATGGAAGTGGTTTGTTTAGTGATTTATTGAACATTTTATAATTTAGGATTTGACTGGAGAAGGACACAGAGCACATTACATCATTATCATAGATCATTTACATAAACAATTCTTAGTCCTATAGTCATGATATAGTAATGATATATATATACCAAATTATATGTATACGATAGTCGAGCAGTCGTTATAAACATCGTTATTACATCGTTATTACATCGTTATTACATCGTTATTACATCGTTATTACATCGTTATTACATCGTTATTACATCGTTATTACATCGTTATTACATCGTTATTACATCGTTATTACATCGTTATTACATCGTTATTACATCGTTATTACATCGTTATTACATCGTTATTACATCGTTATTACATCGTTATTACATCGTTATTACATCGTTATTACATCGTTATTACATCGTTATTACATCGTTATTACATCGTTATTACATCGTTATTACATCGTTATTACATCGATATAAACTAATTACTTACCGTACCGAATACATTGACAGCCCACGTAAATCGGACGTTTTACGAAACTCAGGCTTTATTTCACAACCACATCTGCCTTGTGTGCGGGTCGTTTCAATGTCCCTACTGCCCAGACTACAACTCGGCAGCGAAGTTCGACGTCGGTCCAACGTACCGACTGTTAGCGTATTGCTTGGCCCGTTGCACGCTTCTACTAGCTGTTGTGTCTGCGTTACATGACCCCAGGTGACCGAACATAACGGGGTTGTGAAACAGAGACGCTGGCACCATTCCCGAGCATTCGTTAATAATGTTTCAACTGCAAATTGTACATCGTGTGCGTGTAGCATTTTTTCATGCCTTTAATCATTTTGTATGTAATTTCTATTACATGAATATTCATACTGAACATTATTCAACTTTCTTGCATTTAATTTATATATTTCATTACTTATTTATATTATCATATATTATTTAGCAATCAATCGTATACTCATATACAATACAAGTATATTAGATAGTTTCATTGTTTTAACAATTTAAGAGTAATTCAATTTTAATCTATGGATTTAGAAAATAATTCCATTTTGTCATATTTCAATTAAAATTATCAAAATTCAATAAAAACTTAATGTTATATTTTAAATATAGATTCTTACGCTAATAATATATTTATATATACAATTTGAATTGAAATCTTTGATTATTTAAAATATCTATGCTGATATCATTACAATATCAGTAATTGATATTAATAAATATTACACTACACATTTATTTGTATTTTTCTATTTCAAAATCCTCCTCCAAAGTAATATAGTTATATTCCATCTACTATCCATATAATTAAATTAATATTAAAGTTGAAAATGTCATAACTTTGGTATTAATTATTAATTTACAAACATTGTTTACATAATTAATGAATGTTTAAATAATTAACAAATCCAATAATTATAATTTGTGAATTTGTATTGTATATAATACAAATTCACAAATGAATGTCATTTCTGTAATATATTTATCATTCAGTAGATTATAATGAACCTATCTTATCACCAATCTATAATCAACCAGTAAATATATCTCAATGTAATACAAAATACATTCAATCAATAATATTATATCAAGGAATGCAAATTAGAACATCTTAATATGCTGTTTTCTATATTCCCTTTGCATATTCCTTCAATTATTGAATTCTATTGATGATTTCTATTGATGTGTGGAAATCAGAAACAAATATTAAACAATATAATTTGATTTGATATCAAATAATACATTTATTATTAAAATAAATAGCTGTCAAAATAAATTATATTATGAAGACTCAAAACACATATTATACAAAATATCTATGTGGAGTGGATGTCGTCTGGTTTTTTGAGATAAATCAGTTCTTCGAGTGTTAGTGGTTTAGCCAATCAGTTGTCAATGTCTACACCGACTTTGTGAGGTATCGAATTGGCGTCCTTAATGTCCTCGGCAACAGTACATTGCGTAGAGGTGTTGGCGTCAGCTGTGTTGGCTTCAGCTGTGTTGGCGTCAACTGTGTTGGCGTCAACTGTGTTGGCGTCAGCTGTGTTGGCGTCAACTGTGTTGGCGTCAACTGTGTTGGCGTCAACTGTGTTGGCGTCAGCTGTGTTGGCTTCAGCTGTGTTGGCGTCAGCTGTGTTGGCGTCAGCTGTGTTGGCGTCAACTGTGTTGGCGTCAGCTGTGTTGGCATCAACTGTGTTGGCGTCAACTGTGTTGGCGTCAGCTGTGTTGGCTTCAGCTGTGTTGGCTTCAGTTGTGTTGGCGTCAACTGTGTTGGCGTCAGCTGTGTTGGCGTCAACTGTGTATTTCAGGTCGCATTCCAGCTGTTCAGTCGCTAGCAGTTCACACTGCTCCTCGTCTCTGTACTGCTGCCTCATTAGTTCCGCTTCGGAGTCATCGCTCGAGTCTATTTATAACATAAAAGTACAAATATATGTACAGGAAATTATGATTAATTGTATCTATTGATTAAAATATTTAAAATATAATTTAAATAATTGTATTTTAAGCACAAGAGAATAACGAAAGTTAACTTTTTATTGATATTTATATTATATCACAAATTCTTACAAAATATATGTAAATTTCAAATAATTCAGTAACTAATTCAATATTAATGAAATATCAGATGAATATATTTATGATCCATTATTAAATTATGATAATAATGAATTAGTACATCAATTGGTCAATTATCAAGTCAAAATGAAGATGACAATAATAATACTAATTTAGATGAAGATATTAACTTAGTAGATACTAACTAATTTCTACATGATTATATAATTAATATTTTTAATATTAATATACTTGTTTTAGTTTTTGATAATAATCCATATTATATATATAATATATATATATATATATATATATATATATATATATATTCTAGGTGTATATATGAAAAGTGTGAAGTAATACCACCAATAAAATAAAATATATTGCAAGAATATAGTTTACTTTTTATATTATATTACAGATGCAAATTGTTGTATATGTGAGAAATACTGAATAACATTAGCATGTTTTAGATGTATATATAAATAGATACATTCAAGATAATGGAAGATTACCACAAATTATGGTCAAAATTCTCTATAGATACTCACATATAGTTTATAAAACTAACTACTTGGGTAAAATTACCAAAATAAATATATAAAATTGTACCTTCTTATCTTATTAAGTTAATTATGACTAAATATTCTCATAAATATGACATAAAGGATTTAAATATTGTGATGATAAATTATTAAAAAATATATTTTAATCATATTATTTTATTTATTATTAACTAAAATTGAAAATAGTGGTTGTGGTAATGGTAGTGGTGGTGTTAGTGGTGATAGTAGTGGTGATGGTAGTGGTAATGGTAATGGTAGTGGTGGTGTTAGTGGTGATAGTAGTGATGGTAGTGGTGGTGGTGATGGTAGTGGTGGTGGTGATGGTGGTGGTGGTTGTAGTAATGGTGGTAGTAGTGACAGTGGTAATAGTAGTGATAGTAGTGGTGGTAGTGGTGGTGGTGATGGTAGTGGTGGTGGTGATGGTGGTAGTAGTGGTGGTGGACCACTGGTGGTAGTGGTTGTAGTAATGGTGGTAGTAGTGACAGTGGTAATAGTAGTGGTAGTAGTGGTGGTAGTGGTGGTGGTGATGGTAGTGGTGGTGTTGATGGTGGTAGTAGTGGTGGTGGTGGTTGTAGTGATGGTGGTAGTAGTGACAGTGGTAATAGTAGTGATACAAATATTATATTTTACAAATTGAAATTTACAATATTAAATATTAATTGATTTTACTTATTTTAGATGCTAAAAATATATATACATATATAATATTTCATATATTATTATATTTAGATATAGTAAATGAAGTGTACTACTTTATTTATACTAATAACATATTGATCATCATCAAAATGTTTTGAACAAAATCTTGGATTTTTAATTTTTTTAACAATCTATTTATTATTTATTATTATTATGTATTACTTTATCTTTTATGATATAGTTTAATTAAATATATTAAATAATAGAATTTCCTTAATCAGAAACCCAAATGCTATAGATTTCATTTTTATTAATAATTTAAATTAAATAATTAAATGCACTATATTTGTATGTGAAATTCAATATTAAAATTTATTAAAGATCAATTCACACGAAAAATTCAGAAACATTTTCTTAAAACTATTAATATCTTTCTTATTTATTAGATTTGTTTATCAAAATATGTAATTATTGAAATTATGTCACTTGTGCTTTTTAAGATAAATGTGAATTAATTTATTGTGCTTGTGTATATTATGATGTCAACTAAATGCTAATCTATTCACATAATACATTTATAAGTAGGTTTATACTTCAAACTATGATACGTAAGAATATGCTATAAATCTAAATAATAGCTCATTATTATAAACCTGATTCAGCTACAGTTTGATTTGAACTTTTCTTTGCGAGCTTGTTTTTTCTTTGTCTTTCTCTATTCAAATATCAGATTTGTATAATAAAAGTCAAGTATTTATAAAACTTCATCTTTGGTATCTTTGTTATAACATGTGGTTCACACCGACCAACTTGAATATTTGAAATTAGTAATAAATATCATTTGCAATTTAATTACATTTTTTATTTACAATTTCAATAATATAATGAAATATATACATTTATTATTAATGTTAGCTGTTGCGTAATACACAAACACATTAGAACCTTTTACTCCTCTTTTTTGAAGTCTTCTCTTCAGCTGCAATCACATTTTCTTTAACCTTTTGATGATATTCTTCATCGAGTTTTTCCTTAAGATTAATATGAATAAATCAACGCAAATTAACACAAATTTTCACAAATGTGACAAATAATATACTTTATAATATTGACAAATGTCTAGTCTATAGAAATTGAAAATCCTGATTCTTTCAAGAAATCTATACCGCAATTACGTAATAATCAACTTACCTTCTCGTCGTTGATTTTACGGTATTTCTGCCGAGCGTATTCACGACGTCTGATGTTTCGGTAAACGTCGAATTCGCCACTTCCAGCTCCGGCACTCGAACCTAGCGATTGAATAATGTTGCCGTGCAATGAGGGCATGCAATTTATGAATATCTTAATGTCAGTTGAAACTGGCTAATGATTTTAAAATCTATTGAAATAAATGTATTAAGAAATATCCTCCTAATATCAACCCCAGATATTGTGTACAAATTCGGGTGGATTAAATGCTCTAGGAATTCGGACTTCTTTCTTCTCAGGTATAAATACAGGTTTCTCCTGGACGAGCAGATAAATTGATATATAGTTATAGAATGATATATAATTATAGCTGAGAAATAGTTATAGAATACAATTAAACTAATTGATTTTTTTAAAAGAGATATTGTTAATTGAAAAATTATATGTTTATAGTATAATTAGTAACTTAGATAATCAGTGATGTTATACTAATAAATAATGGCACTCATTTTAATAAATATTTTTGATTACTTATTGCTAAATCATTCTGATGAATTTGTATCTTGGTTTTGGTTGAGGTAAATAAAAAATAACATTGTATTAATAATTAAACTTATATTTATAATAATTGATTATTTTACGGTCGATAGGATATAAATAAAATGTTTAATAGTATTAAATTAAGATACAATATTTTTTATTTAGTTTTATAATACAATTATTTTAAATTAGTGTAAATAAAAATAATGCATATTAATTTAATAACTAGTCATTAAATAATAGAACTAATTCAACTTTTCATTGTGTATATAATAAAGGATATCTCATAGATAAAATTTATATTGGTAGGGTTAATTTACTAGTTTTTTCATTGTTATATTATGATAGGTGTTAACAGAATTTCAATGTATTCTTATTGTTAAAGATGAGTGCAGTTAGTAATACAAAATATTTTATATTAACTATAGATATTAACTATATTAACTTTAGAGAGCTAGGAGGTTAAAACTATGTTTGCTTGTTAGTCTGGGAAAAGAAACTCGGCTTGTAAAGAAACCTACTTGTATTAATAACATTAAGAATGATCACAATTGGAAATCATTGTATAGTGGTTTTTAAAACTTCTAGTGAATTAATTTTTTATGAATGATAGGGTTTAATATTTCTGATTTTCCATTTGTTGTTATAGAGGAAAATACTATTTTTATTATGATATTTATAATGCCAAAATATATATATATATATATATATACACAATATACATCTGATATATATAACATATATTATGGTAATACTCTTATATATAGTACAAATGCAGAGATAATATATATTTAATTATGTGGCAACTAAATAAATATTAAATCGATAAAAACAAATTGTAGACATTGGTTTCTAGAATCTGATTTAAAGAGATTTCCAGAAAGAAAAAAATATATTAAGTATAAAAAATAAATAAGAATATATATATATATTCTTATATTCCCTTTATATATATATATATATATATATATATATATATAGGGAGGCAAATTTAGAAATTATATGTTTACGTTTTACTATGAATTATTTAAACATGTGAGGGATGTGAGGCACGTGAGTGATGTGAGGCACGTGAGTGATGTGAGAGATGTGAGAAATGTGAGAGATGTGAGAGATGTGAGGCACGTGAGTGATGTGAGAGATGTGAGAAATGTGAGAGATGTGAGAGATGTGAGGGATGTGAGGCTTGTGAGATATGTGAGGCTTGAGAGGGATGTGAGGGATGTGAGGTATGTGAGAGATGTGAGGGATGTGAGAAATGTGAGGGATGTGAGAGATGTGAGGGATGTGAGGCTTGTGAGGCTTGTGAGATATGTGAGGCTTGAGAGGGATGTGAGGGATGTGAGGTATGTGAGAGATGTGAGGGATGTGAGAGATGTGAGGGATGTGAGAGATGTGAGAGATGTGAGAGATGTGAGGGATGTGAGGCTTGTGAGATATGTGAGGCTTGAGAGGGATGTGAGGGATGTGAGGTATGTGAGAGATGTGAGGGATGTGAGAGATGTGAGAGATGTGAGAGATGTGAGGGATGTGAGGCTTGTGAGGCTTGTGAGATATGTGAGGCTTGAGAGGGATGTGAGGGATGTGAGGGATGTGAGGTATGTGAGAGATGTGAGGGATGTGAGAGATGTGAGGGATGTGAGAGATGTGAGAGATGTGAGAGATGTGAGGGATGTGAGGCTTGTGAGATATGTGAGGCTTGAGAGGGATGTGAGGGATGTGAGGTATGTGAGAGATGTGAGGGATGTGAGAGATGTGAGAGATGTGAGAGATGTGAGAGATGTGAGGGATGTGAGGGATGTGAGGGATGTGAGGCATGTGAGGCTTGTGAGATATTTGAGGCTTGAGAGGGATGTGAGGTATGTGAGAGATGTGAGAGATGTGAGGGATGTGAGATATGTGAGAGATGTGAGGGATGTGAGGGATGTGAGGGATGTGAGAGATGTGAGGGATATGTGGGATGTGAGAGATGTGAGGGATGTGAGAGATGTGAGAGATGTGAGAGATGTGAGAGATGTGAGGGATGTGAGAGATGTGAGAGATGTGAGGGATGTGTGGGATGTGAGGGATGTGAGAGATGTGAGATATGTGAGGGATGTGAGAGATGTGAGAGATGTGAGGCTTGTGAGGGATGTGAGAGATGTGAGGGATGTGAGAGATGTGAGAGATGTGGGGTATGTGAGGGATGTGAGGGATATGAGGTATGTGAGGGATGTGAGGGATGTGAGGGATGTGAGGGATGTGAGGGATGTGAGGGATGTGAGGGATGTGAGGGATCTGAGTCATGTGAGGGATGTAAGGGATACATATGCTTAACTATATATATTGATTGTAAATCTGTATATCAAACGTATTGTAATGTATTCAGATACTAAACCATTGACACATATAACGTATAATATTATGTATAGTTATAAATATAGTTAACAAAATTATAATTTATTCTGTAAGTATATAATTTATTATAATTTCTTTTGTTACTATCGTTTACATTATATGAGCATAACCAGGCATTTAACATATTTTAATAATTTCAAAAATAAATAAATTAAAGAAACCCCCAAAATATATAGTATATAATACTTATAATAAATAACAATACTAGGTAGTACTTACATATATATAACTTTATATCATATACTATTATAAATTATGTATTACATATTAGCTGTAACGGATTAACATATCATAATCTATAAATACATTTATAGATTATATTAAATATATATTAATATATGTATATATAAATATATATATATGTATGTGTGTAATAATACATATGAATACATATAAATGATCACATATAATATATATCCTATGTGAATTAAATTAAACTAGATTCAAGAACGTACGACGTATTTGTTAATTGCAAGAAAATGCGTATTGTTTATTTCACTGGTATATATTGGTCTTAAAAATATGCCGTATAATGTGTAATGTCAGCGTAGTTGAATCGGTCCTAATTATTGTAATAATCATAAATATTTCTTACCGGATTTTCCATTAACTTATTTATTTTAGCCTTAACACTTTCATTTAGACATCTTGGTGCTGTAACTATTTTATTCTCATCGTGGTTTTTTCTTTTCATTTCATATCTAATAAGTTTATCGTCTTTTTGACTCATTTTAAATATTTTATGATTTTAATATTCTGGATCTTTGGTAAATAATATTAAATAAGTTTAAAGGTCACACGAATGTCATGTGATATTGGCATTTATTTCATATCGAGGTTTAGAAATTTATTTCCTTGTTTCATCATTATATTGTTTCACTTCTTATAATATAGTTGTAATCATGGTCAATTTAGAAATGGGTGATATGCCAGAAAATGGTGTTAATCAAGATGAAGTAGCCGTTAATGACAAATTAAAATTCGTTAACGGTTCTTCCGAGGATATCAAGTCAAATAAAATTGAGCCGATTACTGGAAAAAACTTTGCTGGTTTAACAAAAACAGAATTACTCCAATATGCCGACGATCCTTTCTGGGTGAAACTACGAAGTGCCCTGCTTTTACTTTTCTGGGTGGTATGGTTCGGTATGCTTGGAACAGCCATTCTCATTATTGTTCTCTCCCCAAAATGCCCAACGCGTCCTGAAACTAACTTCCTAGACGGAGCTGCTGTATACGAAGTCGATGGGAGCTTCGTAAACGATGCAAATAAATTATCAGGTTTCATATGAGTATATTTATATTCGAATTAATATCATATTTATAAAGTTAAAATCATTAACCAATTATATTTAATATTAATAGGTATCGCCCGAAAATTTGACTACATCAAGGAGACAGTGAAATCTAAAGTTTTAGTTGTTGACAATGATCTTATCGAAAATTTAAATGAACTTAAAACATTTGTCAAGAATGCTCACAAAAAAGAAATCAAGATCGTTATTGCTGTAAGAGCAGTACAAAATATTACTGAGGTTTGTTTCAATTATAATCATTATATACTTTATACTTTTTAAAAATATTTGTTGAAAACTTTATATATGTATATAATATATTTCATTTTTCGATAACATTTTATTTTAACATTTAATTTATTTAATATAAACATTTAACACAGGAATTGAAGAAAATAATATCTTCAAAAATTGATGGTATCAAATTAACGGGATCTAATAATAACTCTGCTGCCCAATTGAACGCTATGCTTAAATCTAAGGAAACTTCTTTTGGAAAATATAAGTATGTCATTATTTACACAATTCAATATTTAATTTCTATTTTTTTTAATATCATGTTTTATTATCAAATTAATATTCGATTTACTTATATCTAATATTCACAGCACTAAGTTTATAGCTGAAAAAGCCCTTGGTATAGACCCAACATACGTTGATATGACAATAGAAAAACGACATTCATCTTCATTCAATATTAATCATCAAAGTGAAGCATTTAGTGTTAGTCATATCTTTTTTTTCTATAAAATGTTAGCTTTATATTTTTTCTAACACTTTCCAGAAGTTACATCATCATTTATTTTACAGATTGTATTTGATAGCAATGTAGATATGAAGCTTTTCATGTTAAATGCCATGTCTCAACGAGGCACTCCGTTTATTAAAGCCGGACAAGAACTTGGAAAAATCGGTATGGACTGGGAAGAACTCAAGGTTCATATTCATAGATAATCTATGCATTCTAGTTTCATTAGTTAACCTTAAAACCGGTATTATTTATGATATATTAAAATATTTCTATATAGGTATATAATATTAAAACTTTGTTTATAGATACAACAAGCTATTGGAGCTGGTTTCACCAACGTCGACTTATTTTCACAACTGAATGCATTGCGTGAAGAAGAAGCTATGATGTTTGGTGAGCTCATTGTCAACAATGACAAAAATGCCAATGACATTATCAGTTTCACCAGGAAGGCTCCTGGATTCCCTTCGTTCTATGTCGCCGCTAACTTTGATAATGGTAAAGGCATTGTGAACTTTGGAAACAATACCATAACTGGTGTAGTGGTGGCCAACACTGGAAAAATCACTGAAATGGCTGTCGGTACCATTATAACATTCGGAAATATTCTTCTGGATTCAGGTCAAGGCGTAATTATTAAATGTAACAAGAAACCATAAGATAAGATTTCCCCAGACTTTACAAATAGCAAATTTCCCTTTACCATGTTATTTATCATTTATCCTGTAATTCTATATGCCTTATCTAAAGAATTTGCCCTCCAATAAAATTTTATCAAGTTGATTTTTTTGTCTAAATAAATTAAGGATGTAAACAATCCTTTTGTGTACTGAAGATAAATAATTATAAATCTATATATTTGGATTCATCCAATTACATTTCATATAATTGTAATAAATATTCATACATTGTTAAGTATCATCAATATGTATCATAATAGTATCATAATATAGTATCATAATATAGTATCAATAGTAATAGTATCATATGTTAAGTATCATCAATTATATAAATTATAATGCAATTGCATCAATATGATGAGCAACTTAGTTATGTATATTGTATAATGCAAAAATGATGTCATTATATTATTTATTATAAATAATATCGAGAGAAAATACTGAAACCAATTGAAAAGTTTTTACTAATCATTATATTATAAACTGGATAATAATAAAGTCTGGAATATGTTTCTCTCTGTATGGTTTCATGCCTGTAATAAGATGTACATATTATTTATTTATATATGTGATTTATAATAAAGTAAAATGTATATAATGTCTTAATGGAATGTTAAGATAAGTGCATATTTTACATAAAAACACTTCAAAAATGGCCTAAAAATGACCTTTACTACTAGTGATTAATAATAATGAATAAATATCTAAGCTATATTGAAATGAATTTTTACAGAACAAATAACTACTCATTAGTGCTCATATTATATATATTTATATATTAATATATTTATTATATATACATAAACATATAAATAAAACAACAAAATTACTTTCCAATCTGTGAGCAGTCATGCTTTTCCTTTATCAGTAGTATCTTCTATCTTTAGCTCTTTGAAGGTCAATAGCCAATGCATCCAAAGAATCATAATCCAATTCCAAATGGGTTGTAGGCTATTTCGGGTAGTGGGAGTGAAGATGTAATAGGGTTGTGGTAGGATGCTGGGTGTTATGGGGTAATGGAAATGAAGGGTCAGTGTGATATGCAAATGGGAGATGGAAGTGAAGGGGGCAAGAGGAACTCCGATAATGGCGGTGGTTTTGTGAATAAATTAACAGAAGAAATCGACGTGATGAAATTATAAATCGGATTTTCATCAAATCATAATTACTATCATAATTATTTAAATTGAGTTACGATATAGGAATTGATGCATGACAAGAACATAATAACTGGGACATAGAGACTACATGTACTCTAAAGTACATACCCATTGTTTTTGTGTAATGTAGGGTAGTACTTATATCACATGACTGACCTTGAAACTGGAGTGGAAAGATGATGCAGATGATATTCCAGTCAGAGTGTTCTCCGGAGATAGGGAATGGTGAAGAGCGGCTTGGTAGCTGGCTGTGAGAGGCGTGGTTAATAGCAGCGTTAGGAACGTGGTTGAGGGCGGGGAGTGATGAAGAGGAGAGTGGTTAAGGGGAAGAGTGGTTAAGGGGAAGAGTAGTTTAAGGTGGGAGTAGTTAAAGGGAAGAATAATTTAGGAGAGGTGGTTAAGGGAGGACGTTTTTAGAGACGGGTACAATGAGATATGTTACAATTAAGGTGGCGCGTATGTGGTTCTATATAGTAGGGCAAAAATGTAGGCTTAGCTACGAAATAATGAGTTTTTAACTTAGGATAAGTGGCTATAGAAGTCATTGATAAAGTTATTAGAGAATTATAAGAGTGATATTAGATTATAATCAGTATTATAGTATCATTATTAGAGTAATATCAGAAAAGTATTAGAGAAGTATTAGGGTGCTATTAGATTAATATTATAGGTAATTAGAGCATTTTTGCATCATTATCATTATCATAATATTATTAGATTATTGTTGGAGCATTAGATGATTACTTTGTTGATTCTGCATATCTCTCTCTCACTAAAGTTGTTAGCTATTGGTAGACTAACAGGTTGAAGGGTCGACATCACATGGATACTCATGAGACTTCAAACCCTAAGATGACGAGTTGATTTAGATATGGTAAATAGCAAAGCTACAGAGCTTGATGATTCAATTAGTAAGGGCTTAGAAAACAATGAATTAAATTGAAATAAACCACTTATCTTTCCTATATAATACTATATACACAATCTTATTGTATTACAGATGATAGATTACAATTATTGAGATTCACTTGAAACCATTAACTCCACATATCCACTCCCTGGAACAAACTAGATGTCAACAATGTGCTAACTTTACGCTGGTAACCACACAGCTGGTCATAGTGTTCAGAATAGGGTTTCCCCGAATAACGACGATATACACGGCACAACATACACTCGGACTCGGGGAAAACTCCGCTGCAGTGCAGACACTGCTCTGATGGGTGGGTGTGGCTAGTGAAAGAGGTGTGGTTAGCTAAGTTGGAGAGGACAATAAAGGAATGGTCCGGGATAGAAGCACGCTGCATAACGTGCCTCCGGTCTCAGGGAAATCTCTACTGCAGTGCAGACACTGCTCAGATGGGTGGGCGTGGCTAGTGAAGAAGGTGGGGTCGAGTTTGCTAATCGCAATGCAATATGTAACCATATATGAGGGAAACCCTATTGTAGTGGGCGTTGGTAGACGACAAACGGGATGAGTATTGGTAAAAAAAGATAAAAAGATTACTAGAAGTCCTAGTTACTAGGGAGTAATTAGTGGGTTTTAAGTAATTAGTGGGTTTTAAGTAATTACTAATTAGTGGGTTTTAAGTAGGCGTGTTCTAGATCAAATAAGAGCAATAATACTGTGGAGTGATGTTGTCGTAAGTCGTGATTAAGTTATAATAGTAAACACTGATAGAGTGCAAAGGATGTAGTAGGACCAACAGAGGATAAGTGAAAGTAACTAAAGTAGTAGGACCAACAGAGGACAAGTGAAAGTAACTGGAGTAGTAGGACCAACAGAGGACAAATGGAAGTAACTGGAGTAGTAGGACCAACAGAGGACAAATGGAAGTAACTAAAGTAGTAGGACCAACAGAGGACAAGTGAAAGTAACTAGAGTAGTAGCACCATCAGAGGACAAGTGAAAGTAACTGGAGTAGTAGGACCAACAGAGGACAAGTGAAAGTAACTAAAGTAGTAGGACCAACAAAGGACAAGTGAAAGTAAATGGAGTAGTAGGACCAACAGAGGACAAATGGAAGTAACTAGAGTAGTAGGACCAAAAGAGGATAAGTAGAAGTAACTAGAGTAGTAGGACCAACAGCGGACAAATGGAAGTAACTAAAGTAGTAGGACCAACAAAGGACAAGTGAAAGTAACTAGAGTAGTAGGACCAAAAGAGGATAAGTGGAAGTAACTAGAGTAGTAGGACCAACAGAGGACAAGTGAAAGTAAATGGAGTAGTAGCACCATCAGAGGACAAGTGAAAGTAACTAGAGTAGTAGAAGCATCAGTGGACAAGTAGAAGTAATTATAGTTAAACTACTCTGGTTAAACACTTATATTTCTAGGTATATCCCCTTATTTCTAGGACATGCCCTATTAAGCTACGTGACTTAATAGGGCATGTCCTAGAACTAAGGGGATATACCTAGCAAGAGAAGTGTTTAACCAGAGTAGTGGGATGAATTAGGTAAACGAGTGTTTGTGGGGCTACAAAGGGGCATGTCGTATTTAAAAGGGGCGTGGCTAACCAGAACAATAGGATCTGTAGGATTGGCGGCGACGGGGTGAAGGTGATCTTGATTTCAGTTTCTTGGTGTACTTGTTGTCCACCTTCTTCATGCCTGGGGTTCTGCCGGCAATCTTACTGAACTCGGCCTATAGGGAAGTGAGTCGGTTGAAAGATGGCGGGAAGGGAAGGTGAAAGAAGACCGGAGGTTGGAGATAGGAATGAAGGGTATGGTGAGAGGATGATGGGAAAAGAATGACGGAGCGCGTGAGAAGATGGTGAAAGAAACCAGGAGTACGGGTGGGCTGAGAGTGAATGGAGGGTTTTACAGAGTGGCGGACTATGCAGTTGGTAAGGATATATATGTGTGTGTGTGTGTGTGTGTGTGTGTGTGTGTGTGTGTGTGTGTGTGTGTGTGTGTGTGTGTGTGTGTGCGTGCGTGTGTGTATATATGTGTGTGTGTGTGTGTGTGTGTGTGTGTGTGTGTGTATGTGTGTGTGTGTGTGTGTGCGTGTGTGTGCGTGTGTGTGTATGTGTGTGTGTGTGTGTATGTGTGTGTGTGTGTGTGTGTGTGTGTGTGTGTGTGTGTGTGCGTGCGTGTGTGTGTGTGTGTGTGTGTGTGTGTGTGTGTGTGTGTATGTGTGTGTGTGTGTGTGTGTGTGTGTGTGTGTGTGTGTGTATGTGTGTGTGTGTGTGTGTGTGTGTGTGTGTGTGTGTGTGTGTGTGTGTGTGTGTGTGCGCGTGTGTGTGTGTGTGTGTGTGTGTGTGTGTGTGTGTGTGTGTGTGTATGTGTGTGTATGTGGGTGGGGAGATTGTGAGATAAAATAGAGCTAAAGGTGTGAATATGATGTATATATATGTATCTCCACGAAGAAAGGAATACTACAGAGATAGATTAGAGATAGATAACAATGGAAATATAGTTATTGATGGACTGAAGGAAGAGAATGGGAAATATAAAGGTTCTGATTGTATGGGAGAAATAGACATTTAGGTAATGTGCGTAGCTAAAGTTGAGGAGGTGAAGATAATAAATGAATGCAACTAAGTCTGTACTGTAATGAACGATACATACACTGTACGCTATTGTACGTTAATGTACGCTATTGTACGTTAAAGTACGCTACTATACGCTACTGTAGGCTACTATGCGCTACTATACGCTACTGTACACTACTATACGCGAACGTGAATTACTGTACGCTACTGTACGCTACCGTGAGTTACCGACAAACCTTGCGTACGACGAAAGGAGGTCGATCTTCGCAGGTATCTGCTGCAAAAGGAGAAGTTGACCTTGACCTCGACATCGAGGAGAAAGTGGCGCGACCATATTTCTCACAACTCGCAGATCTACGGGCAAAGATGGTTTCAAAGGTAAATATAGTCGATACATAAGCATCACTAAACCGTTACTAAAACAAATGGTTAGAGGCAGATTGCAATTGCTAAATATCATTGGACAATAGTGTTCAGTTGCGGATGAATATCGCGACTAGTTAATTAAGAACAATCAGCGAGTGCGAACCGAACAATGAACTGAACAATGAACAAATTGCAGTCATACGATAAATGCTATGAAGAAGCCCGACGTCGGTAAACATTGTGCAATAGGGAAATATCAGGGGCAGGGAAAAACACGCAGCAATCAAGTAAACAAAGTGAATTTATTATTAAACAAAACGTTTTGATTTAAGCATTTTTAAACGATATAAATCAACTGCTTCGGTCGCAGAGATTCGATATCTGAACACAAAACGGATATTAAACTAGTAACCCGAGTAACGCAATATTATTATAAAAACGATTAATCACATTGCTGTGTAATCATTAACCAGAGAATATAAGAATCATAATCAAGCTTACATAATATCCAATATTCTCCGGGGAATTGTAACACGAGAATTGGTAGGTCACGTATAGAGGTCAAACGCGTGATTTATCAGTTTGAATAAATAAGATGTTAAGGCTCGAAACAGTTATATATATATATATATATATATATATATATATATATATATATATATATATATACATATATATATATATACGATGTGTTGGTAACGTTCTAAAAGATGGTATTATCTATAAGTGTTGATACTGTGCACTGCGCTACGCACGCCGTGCGTATGCGTATATAAGTGTATATGTATATCTATATATATATGGAGATATACACAGGATATAGTGAGTAACCGTATTGGCAAGTACTTCGGATGCAACCAGTACGGCGAGTCCTTTGTGTTGCGGGTTGGCATTTGTTTACGTCGAGTTTTGCGCAGTTGGCTGTCGCAAACTCGAGAGTGTACGAAAGCGTTACGGCAAACCAATTGAGGTTTATCTCGGGAAGAACAGCAACGCAACGTCGGCGTTCGACCCGATATCGACGCGCCGACAGGGAGCACGGGAGACGGGAGCACGGTGGAGCGAGTGCGAGAGGAGCGGGTGCGAGAGGAGCGAGTGCGAGTGGAGCGGGTGCGAGAGGAGCGGGTGCGAGTGGAGCGGGTGCGAGGTGATCGGCGCGTCCGACTTCCGGCGGACACGAGATTCGATATTAGTTGCGACTGTAGTCCGTTCGTAGAACCGTTAGCGTTGTGTACTTGTTGCGGGCGACGCGCCTTCAACATTAGTCCGCTACGTAGTCTACGACGCACGCAACGTCGGTTTTCTGAGGTTCCGAGTTTCGGTTGACAAATACATAGAGTTGGGCACGAAACGGTGGAAAGGTTGGACGATGTGGATACCGATGAGGACGATGAAGAGTGTGAAGAGGGGTAGGGTGAAATAACCCTATGTCGAGTAACAAGAGGTGAATATATTTTTCTTGAACTAATAATGTCATATTTGGAAGAAGATTTCCATGCTTCTACTAATTTAGACGAAGGGTCTTGGCGTTTAAATGACACTTTATTCGGAGATTGGGCTCTACTGACTAACGAAGATCGACGTGGAGCTGTATCTTTATATTGAAATGGGTCCCTGCATGGAGATAGTTCTCTACTCGGAGATGGGTTTCTACACGATGATGGGTTCCTGCACGGAAATAGACCCTTACTAGGAGATGGGCTCCTACATGAATAAGGGTTTCTACATGGTGATGGGTCTCTGCATGGAGACAGTTCTCTACTCGGAGATGGGTTTTTACACGGTGTTGGGTCCCTGCATGGAGATACATGTCTACACGGCGATGGGTTTCTACACGATGATGGGTTTCTGCACGGAAATAGACTCTTACTCGGAGATGGGCACCTACATGGATAAGGGTTTCTACATGGTGATGGGTCCCTGCATGGAGACAGTTCTCTACTCGGAGATGGGTTTTTACACGGCATTGGGTCCCTGCATGGAAATAGGTCTTTACTCGTAGATGGGCTTCTACATGGATAAAAGTTTCTACATGGTGATGGGTCCCTGCATGGAGACAGTTCTCTACTCGGAGATGGGTTTTTACACGGTAATGGGTCCCTGCACGGAGATAAGTGTCTACACGTGGATGGGTTTCTACACGATGATGGGACACTGCACGGAGATAAGTGTCTACACGGGGATGGGTTTCTACACGATGATGGGTCCCTGCATGGACATAGGTCTTTACTCTGAGATGGGCTCCTACATGGATAAAGGTTTCTACACGGTGATGGGTCCCCGCACGGAAATATAACTTTACCCGGAGACGGGCTTCTATGAGGGGATCCAATTATGTATTGAGATTGCTTTTCATAGCGGGACGGATCGGAACATGTGGATGGAGCTTTGTAGGTGCATCCAGGTGTATGCGAACATTGTTTTCCATCGACCAATGGAGATGTATACGACGACTGCTTTCTGGGATGAATGGATCTACCGGAAGAATAGGGAAGATACGATTTAGTAGCAGATGTATATTTGCTCTCGAGTGGAGACGTACAATTCGTTGGCTCAGTGGAATGTCGATATACAACTTTACGGCAATCGCCACTAGAACCCCTACATAGGCGTATGGAAAGCTGGGGGGAGAGTGTCCTGATGAAAGCGCCGGCGGCTACAGGAACCCAGGCCTCGGAAGGAGATCTTTGCGCATCCACCGATTGCAAACTGACCTCACGCGAAGTGATTTCAAAACGAGCATTATCATCGGCATTGGTAGAGTAGGGTACGTATTTATCTGCGTGATTTGTGGAGACTATCGGTGAAAGTTGGCATCGTAGTAGGTCCGAGTTAGATGGCACAAGTGATGCGGAGTGTTCTGCGGGATCGTCATTCCAACGAAAGCAGTTGGCGTCAGATGGCTTCGTATACTTTTCGGACACAGCGTAGAGTTTCGACTTGGCGGACCCGTTCTTCTTTTCCCCGCCTGCCAAATGATCCATACCACTGCAAACCATGCCTCTATCTATAGACGGGGCTCTTTCATAGAAGTCCATCCGATTATTAACCACCGACCGCAAACGAAATAATTCCCGATCGAGTCGTTCCCTCTTCGTCAGGTTCTCAAAAATCGTTTCGAAACTGGCTGATCGGTTAGGTCTTGTGGAGATCATTTCAGATAATTGGCGACATTTACTGGGTTCCGAGAAATCATAATCGGTTTTTGGATCCACGACACGACATGGTAGAAAAACTTTGACTACTTCAGTTTGAGCGTGTTGTTTCTGTTTTTTCTTTATGTATTGTTTAGGTTTATGTTGTTTTCCTTTGTGTAGTTTTTGTTGTTCTTTTTTTTCTTTACGAAGTTTTTGTTGATCTTTTATTATTTGCTGTTGTTCTTGTAGATTTTGTTGTTCTTGTTTTTCTTTATGAAGTTTTTGTTGTTCTTGTTTTTCTTTATGAAGTTTTTGTTGTTGTTGTTTTTCTTTGTGTAGTTTTTGTTGTTCTTGTTTTTCTTTGTGTAGTTTTTGTTGTTCTTGTTTTTCTTTGTGTAGATTTTGTTGTTGTTGTTTTTCTTTGTGTAGTTTTTGTTGTTCTTGTTTTTTGTGTAGTTTTTGTTGTTCTTGTTTTTCTTTGTGTAGTTTTTGTTGTTCTTGTTTTTCTTTGTGTAGTTTTTGTTGTTCTTGTTTTTCTTTGTGTAGTTTTTGTTGTTCTTGTTTTTCTTTGTGTAGTTTTTGTTGTTCTTGTTTTTCTTTGTGTAGTTTTTGTTGTTGTTGTTTTTCTTTGTGTAGTTTTTGTTGTTCTTGTTTTTCTTTGTGTAGTTTTTGTTGTTCTTGTTTTTCTTTATGTAGTTTTTGTTGTTCTTTTATTATTTGCTGTTGTTCTTGTAGATTTTGTTGTTGTTGTCTTTGTAGTTTTTGCTTGTGATATATTTGTAGTTTTTGATGGCTTTGCAGTTCTAATTGTTGTTGGTGTTGTTGCTGTTGATTATGGTCGTGTCGTTGTTGTTGTTCGATTTGATGTTGTTGTTGTTGTTGTTGTTGTTTTAAGTCTTCAAGCTTTCGTTTTTGATGAGATTCCGACCTTGATTGTAAATTTTTCTCTTTGAGATTTTGTTCAGATTTTAGTTTATGTGTGTGTTGCACTAAATTATATTTTTCACTCTTCCATGATTGTTTCGATTTTTTACGTTGGCGTTCAAAAGATTGTTCACGTTGATGTTTTAGAATTTCCATTTCTTTTTGTAGTTGTTGCTGTTTCGAGAATGAAAGGAGATACGACGAAAAGGAACTCTGCTCCGGGGTACCCTCGCTGACCGGATGAATAGTTTGCTTTGAGCCAACGAAATAAGCGTCCAACGAAAACGAGCCATGTTCCGGAGCATCCCAGTCTACCGCCTCTTCTTTTTTGCTATCGTAAACGTCATCAACGGAAATAGTGGCTCGGTTGATTAGTGGAGTAGTAGTAAACTTGCGTCGTGAACCCCGCGGGGTGGCGCTACCGTATCGGGTCAACTCGCTACCAGCGGAAGCCGATGCTCCGACTTCCGGCGAAGCGGACTCCGAAGAGTCGGTATCGGAATAGTAGCGATCGAGTTGATGGTAGCGGAGACGCGACGATTCGTTGAGGCCACGCCCCCCGGCAAGCGTGTAACAAGTGTCATCTTCGTAGCGATGGTGCGAGCTATGCTGGCGTGGCCGGTGCCTAGACGTACGTCTCGGCAACGAAATATCCGACTCGGGCATTAGGTTCACTAAAGAATCGTTGGGCAGGGTTCTTCGGTATACGTCCAAGTCCCAGCTGCGGGGCGTGTCCAGCGAATGGTTGGAATAGGCTTGAGTCGACGCGTTGACGCGATTAGACGATGCGCGTTCTCGGCGAGCATCTCTAGCGTACTTCGGAGGAGGAGGAGGAGGGTTTGGAGGAGGGTTTGGAGGAGTTGGGGGCGTAGGTGGCGTAAGAAGAGCCGGGTTCGACAACGCAGGGCGTGGCGGCAACGCCAGCACTGCGGGAACTACGGGTAGGTCCACCTGTACGGTGATCTCGGAGATTGCGCCACGTGCAGTGGTGCTTCCGGTGTAAATAGTCGTGTATCCGGCGCTTGACGAATGATCGTTAAACTCGCGAGGGCGCGATCGCACACGTTTGGAATATTGGCGAGAAGGCATCCGGGGAGGAGATAATGGCCTAGTCTTGTAATACGCGGGTGGTATTTATACGGTGCTCCAGGGAGCTGCCACGGTATTGGAGGGGCAGTCGAACGGTATCGGAATGGTGTTTTACCGTGTGTGATGGGGCACGCAGTGCACGAAAAATGTGGGAAGATTTTATGGGCGGAGTTTATGGGCTGAACTTGTTCTACGTGGGCGGGCCTATTCGGTAATACGTCTCATATAGTATGGGATATATTAGAAAAGGTTTCATGGACCGTATATGAGGTGGGCGGGGCTAGCTCGGTCCCAGTACAACGCCCCGTTTAAAGTAGACGTGATCTTACAGGTGAGCCGACTTCAATAGGAAGCAGGGGTCGTCACATGAAAGGCTGGCCGGCAAACAATCGATACAATAACAACTCTTTTGGCAGCTACAAACGTATATCACATATATATGTATATATGTATATATATAAAAATATATATATATATATATATATATAAATAAATATATATAAATATATATATATATAAACATATATATGTATTGGTTTATATATGTAAAATAATTATATTATTATGTAAAATAAACGTTTATGCAATGTCGATGTAAAATATTTATTTTGAGATCTGAAGATCATAGTTGATAATCAGGAGTTTGTTGTATATATTTATAATGTGGTAATCACGGTATTTATATATATTGAAAACAACTCAAACTTGGTATATTATCATATACAAAGTAATATAAAACAATTATAGTTTTTTAATTTAGTTATACATTCTATAATTACAATGTTTAAATTTATTTAAATATATGATAATACTAAACTGTACTATAGTTATTTGAGTATAATAAATTAGATGTATTTTAAATATAATATTTATATAATGTACACCTTTTTTATTGTATTCTATGTAATTTTACCCTTATTCTATTTCGTATTCGGGTTAATCAATATTTTAATGTTTCAAAAACATTAATGTTTGTATGTACTCTACTATCATCAAATGTATTCTAATATTCACAGGAATATGTGATGTGTATAAACCATAGTGTTATATAATGCCATCTGCTTCAAAAATGTATAGAATAAAATAAAATAAATTATCCCAAATGGAGATATTATCCACATAATATGCTGATATTTATCCAGATAATATTCAAATAAATTAATACCATATGGTAATATTAGATATATATTCATATGAGATAATATTATCTCAATATTATCGGGATAAATTATCCTGTATTGTCTAAATATTTGCTATTTTTGGATCCTTTTCTAGTGTATTTTTATACACTTTTATTATCTATTTTATACATTTTTATACTTTTTTTTTTTGACATAGTTGCATTTTATTTCTACTCAATATATTTATCATTCATTATATTTGTTATTATAAGAACAATATTGATATTTATTATTCATTATATTTGTTATTATAAGAACAATATTGATATTTATCATTCATTATATTTGTTATTATAAGAACGATATTGATATTTATCATTCATTATATTTGTTATTATAAGAACAATATTGATATTTATCATTCATTATATTTATCATTCATTATATTTGTTATTATAAGAACAATATTGATATTTATGATTCATTATATTTGTTATTATAAGAACAATATAGATATTTATCATTCATTATATTTGTTATTATAAGAACAATATTGATATTTATCATTCATTATATTTGTTATTATAAGAACAATATTGATATTTATCATTCATTATATTTGTTATTATAAGAACAATATTGATATTAATCATTCATTATATTTGTTTTTATAAGAACAATATTGATATTTATCATTCATTATATTTGTTATTATAAGAACAATATTGATATTTATCATTCATTATATTTGTTATTATAAGAACAATATTGATATTTATGATTCATTATATTTGTTATTATAAGAACAATATTGATATTTATCATTCATTATATTTGTTATTATAAGAACAATATTGATATTTATCATTCATTATATTTGTTATTATAAGAACAATATTGATATTTATTATTCATTATATTTGTTATTATAAGAACAATATTGATATTTATCATTCATTATATTTGTTATTATAAGAACGATATTGATATTTATCATTCATTATATTTGTTATTATAAGAACAATATTGATATTTATCATTCATTATATTTATCATTCATTATATTTGTTATTATAAGAACAATATTGATATTTATGATTCATTATATTTGTTATTATAAGAACAATATAGATATTTATCATTCATTATATTTGTTATTATAAGAACAATATTGATATTTATCATTCATTATATTTGTTATTATAAGAACAATATTGATATTTATCATTCATTATATTTGTTATTATAAGAACAATATTGATATTAATCATTCATTATATTTGTTTTTATAAGAACAATATTGATATTTATCATTCATTATATTTGTTATTATAAGAACAATATTGATATTTATCATTCATTATATTTGTTATTATAAGAACAATATTGATATTTATCATTCATTATATTTGTTATTATAAGAACAATATTGATATTTATCATTCATTATATTTGTTATTATAAGAACAATATTGATATTTATCATTCATTATATTTGTTATTATAAGAACAATATTGATATTTATCATTCATTATATTTGTTATTATAAGAACAATATTGATATTTATCATTCATTATATTTGTTATTATAAGAACAATATTGATATTTATCATTCATTATATTTGTTATTATAAGAACAATATTGATATTTATCATTCATTATATTTGTTATTATAAGAACAATATTGATATTTATCATTCATTGTATTTGTTATTATAAGAACAATATTGATATTTATCATTCATTATATTTGTTATTATAAGAACACTATTGATATTTATCATTCATTATATTTGTTATTATAAGAACACTATTGATATTTATCATTCATTATATTTGTTATTATAAGAACAATATTGATATTTATCATTCGTTATATTTGTTATTATAAGAACACTATTGATATGTATCATTCATTATATTTGTTATTATAAGAACAATATTGATATTTATCATTCGTTATATTTGTTATTATAAGAACAATATTGATATTTATCATTCATTATATTTGTTATTATAAGAACAATATTGATATTTATCATTAATCATATTTGTTATTATAAGAACAATATTGATATTTATCATTCATTACATTTGTTATTATAAGAACAATATTGATATTTATCATTCATTATATTTGTTATTATAAGAACAATATTGATATTTATGATTCATTATATTTGTTATTATAAGAACAATATTGATATTTATCATTCATTATATTTGTTATTATAAGAACAATATTGATATTTATCATTCATTATATTTGTTATTATAAGAACAATATTGATATTTATCATTCATTATATTTGTTATTATAAGAACAATATTGATATTTATCATTCATTATATTTGTTATTATAAGAACAATATTGATATTTATCATTCATTATATTTGTTATTATAAGAACAATATTGATATTTATCATTCATTATATTTGTTATTATAAGAACAATATTGATATTTATCATTCATTATATTTGTTATTATAAGAACAATATTGATATTTATCATTCATTATATTTGTTATTATAAGAACAATATTGATATTTATCATTCATTATATTTGTTATTATAAGAACAATATTGATATTTATCATTCATTATATTTGTTATTATAAGAACAATATTGATATTAATCATTCATTATATTTGTTATTATAAGAACACTATTGATATTTATCATTCATTATATTTGTTATTATAAGAACAATATTGATATTTATCATTCATTATATTTGTTATTATAAGAACAATATTGATATTTATCATTCATTATATTTGTTATTATAAGAACAATATTGATATTTATCATTCATTATATTTGTTATTATAAGAACACTATTGATATTTATCATTCATTATATTTGTTATTATAAGAACAATATTGATATTTATCATTCATTATATTTGTTATTATAAGAACAATATTGATATTTATCATTCATTATATTTGTTATTATAAGAACAATATTGATATTTATCATTCATTATATTTGTTATTATAAGAACAATATTGATATTTATCATTCATTATATTTGTTATTATAAGAACACTATTGATATTTATCATTCATTATATTTGTTATTATAAGAACAATATTGATATTTATCATTCATTATATTTGTTATTATAAGAACAATATTGATATTTATCATTCATTATATTTGTTATTATAAGAACAATATTGATATTTATCATTCATTATATTTGTTATTATAAGAACAATATTGATATTTATCATTCATTATATTTGTTATTATAAGAACACTATTGATATTTATCATTCATTATATTTGTTATTATAAGAACAATATTGATATTTATCATTCATTATATTTGTTATTATAAGAACAATATTGATATTTATCATTCATTATATTTGTTATTATAAGAACAATAGTGTATATTGATATTTTGTTATATTTTTTCTTGTTATCTTGTAAACATTTACAACCTTAATAAATAAATAATAAATATCAATGTTATTTTTATCATTTTATACTTTATTTATATTCATATTACTTATACACAGAACGAGGGATTTTAATAACTGGGTGTAGGGTGATGATTTGGCGAGGGTATGGCGAGGGTAGGGTGAGAGAATTATATGAGTGCGTTAATTCATAGAGTAAATATTATATTATGTAAGTATACTTATATATATATATAAATTATATATATATAAATTATATATAAAGTAGTATAAAGTACCTCGATGCATTAGAGAAGTATACTATATAGAATATATTTTAATTTTACATTCCGAAGTGTTATATACTTTAAAATATAAATTAATAATATTTATAATTGCAAATAGAGATTAAAGATAATTTAATGAAACAATGGAAATATTTAATTTAGGTTATTAAAATTCCTTGTTCAGCGGATTAATGCAACTACACAATTATTACAACCATTATATGAAGGTAATCACTATACATACATATGATTATGTTACTCTAGTTAATTCACAAGATAAGATAAATAATTTTGAAGCAATATATTGAACCCACCTTTTCCCAACTTCACTATTGGCGATAATGTACATTAAAAATAAAAAATGAAAATGAAATTGACTTGGGAATCTTTATCATTGTAAAATTGTCTTCAATTCAACTTATGAATAATATCAGAAAGTATATCAAATTAATAAATCTTCCTTTATACATTGTCAAAATGTTGAAGATTAAAAATTAACTTAATATCTCCACTTTCGCATGATCTCTCATCAGGAAATATGAACACATTTTCAATTTTCTGATGATGATGATATCGGCAGTATATCTATGAATCAACTCATAAAGAAACAAAAATAAAGTAATAATCATGCACTTCAAGAGCCCTACTTGAGATTTCATCTCCGGAGTTAATAATTACAGATTTGAACCTTAAAGATATTATAACAAAACTTTCTCTTTACACTATTTTCAAAAGTGTTTTAAGTAACAATTTATCACAAATCAAGATATCAAGTTCTGTCAACACAAGTTTACACATAGCAACTAATAAGTTACTGACACAAAGTGGAACATATCTTACACATTCGTAGAACATCGTGCTAATTTAATGGGCGCCCTCCTAATTCTTTGTTACTAAATATGACAAATGAAATAAACGAGTTCAATAGATAATAGTAAATAATCTAGAAGATTTAAACAATAGTTACTGTGAAACATTTTCACAGTAACTATTCAACACATTCGTTTATTTAAGATATAATTACTGAACACAATGACTCTACCTACATTATTTATTTTACTGTTGTATTTTATAATGCAGTGGATAGCGTTATGCTATTCCTTGGAAAATATAAATATATTGCCATTTTTCATTTGTTACCTCGATAGTTATATTAGCTTGATAGTTATAAGATCACTTGATTCCAGGTCCTCAAAAATAGTAGTTTTAGAAAAAACTTTAAATCTATGAAAATGTCGTATGCAAATATGCAAACAGTTGTGGTTGTACTCGGTCAGTGGTGATGTGCGGTAATTGGAGGGTGGAGCGGATAAGTACATATATGGAAATCTAATGGATGTGGGGGCCTATAATATTAGCTATGGCGAATGGCGAATGGTGATTGATATGAGACACATGAGAGGATAGTAAATCCAGCGAGCACGTTAATATATCCTTATCTTAGTATAACTCTTATCTCCAATCTAAACTACATCACGATAGAACAATTCCGCTCTACTAGATGCGATGCGCTTTGTGAGATATATATATATATATATATATATATATATATGGTCGCAGATTTGAGTTAGATGATAGAGGCCGCGTAACCTCGACTTTGTAGCTCTACGGCAAACACTCCTAGACCTTCTACTGGAGGTATTTCTGCTGAGGCCTACTTCTAAGGTTGCCTGTATAAGGGGTTGCTTGTATGATATGGAAATAGATTCGAGGAGGTAGGATGAGACTAGTGTGACGGTAGGGTGATGTAAGGTGAGGGTAGGGTGAGGGTAGGGTGAGGGTATGGTGAGGGTATGGTGAGGGTAGGGTGAGGGTATGGTGAGGGTAGGGTGAGGGTATGGTGAGGGTAGGGTGAGGATTATGGTGAGGGTAGGGTGAGGGTAGGGTAAAGGTAGGGTGATGGTAGGGTGAGGGTAAGGTGGGGCTAGGGTGATGGTAGGGTGAGGGTAGGGTGATGGTAGGGTGAGGGTAGGGTGATGGTATGGTGAGGGTAAGTTGAGTGGAAGGTGAAGGTAGGATAAGGGTTGTTGACAGGGTGAGGGTAAGGTGAATGTAGGGTGAGTATAGGGTAGGGTAGGGTAAGTGTAGGGTGAGGATATAGCGAGGGTGTGGCGAGGGTAGTGTGAGAGAAGTATATGAGTGCGTTAATTCATAGTGTAAACATTATATTGTGTAAGTATACTTATATATATATAAATTATATGTATATATATATATATATATAAATTATATGTATATATATATGTATATATACATATATAAATTATATATAATTAAGCTCTTCGTGTGCCTACAACACAACTCACCGAATAACTAACTTTGAATCGAACCGTGTATATAAGTAATACTTTATGTATAAGCGATTAATAATTATAATAATTAACAATCAAAATTAAATATAATTAAATATTCAACGATATTATTGAATAATAATTTCTGGAAATTTTTGATTTTATAAAATCTGCGTAAATTCGAAGATTTCAGATTTTTAAATCGTTTTACATCAACATTAAAAACTACCATTGGGTATAGGCTATATTTGATTAAAATAATCGTGTTAGTTTAACTCGATTATAGTAATTGATGAAGTATATATTTATTAATGAAATGACATTAAACCACATAATAAACCATTAGATATAGACATGCATATTAAATATCATATACCGGATATGTAGGTATTATATGACTAAGTATTGTATACATGTCAACTTATGTTAGATACTATATTAAAAATAAAACGAATAATAGATGAAATTCCAAATCATACTAAAATTCAATACATACCTGGATGTCGTTCTATCTCGTTATGTAAGTTAAGTTGAATACTAATACTTATATTACGAGGATTTCAAAGTTTATTATCTCATTCCAGCGAGCATAGTACTACATATATTTAACTAAGTACTTTTATATATACCATCAATAATACACTTGTGTTATTATATATTTTTGAATAATTTGATATACTTGATTTTATGTTGTTAAATATCATTTTTTCTAGCCTCTAAATGTTATCTATAATAAGATATTACATTATTAACAACTCGAATTAGTCTTAATAGAGATATAACGTAGTACTTAATAATATAAACTCACATCATCGACAACGCATACGCACACTGAAAGCTCATCAAGCATTAACCCGATCTCACATTTGCACTCACTCACCCACTTAAATATGCAGTTGGCATTATCATTGTCATTACATGTCAGGACAATGATCCTGTCTAGAATGTTATATATCTATATTTCCTAAGCACACTCTGCAAAGTAGCTTTCACATTTTGAGACATGTAGTTATTTAGCTCTCTAAGCCATATGACTTTTGTATATAAAGGAAGCTTACTTACTAGTATATATACTATAGTTATGGTGGTGATAAAGTATTGCTTATATATTGCGGCATATGCAATTACGCAACAGCATAGTCAACAGTTTTTTTAATAAGGGTCTAAAATTGCGAGGTCTAATACGGGGTCACGCGAGTTATGTATACCGCCTTCATACAATAGGTATATGATATACACGTACATGTATATAGTCATTTGACTACCGATTACGTATTTAAAGGGAACTACTTGAATTATTTGAATCCACTAGATAAATTCAAGTAAACGATTGATCCGGTGATGAGAGCGAGTGAATTTAATTTTCAGTTCTTTGGAAGTAAACATATAAGTTTCAAAGAGAGAGTTTGTATATTGTCCATGCCCATTGCATTTAATTATGTGTGATCAGTGGTAAGGACCGTGGTAGTGGCAGTGGTAAGAAGTGGTAAGGACAGTGGTAAGGACCGTGGTAAGAATAGTGGTAAGGACAGTGGTAAGAATAGTGGTAAGGACAGTGGTAAGAACAGTGGTAATGACAGTAGTAATGACAGTAGTAAGAACAGTGGTAAGGACAGTGGTAAGGACCGTGGTAAGAATAGTGGTAATGACAGTAGTAAGAACAGTGGTAAGGACCGTGGTAATGACAGTGGTAATGACAGTAGTAATGACAGTGGTAAGGACAGTGGTAATGACAGTGGTAATGACAGTAGTAAGAACAGTGGTAAGGACAGTGGTAAGGACAGTGGTAAGGATAGTGGTAAGGACAGTGGTAAGGACCGTGGTAAGAATAGTGGTAATGACAGTAGTAAGAACAGTGGTAAGGACCGTGGTAATGACAGTGGTAATGACAGTGGTAATGACAGTGGTAATGACAGTGGTAAGGACAGTGGTAAGGACAGTGGTAAGGACAGTGGTAAGGACAGTGGTAAGGACAGTGGTAAGGACAGTGGTAAGGACAGTGGTAAGGACAGTGGTAAGGACAGTGGTAAGAACAGTGGTAAGGACAGTGGTAAGGATAGTGGTAAGGACAGTGGTAAGGACAGTGGTAAGGACAGTGGTAAGGACAGTGGTAAGGACAGTGGTAAGGACAGTGGTAAGGACAGTGGTAAGGACAGTGGTAAGGACAGTAGTAAGGACAGTGGTAAGGACAGTGGTAAGGACAGTGGTAAGGACAGTAGTAATGACAGTGGTAATGACAGTGGTAATGACAGTGGTAACGACAGTGGTAACGATAGTGGTAAGGACAGTGGTAAGGACAGTGGTAAGGAGAGTGGTAAGGACAGTGGTAAGGAGAGTGGTAAGGAGAGTGGTAAGGACAGTGGTAAGGACAGTGGTAAGGACAGTGGTAAGGACAGTGGTAAGGACAGTGGTAAGGACAGTGGTAAGGACAGTGGTAAGGACAGTGGTAAGGACAGTGGTAAGGACAGTGGTAAGGACAGTGGTAAGGACAGTGGTAAGGACAGTGGTAAGGACAGTGGTAAGGACAGTGGTAAGAACAGTGGTAAGGACAGTGGTAAGGACAGTGGTAAGGACAGTGGTAAGGACAGTGGTAAGGACAGTGGTAAGGACAGTGGTAAGGGCAGTGGTAAGGACAGTGGTAAGGACAGTGGTAAGGACAGTGGTAAGGACAGTAGTAAGGACAGTGGTAAGGACAGTGGTAAGGACAGTGGTAAGGACAGTAGTAATGACAGTGGTAAGGACAGTGGTAAGGACAGTGGTAAGGACAGTGGTAAGGACAGTGGTAAGGACAGTGGTAAGGACAGTGGTAAGGACAGTGGTAAGGACAGTGGTAAGGACAGTGGTAAGGACAGTGGTAAGGACAGTGGTAAGGACAGTGGTAAGAACAGTGGTAAGGACATTGGTAAGGACAGTGGTAATGACAGTGGTAAGGACAGTGGTAAGGACAGTGGTAAGGACAGTGGTAAGGACAGTGGTAAGGACAGTGGTAAGGACAGTGGTAAGGACAGTGGTAAGGACAGTGGTAAGGACAGTGGTAAGGACAGTGGTAAGGACAGTGGTAATGACAGTGGTAAGGACAGTGGTAAGGACAGTGGTAAGGACAGTGGTAAGGACAGTGGTAAGGACAGTGGTAATGACAGTGGTAAGGACAGTGGTAAGGACAGTAGTAAGGACAGTGGTAAGGACAGTGGTAAGGACAGTGGTAAGGACAGTGGTAATGACAGTGGTAAGGACAGTGGTAAGGACAGTGGTAAGGACAGTGGTAAGGACAGTAGTAAGGACAGTGGTAAGGACAGTGGTAAGGACAGTGGTAATGACAGTGGTAATGACAGTGGTAAGGACAGTGGTAAGGACAGTGGTAAGGACAGTGGTAAGGACAGTGGTAAGGACAGTGGTAAGGACAGTAGTAAGAACGGTGGTAAGAACAGTGGTAAGGACAGTAGTAAGGACAGTGGTAAGGACAGTGGTAAGGACAGTAGTAAGAACGGTGGTAAGAACAGTAGTAAGAACAGTAGTAATGACAGTGGTAAGAATAGTAGTAAGGACAGTGGTAATGACAGTGGTAAGGACAGTGGTAAGGACAGTGGTAAGGACAGTGGTAAGGACAGTGGTAAGGACAGTGGTAAGGATAGTGGTAAGGACAGTGGTAAGGACAGTGGTAAGGACAGTGGTAAGGACAGTGGTAAGGACAGTGGTAAGGACAGTGGTAAGGATAGTGGTAAGGACAGTGTTAAGGACAGTAGTAAGGACAGTGGTAATGACAGTGGTAAGGACAGTGGTAAGGACAGTGGTAAGGACATTAGTAAGGACAGTACATGCTCAGAAAGCAATACGGCTATAGTAAAATATTCAGTATCAGAATAACTTGTAAGAGTAGAAGATTATGTAACAGAGGACTTCGTAAGAGTAGAAGATTATGTAACAGAGGACTTTGTAAGAGTAGAAGATTATGTAACAGAGGACTTTGTAAGAGTAGAAGTTACACAGAAACACATGCATTCACGCACGCCTGTCCGAATGAACACTCACACACACACACACACACACACACACTCACACACACACACACACACACACACATACACACACACACACACACACACACACACACACTTCCACTGACATTAGAACAGGTACATAGGCTTTCGCAGATTATACAGCCGAACATTTACGACCTTATATAGTCTTATTACATAAATATATATCTAAAGGCTTACGGTATCGTCAGTTAGTTTGGCAGCGATTACTATGTAGGCCAATGTACGGAAACAACGAGCATAGCATACATTTTAGGCTTGCCCTACTAAATTATTGAGCCGTTAGCCGGCGATATGCTAGGAAGGTGAATACTCCTCCCCCGTAATATCCTTGAGTGCACGTGCGAGGGAATGCAGCATACCACCCAGACATTCGACACTATACTCAAACCATCTACACACAAGTATACCCTCCTATACATAATTATAGCTAATCATAAATATATATATATTTACTTTATAATTATGATATCATTATTTTGTGTGCAATTAATTATTGTGTGTGGAACGATTATCTTTAGATTTCAATAAAAAAACTCTTTGTACGCTATAAATATACAATATCCATGACTAGATATTGAGCAGATATGCAAAGGATGCAAAGGATATTATAATTATTTGAAAGTAAACAATATATGCTATCGAATCTTTCAGGCAATTGGCATGGAAGATATTTTACGTGCATTTCGATATTATGCCATGAACTGACCACAAATCATCAAATTATCTGCTAGCAATATGTATGACATATATTTTACATTCATTTTGATACTATACCATAAACTAACAAATAATAGAATACGAGGTAAAGAATAATAACAACGATAAGCTTATCAATTTATAATAAATTCGACTGCGTCGCTCTTTTAAAAAGATTAACGTTTAATATTGTCATTTGACATAATTACCGAAGTGAAATGTATATCCAGCCACACCGAAACTCTGGAGAACGGGGTCGCTTCCGGTTCCAAGCATTTTATCAATCGCATCACTTCCGAGAGTGGGGTTTAATCGGGTTCTAGTTGGTCGGCAAGTTTATGACAACAGACTTGAGGAATGTTCGGATGCTATATACACCGAGGTATTCGGTGCTTAACACAGACAGGAAACCTTGAATGAATCACCTAAATCCCGTTCTTATTTCTCTTTTATGCTCTTCTATTTTCTCTGCATTTGGCTTTTTAATTAAATTAATTTTTATGATTAACACTTGCCGTGGTTCGTTCGTTTCAAATACTACCAGCTTTTTTCCGCAACCTATTCCACTAAT